>CM042997.1:12795052-13379579 GCA_023678885.1 Pogostemon cablin
GAGTAGTACCACTCAACCTCATTATCATGCCGGAATAAATTCCACCTGCAGGATTTACATGATAATTCTTATGAGCTCCTCAAGAGGACATCATCAACCTATGATGGACACGAATTCCTTCTACAATCAACAGCACACCATAGAGACAACACTACTTCCCAACTCATCGAGTTTGTTGATTTAATTACATGTAAATCTCAACCATTGATGAATCAAAGAAATACATACTGCCCTACGTGTCGAGATTATTGTATAGGGATTAAGAGCACGAACTTCCATAATAACTGAGATCAAGTTCTCCTATAAGTCAGTATAAGTTGAACGATCTCAAGCGGTCCTGCTCAATACACACAAGTGCACTAATGTGATTCTATAGCCAAGACAAACGAATATCAAACCACACTACAACCATCCCGATAGAGAGTCCCCGTCTATCTCGGTTGTGAGCATCTGTTTATACTTTATAAGGAAACTAATAATATGATCTTCCGCGTGTTGTCGCACAACATATTATCTACAGCATAAAGTAAGTAGACTATTGCATCGAACATATAAATAAATTATAAGATGCAATCATTTGATCATATGATTCTCATTTCAAATTAATTGTTATAACATTGTTCATACAAAAAGCTAGACTTTTAGTATATAATCCAACAGTGGGTCGGTTGATGTTAGAACTATTAACCAACCACCTAACCGACCAACTGACCGACCCTACTGTAGAACTCCTACCCGACTAATCTAGAAATAGCAAAGAGGGGCCTTTGGAAAATAGACGCGTTAAAAATTAATCTCTTTATCAAGTTTACATGGCGATTGGTGGATTATATGTGGGTCGGTAGATGTTGGAACTTTTAATTGACCACCTAACCGATCAAATGACCGACCCAACTAAGGAACTCCTACCCGACATATCTAGAAATAGCAAAGGGGGACCTTTGGAAAGTAGACGCGATAAAAAGTAATCTCATTAAGCGACCAACTCTCTTTAGAACTTGTACCCAACTGATCTAGAAATAACAAAGGGGGCCTTTGGAAAATAGATACAATAAAAAGTAATCTCATTATCAAGGTTTCAGGAAAAATGGTCGATGATATGTGGGTCGGTAGACATTGGAACTATTTAACGACCACCTGACTGACCAACCGACCGACCCTACTATGCAACTTCTATTCGAGAAATAGCAAAGAGGGACCTTTAAAAAATAGACGCAATAAAAAGTAATCTCATTAACTGACTAACCTTACAATTGAACTCCTACCCAACTGATCTAGAATTATCGAAGGGAGACCTTTGGAAAATAGACGCGATAAAAAGTAATCTCGTTAACCAAACAACCACTGTAGAACTCCTAACCGATTGATATATAAATAAATAAGGGGGACCATTGGAAAATAGACGAGATAAAATTAATCTCATTATCAAGTTACAAGACAATAGGTCGATGATATGTGGGTCGGTAGATATTGGAACTATTAATCGACCACAGACCGATTAAGCGACTAACCCTAATGTAAAACTCCTACCTGACTAATCTGTAAATAGCAAAAGGGGACCTTTGGAAAATAGACATGATAAAAATTAATCTCATTAATAAGTTTACAAGGCGATCGGTCGATAATATCTGGGTTAGTAGACATTGGAACTATTAACTGACCACCAGACCGACTAACCGACCAACTCTAATGTAGAACTCTAACCCAACGGATCTAGAAATAGTAAAAGTGGACCTTTGGAAAATAGACAATATAAAAAGTAATCTCATTATCAAGTTTACATGGCGATCGGTCGATTATATTTGGACGGTAGGCATTTGAATTATTAACCAACCACCATATTGACCAACCAACCAACCCTACTATAAAACTCCCACCTGACTGATCGAGAAATAGCAAAGGGGGACCTTTAAAAAATATACACAATAAAAAGTAATCTCATTATAATGTTCACAGGGCGATCGGTCGATGATATGTGGGTCGCTAGACATTAGAAGTATTAACCAACCATCAGATCGACCAACCGAAAAATCCTACTGTGGAACTCCTACCTGACTCATCCAGAAATAGCAAAGGGGGACCACTGAAAAAATAGTAGAACTCCTACCCGATTGATCTATAAATATCATAAGGGACCTTTGGAAAGAAGACACGATAAAAAATAATCTCATTATCAAATTTACAGGGCGATAGGTTGATGATATGTTGGTCGTTAGACATTGGAACTATTAACTAATCACCAGACCTATCAACCGACCAACTCAACTGTAGAACTCATACCCGACTGATCTAGAAATAGCAAAGATGGATCTTTAGAAAATAGAAGTTATAAAAAGTAATCTCATTATCAAGTTTACAAGGCGATCAATCGATATATATTGGAAATATTAACCGACCACCAGACCGACCAACTGACTAACCCTACTATAGAACTCCTACCCAATAGATCTATAAATAGCAAAGGGAGACCTTTGGAAAATAGATGCGATAAAAAGTAATCTCATTATCAAGTTTACAGGGCGATAGGTCGATGATATGTGGGTCGGTAGACATTGGAACTATTAACCAACCACCAGACCTACCAACCGACCAACTCAACTGTAGAACTCATACCTGACTTATCTAGAAATAGTAAAGAAGGATCTTTGGAAAATAGAAGTTATAAAAAGTAATCTCATTATCAAGTTTACAAGGTGATTAGTCGATAGACATTGGAACTATTAACCGACCACCAGACCGACCAACCGACTAACCCTACTATAGAACACCTACCCGACAGATCTAGAAATAGTTAAAGGAGACCTTTGAAAAATAAATGCGATAAAAAGTAATCTCATTATCAAGTTTACAGGGCGATCGACCGATGATATGTGGGTCGGTAGACATTGAAACTATTAACCGACCACTAGATCGACCTACCGACCAACCCTACTGTAAAACTCCTACCCGACTGATCGATAATAGGAAACGGGGACCTCTTCAAAATAGACGCTATCGAAAGTAATCTCATTATCAAGTTAATAGGACAATCGATCGATGATATGTGGTTCGGTAGACATTGGAATTATTAACCAACTACCAGACCGACCAACCATCCAATCATAGTGTGGAACTCCTACACGACTGATCTAAAAATAGCAAAGGTGGACCTTTGTAAAAACTATATCACTCCTACCAAACTAACCTAGAAATATCAAAGGGTGTCCTTTGAAAAATAGACATGATAAAATGTGATCTAATTATCAAATTTATAGGGTGATCGATCTATGATATGTGGTCGGTAGACATTGGAACTATTAACCGACCACTAGACCGACCAACTGACCAATCCTACTGTAAAACTGCCACCCGACTGATCTATAAATAGCAGACGGAGACCTAAGGAAAATAAATACATTTAAAATTTTTCTCACTATCAAGTTTACAGGGCGATCGATCAATAATATACGGGTCGGTAGACATTGAAACTATTAACCGACCAATTGACGACAACCGACCGACCCTATTGTGGAACTCCTACCAGACTGATCTAGAAATAACAAAGGGGGACCTTTGAAAAATAGACATGTTAAAAATTAATCTCATTATCAAGTTTACAGGGCGATCGATCGGTGATATGTGGGTCGGTAGTCGTTGGAACTATTAACCGACCACCGGACTGACCAACTGACAGACCCTACTATGGAACTCCAACTCGACTGATCTAGAAATAGTAAAGGGGGACCTTTGGAAAATAGACACGATAAAAAGTAATCTCATTAACCGACCAACCGTACAATAGAACTCCTACCAGACTGATCTAAAAATAGAAAAAGGGGACCTTTGGAAGATAGATGCAATAAAAAGTAATCTCATTTTAAAGTTTATAGAGCGATCAGTCAATGATATGTGGGTCGGTAGATATTGGATCTATTAACTGACCAGCAAATGGACCAATCAACCAACCCTACAATAGAACTCCTACCCGACTGATCTAGAAATAGCAAAGGGGACCTTTGAAAAATAGACGTGATAAAAAGTAATCTCATTATGAAGTTTATGGGTAATTGGTCGATGACATGTGGGTTGGAACTATTAACTGACCACCAGACCGACCAGCCAACCAATCCTACTTTAGAACTCTTACAGACTGATCTTGAAATAGCAAAGGAAGACCATTGCAAAAAAGACAAAATAAAAAGTAATCTCATTATCAAGTTTAAAGGGAGATCAATTAATGATATGTAGGTCAATATACTTTGGAACTATTAACTAACCAGCAGATCGACAAACCAACAAACCCTACTGTAGAACTCCTACTTGACTTATCGAGAAATAGCAAAGGGGGATATTTGGAAAATAGATGCAATAAAAAGTAATCTCATTATCAAGTTTACAAGACGATCGATCTATGATATGTGGGTTGATAGATATTGGAACTAATAACCGACCACCCGACCGACCAATCGACCAATCCTACCGTGGCACTCTTACCTGACTAATCTAGAAATAGCAATGGGGGACCTTTGGAAACATTGTAGAACTCCTTCCCGACTGATCTAGAAATATCAAAAGTGGACCTTTGAAAAATAGACATGATAAAATATAATCTCATTATCAAGTTTACAGGATGATCAATCGATTATATGTGGGTCGTTTGACGTTGGAACTATTAACCGACTACCGGACCAACCAATCGACCAACCTTACTATAAAACTGTCACACGACTGACCAAGAAATAGCAGAGGTAGACCTTGGAAAAATTGGTGCGTTAAAAATTAATCTCTTTATCAAGTTTATAGGGCAATCAGTTGATAATATTTGAGTCGGTAGATGTTGGAACTATTAACCGACCACCTTACCGACCAACTGACTGACCCTACTGTGGAACTCCTACCCGATTGATCTAGAAATAGCAAAGGGGGACCTTAAAAAATAGATGCAATAAAAAGTTATCTCAATATCAAGTTTATAGGGCAATCGGTAGATTATATGTGGGTTGAGAGACAACGAAAATAATACATGACCACCTGATTGATTGAGAAATAGCAAAGGGGGCCCTTTGAAAAATTGACTTTAAAAAAAGTAATTCCATTATCAAGTTTACAGGGTGATCGGTCGATTATATATGGGTCAACCGACCAACCCTATTGTGGAACTTCTACCCGACTAATTTAGAAATAGTAAAAGGGACCTTTGGAAAAACTTAGAACTCCTACCCGACTAACCTAAAAATAGCAAAGGGGGACCTTTGGAAAATAGACGCTATAAAATGTAATCTCATTATAAAGTTTACAGTGCTATTGGTCATGATATGTGGGTCGGTAGACATTGGAACAATTAACCGACCACAAGACCAACCAACCGACTAGCCCTATTGTAAAACTTCTACCCGACTGATCTAGAAATTAGAAAGGACCTTTGAAAAATAGACGCGTTAAAAATTAATCTCATTATTATGTTTACAGGGCGAGTTGATGATGATATGTGGGACGATAGACGTGTGAACTATTAACCAACCACCTGACCGATCAACCGACCGACCCTACTGTGGAACTCCTACCCTACTGATCTAGAAATTACAAAGGGAGACCTTTGGAAAATAGACGCGATAAAAAGTAATCTCGTTAATCGACCAACCCTATTGTAAAACTCCTACCTGACTAATCTAGAAATAGCAAATGGGAGCCTTTGGAAAATCGACGCGATAAAAATTAATCTCATCATCAAGTTTACAGGGGGATCCATCGATGACATGTGGGTCGGTAGACATTGGAGTTCCACTATAGGGTCGGACGGTTGGTCGTTTTGGTGGTTGGTTAATAGTTCCAACGTCTACAGACCCACATATCATCTACTGATCGCCTTATAAACTTTATAACAAGATTACTTTTTAACGTGTGTATTTTGCGAAGGTCCCCATTTGCTATTTCTCGAATAGTCGAGTAGGATTTCCATAGTAAGGTCAGTTGGTTGGTCGATTTGATGGTCGGTTAATAGTTTTAAAGTCATCGACCCACATATGAGTTCCATAATAGAGTCCCACGGTAGGGTTGGTCAGTTGACCGATCTTTTTATCGCATCTATTTTCCGTATGTTCCCATTTCTTGATTCTGGACCAGTCGGTATGAGCTCTCCAGTAGGGTCTGTCGGTTGGTCGGGTTGGTGGTCGGTTAACAGTTCCAACGTGAGATTATTTTTTATCGTATTTATTTTTGAAAGGTCCCTCTAGGCTATTTCTAGATTAGTTCGGTAGGAGTTCCACACTAGGGTGTTGATAAGTCAGGTGGTCGGGTATTAACATGATAATGAGATTACTTTTATCGCGTCTATTTTCCTAAGGTACCCCTTTGTAATTTTTAGATCGATCGGTTAGGAGTTCCACAGTAGGATCGGTAGGTTGGTCGATGGGTTGGTCAGTTGGTCGGTTTGGTGGTTGGTTAATAGTTCTAATATCTACCGACCCACATATCATCGACCGATCACCTTGTAAACATGATAACGAGATTACATTTTATCGGGTCTATTTTCTAAAGGTCCCCTTTGCTAATTCTAAATCAGTCGGGTAGGAGTTCTCCAGTAGTGTCGGTTAGTTGGTCGGTCAAGTGGTCAGTTAATAGTTTCAATATCTACCGACCCATATATCATTGAACAATCGCCCTTTGAACTTCATAACGAGATTAATTTTTATCAAGTCTATTTTTTTAAAGTTCACCATTTGCTATTTCTTGATTAGTTGGGTAGGAGTTCTCTAGTAGGGTCGGTCCCCCTTTGCTATTTCTAGATAAGACTTTTGGTCAGTCGGTTGGTCGGTTTATTGGTCAGTTCACAGTTTTAATATCTATCGAATCACATATCATCGACCCATCGCCCTTTAAACATGATAATGAGATTACTTTTTATCACATATATTCTCCAAGACCCTTTGTTGAACTTTTACCTAACATGCCAAGAATTAGGAAATGGGGACATGCAGAAAATAGACGCGGTAAAAAGTAATCTCATTATCTAGTCGGGTAGGATTACTTGCTATTTATAGATCAGTCGGTAGGAGTTCCACAGTAGGGTCGGTCGGTTGGTCGATCTGGTAGTTGGTTAATAGTTCTAATGTCTACCGACCTACATATCATCAATGATCGCCTCGTAAACTTGATTATGAGATTAACTTTTAACGCGTCTATTTTCCAAAGGTCCCCCTTTGCTATTTCTAGATCAGTCAGGTAGGAGTTCCAAAGTAGGGTCAGTCGGTTGGTCGGTCTAGTGCTTGGTTAATAGTTCCAATATCTACCGACCCACATATCATCGATCGATTGCTCTGTAAACTTGATAATGGGATTACTTTTCATCGTATCTATTTTTCAAAGGTCTCCCTTTGCTATTTCTATATCAGTCAAGTAGGAGTTCCATGGTAGGGTCGGTAGGTTGGTCGGTCTGGTGGTCGATTAATAGTTCCAATGTCTACCGACCAATATAAAATCGATCGATCGCCCTTTTAACTTGACAACAAGATTACTTTCTGTCTTGTTTACTTTCTAAAGGTGCCCCTTTACTGTTAACTAACTACCAAATTGACCAACCGACCAACCGATCAACCCTATTGTGGAACTCCTACCTGACTGATATAGAAATAGTAAAGGGGGATCTTTGAAAAATAGAAGCAATAAGAAGTAATCTCTTTATCAAGTTAATACCTGGCAGCCTGACCAACAAACTGACAGACCCTACTGTGGAACTCCAACCCGACTGATCTAGCAATAGAAAAGCTGACCTTCTAAAAATAGACACGATATAAAGTAATCTCATTAACAAGTAAAAAGGATGACATGCGGAACAACCGATCTAGGTCGCTCTTTTAACTTAATAATGAGATTACTCTTTATCGCGTCTATTTTTCATATGTCACAATTTACTTATTCTCGATCAATCGGGCAGGAGTTCTCCAGTAAGGTCGGTTGGTTTGTCGGTTTGATGGTCAGTTAATAGTTCCAATATCTACCGACCCACATATCATCGACCGATCGCCCTTTTAACATGATAACAAAGTCTACTGACCCACATATCATCCGCCGATTGCCTTTTAAACTTGATAGCTAGATTACTTTTTATCGCGTCTATTTTGTGAAGTTCTCCATTTGCTATTTCTCGATTAGTTTGGTAGGAGTTCCACAGTTGGGTTGGTCGATTGGTCGGTCGGGTGGTCGATTAATAGTTCCAATGCCTACTGAGCCACATATCATCGACTAATCGCCCTGTAAACTTGATAACGTTATTACTTTTTATCGCGTCTATTTTGTGAAGGTCCCCATTTGCTATTTCTAAATCAATGGGGTAGGAGTTCAATAGGAGGGTTGGTCAGTATGGTGGTCAGTTAATAGTTCCAATGTCTACCTACCCACATATCATCTACCGATCGTCATTTAAACTTGATAATGAGATTAATTTTTAACGTATTTATTTTTCGATGGTCCCCCTTTGCTATTTCTAGATCAGTCGGGTAAGAGTGTTATAGTAGGATTGGTCGGTTGGTCGGCCTTGTGGGCATTTAATAGCTCCAATGTCTATCGACCCACATATCATCGATCGATCACCCTGTAAACTTGAAACGAGATTACTTTTTAATGCGTCTATTTTTCGAAGCTCCCCCTTTGCTATTTCTAGATCATTCAGGTAGGAGATCCCTAGTATGTTTGGTCAGTTGGTCAGTCTAGTAGTCGGTTAATAGTTCCAATATCTACCGACCCACATATCATTGACTGATCGTCCTTTTAACATGATAACAAAGTCTACTGACCCATATATCATCGATCGATTGCCTTTTAAGCTTGATAGCTAGATTATTTTTTGTCGCGTCTATTTTACGAAGTTCCCCATTTGCTACTTCTCGATTAGTTTGGTTGGAGTTCCATAGTAAGGTCGGTCGGTTAGTCGGTCAGGTGGTTGATTAATAGTTCCAATGCATACTGAGCCACATATCATTGATTGATCACCCTGTAAACTTGATAACGTGATTACTTTTTACCATGTCTATTTTGTGAAGGTCCCCCTTTGCTACTTCTAAATCAATGGGGTAGGAGTTCTATAAGAGGGTTGGCCAGTATGGTGTTCAGTTAATAGTTCCAATGTCTACCTACCCACATATCAACTACCGATTGTCATTTAAACTTGATAATGAGATTAATTTTTAACGCGTCTATTCTTCGATGGTCCCTCTTTGTTATTTCTAGATCAGTTGGGTAGGAGTTCTACAGTAGGGTTAGTCGGTTGGTTGGCCTTGTGGGCATTTTATAGTTTTAATGTCTACCGACCCACATATCATCGACCGATCACCCTGTAAACTTGATAACGAGATTACTTTTTAACGCGTCTATTTTCCGAAGGTCAACCTTTGCTATTTCTAGATCATTCAGGTAGGAGATTCCTAGTACAGTTGGTCAGTTTGTCAGTCTAGTGGTCGGTTAATAGTTCCAATATCTATCGACCCACATATCATCGACTGATCGCCATGTAAACGTGATAATGGTATTTCTTTTTATCACAAGAGATTATGAACTTTCTCGGATAACCAACCTTTGTAGTCCCCCCTTTTTACATCGACTCACTTGCTTCAGGTAGCTCTTTTCTCTTTTTCTCCTCAAACTATTTCTTAAGATTCTTCATATGTTTCTCAAACTCCTTTTTCTTCTCCTCTTTTACAAATATTTGTGGATATGGAATAGGGAATGGAGTGATCGGAATACCCCAATAGTCACGTTTGTACTCCTCTTCTTTGACCTTCTCCTCCACTTTCTTTTCCCCTTGCACCCTTTTCCACTTAAGTATCCATTTAAGCCTCTTCTCTTCTTTTTTACTGTAAGCAATTAAAATTTATGGTCCAATTAAATGGCGACACGTGGATTTTCTGAATTAAATATCAATTATTAATTTATTGTGGAATTGAAATAAATTTTCCTAAAAATAGATTAATAAATAATTGATAATTAATTTAAGCCCAACAAATTAAATGGGGCTTAAATTAAATGAGACATTGCCCAAGTTAAACAAGTCCAAATTAAATGAGGCCTGACCCAAGTCAAGTAAGCCCAAGTCAAATGAGGCATGACTTAAGCCAAACAAGCCCATATAAATTAAATCAGGCCAAAATAAAATAGGTCTGATTATAGCCCAAACAAGTGAAGGCCCAAGCCCGTAAGATATGTCCCAAATAGAGTGGACCAATCAGAATGCAAGGCATTAATGAGGGATTCATCACCTCTCACATATATAAAGGGGTCTCTTCTCTTCATTTGACACACTGAAGCATCCGAAGACGACAACACTCTGAAGAGATTGAAACATGAGCAACGCTCCTCACGATCTTCAAAGTAAGAATAGCATACGACCCGGGATTAAAGTGCTAAGCCCTCCAGATCGAGTGTTTTCCATACACTAAGTTCTTCAGTGTTCTTCGAGACCAGAATAGCATACGAACCGGGATTAAGGTTCTAAGCCCCCTTAAATCGAGTGTTTTTCATACACTAAGTTCTTCAGTGTTCTTCAAGTCAAGAATAACATACGACCAGGAATAAAGGTACTAAGCCCTCCAGATCGAGTGTTTCTCACAACAAGCACGTTTAATCCAAACAAAGGCTCGACGCCTCTGGATAAACTTTACAAAGTCCCAAATTCGAGTTTGGACAAGCTTCAACTGAAGATTCGACTCAACACACAAAGCCAGCGCAGTCAACATAGTCAGCGCAACACACTCAAGTTAAAGTCAAAGTCCAAATTTGATTTGAGAGAAGAATCAGAGGATATATAGAGATTGTGTCCTAAATTTTCAAGTTTAATCCTTCTCGATTATCATTGTAATTCAACTTGTATTTATTTTATTATAAATACAAAATTTGTTTTAAAAATTTTGGCATGCCCAGTGGGACCATCTTTACCTCTCATCTCTTCTCTCTACAACTTTGAAAACATAAAATGACTCCTATCAAGATCACAGTGGGAAGGACTACTACTTCCAAGCTCTCCAATTCATTGAATGAATATGTGGCTGTTGTCACAAGGAGTATGTCAAAGAAAGCTCAGTCGGAGGCCTCCTTTGGATCCAATTCTTTGGTCGAAGTGGCTTCGAGAAAACAGCCAAGCGTGAATGAGGGATAGTGATGAGGACTCTGCATGCTCACACCCTCATTCATCTTCAAGCTCTTCATCTGATTCAAGTGCAACTTCAGTAATGATGGCAGACACTACAACTATTGAGGAGCAACTAACAAAAATGATGAAAGCTATCGAAGGGCTCACAAAACACATAGAGGCCCAAAACACAAAGATCTCCCAACTGATGGTAAAAAGAGACATCGCGGAGACTAGCCGTGCAAACAGAAAAGGAGTTGTGGACGAGAGTGAGGTAGAAGAGTTCACAAAATGCCAAACTACTGAAAAAGAGCAAACTAAAAGGGGAGTGCAACTTTCAGCTGATGGAATGCTCCAAGTAGATCAACTGAAGGACATTATACTTGGAACGATAAAGGAGAGGTTTGAGAAGACTTCCAAGCCTACCGTCACTTACCATACATAAAAAGAGTGAACAACTTAAAGATGCCAGCTGGCTACCAGCCTCCCAAGTTCCAATAATTTGATGACAAGGGAAACCCGAGACAGCACGTAGCACACTTCATTGAGACGTGCAATGATACTGGTACTTATGAAGACCATATGGCGAGGCAATCTATTCGCTCTCTCAAAGGAAATGCCTTTAACTGCTATATATACTTGCAGCCTGAATCCATTGACAGTTGGGCATAAATGGAGCATGAATTTCTCAATTATTTCTACAGCATGAGGAGAATTGTTAGCATGACTGAGCTAACTAATACTCACCAATTGAAGGAAGAGCTCGTGATTGACTATATCAATAGATGGAGAAATTTGAGTTTAAACTTCAAGGACCGATTATCTGGAGACTCTGCTATGGAAATGTGCATCCAAGGGATGGAGTGGAATTTACTCTACATACTCAAAGGGATTCAACCAAAGACTTTTGAGGAGTTGGCTACGAGAGCTCATGACATGGAATTGAGCATGGCTGCCAGTGGAATCAAACACTCGCCAATGTCGGATTCTTACTAGTCCAAAGATAGACAAGTAGCCAAGAAAAGGGGCAAGCCTTATGCCAGAATCTTTAATAAAAAATCAATGGCCACAAACGCTGCTACTGTCAAGGTTCGAAAGAATGGGGATGACAAGAAAGAAAAAGAGAAACAAGTTGCTCAAGAGTGGGGGCAAAGAAGGTTAACCCTGAAGGAGATGCAAGAAAAAGAGTATCCATTCCTGAACTCTGATGTTTCTGGCATATTCGATGATCTGATGAAAGACAAACTCATCGAACTCCCTGAAATGAAGCGCCCAGAGGAAGCCAATCGAACTAATGACCCAAAATATTACAAGTACCATAGATTGGTGGGCCATCCCATTCGTGATTGCTTCATCTTTAAGGAAAAGATCATGCAGCTGGCCAAGGAGGGGAAAATTGTGTTAGAGGATGAAGCAGCCGCAAACTTTTCTTCTATAAAGAAAATTCATGATGAAAGCTCGTGTCACGTGATGAGTGAGGAGGGCAGTGAAGATGAACGAGTTGAGGATAAGGAAAAGGTTTACTCTATGAAGGTGACCTTCACAGATGAAGACATGTTGTTGGGTTCACAGCCTCATAACGGACCTCTATTTGTAACCGGTTATGCGCAAGGGCAGCAAGTAAAATGTATACTTGTTGACGGAGACTCAGCAAGTAACATCCTATCTTTAAGGATGTTGAAGAAGTTAGAAATACCAACAGATGAACTCAACCATAGTCGGTTGATGATCCAAGGGTTTAACCATGAAGGGCAAAGAACTCTTGGCATGATTGTTCTTGATTTGATGATCGAGGAGATGAAATCAACAGTGTTATTCCATGTTATCGATGCAAAAACTTCATACAACATGCTCTTGGGGCGCCCATGGCTGTATCAGAATGGCGTGATCCCTTCTACATTAAACCAGTGCTTCAAATATAGCAAAGGCAACGACGTGAAAAGGGTTTTTGGTGATGATAAGCCATTTACTGAAGCTGAAGCTTACTTTGTAGATGCTAAATATTTCTTCAAGAATACAATGAAGTGAAGCGTGAAGAAGCCCCAACACAAAATGATGGGGGCAGTAAACAAGTAAAGGATGAAGGTAGCACATCATCCACTGCTCTCAAAAAGAATAAGGAGAAGTTTGAGGCCTTGGAAGAGTTGATGTTGCCTTTCACAAAAATTGATGAATGTAAGACTTCTTCTCCTCCACTCAAATGATTCGTACGTCCTGTTGAAGGAGAAAAGACCAAACACGATGAAGTATTTGAAATAAAAATAGCCAAGTCATATGGCCCACAAGCTTTCAAACTCCTCAAAAAGGCTGGTTATGAACCAAACGAGAAACCGATGGTAAGCAAGTTGCCTCAAGAGACTATCAACCCATCTGAACATGGGCTCAATGCTACTCAGAAAATATTGAAAATAGTGGCCACACTGTCAAGAATGCTAAGCCAGGTTTGGGATATGTCCCTCAAAAGCCAGTCCGCATAGCAATTAGACGAGCAAATACAAATTATATCACAAAGGGAGTAACTTCGTCCACAGAAGTCATGTTTGATGAAGGAGGAAGGAAAATCAAGAAAAGCTCTGTCTTCAAAAGGCTTGGAAGTATTTTCGAAAGGCTCGGACCGTGTGAAAGGAACAGTGTGGGAAGAAAAGTAATTTCAAGTCTCCTAGCTTCCCAAAACTCCGAAGTCGAATCCCTTCTCGCATGAAGAGGAGAAATATCTTGACAGTCTCATGTGGAAGAGTGTTAAAGGGCAAGATGCAGACAATTGTCTTTACTAAAGAAGACAATGATGATAATAAAGAAAGTGTAGCTTCCACCAACCATATCACTGCTCTTGAGGATTCTGAAGTGGAGGAAGTGAATGCCGAGGATGCCCCTCTACAATTTGAGGAGGGTGTGAAAGCCACTGTTGATGAGTTGAAAGAAATCAACTTAGGTGACGAAAGTGACCCACATCCTACCAACATAAGTGCCATGCTAAGTGTTGAGAAAGAAGAACAATATATCAGCCTTTTGTGGGAATTCAGAGATGTCTTCGCATGGTCGAATAAAGAAATGCTAGGTCTAGATCCAAAGATCGCAGTGCATCACTTACCAATCAAGAAGGGAACTCGACCAGTTAAACAAATGCAACGACGATTTTGACAAGAGTTGATTCCATTGATTGAGGATGAAGTTAATAAGCTTCTTGAAGCAGGCAAGATCAAAGAAGTCAAGTATCCTACATGGATTTCTAACATTGTGCCGGTAACAAAGAAAAATAGACAACTCAGAGTATGTGTTGATTTCTATTGCCAATTGCTGAGCTAATGATTGATGCAACAACGAGGCATGAGGTCCTTTCATTTATGGATGGGTCATCTGGCTACAATCAAATTGGTATGGCTCCTGAGGATCAAGAGAAGACAGCCTTTTGTACTCCGAAAGAAATATATTGCTACAATGTCATGCCATTTGGCTTGAAGAATGCTGGTGCCACTTATCAACGAGCCATGCAAAAGATATTTGATGACATGCTCCATAAAATTATCAAATGTTATGTCGATGATATTGTGGTGAAATCAAAGGAAAAGAAAGATCATCTCCATGACCTAAGACGGGTGTTTAAGCGGTTAAGAGAACATCAACTCAAGATGAATCCACTCAAGTATGCATTTGGAGTTACATCTAGAAAATTCCTAGGATTTATTGTTCGTCATCGAGGGATCGAGATTGAGAAAGCAAAGATTGATGCAATCATGAAGATGCATGTGCCTCAAAATATACATGAGCTCAAGAGTTTGCAAGGAAAGTTGGCATACTTGAGAAGATTCATATCAAACTTGGCTGGTTGATGCTTGCAATAATGCTTTCAATAGCATTAAGGAATACTTGATGAATGCACCAATGTTGTGTGCACCAATACCCGGACGTCCATTAATTCTGTACCTAGCTGCTCAAGAGCGTTCTGTCGGAGCTTTACTTGCACAAGAGAATGATGATGGCAAAGAAACTGCCCTTTACTATATGAGTAGAACCATGACTCCAAATGAGTTGAAATATTCACCAATTGAGAAGATCTGCTTAGCCCTTATCAAGTGATACAGAATTTGAAACATTACTTCCAAGCTCATATAGTTCGGCTAGTCTCGAAAGCCAACCCACTAAATTTTGTCATGTCAAAGCCAGTAACTCTCTGATCGGCTTGCAAGGTGGTATCTCCAACTCCAACAGTTTGAGATTGTATACGTCTCTCAGAAGGCCGTAAAAGGACAAGTGTTGGTAGATTTTCTAGCTAATCATCCAATGCCTGCTGAATGGGAATTATCTGATGAACTCCCTGATGAAGATGCTTTCTCTGTGGATGTAGCTTCTGTTGGTGCTTGGATCATTTGGTTAATGTAACCCGTTAGGATACCATGCATTTCTATCATAGCGGAAGCAATAAAACATAGAAACGATTACTGCTCACCAGGGTATGTAGAAGATGAACGATTCTCGCTGGCAGACTGTGCAGTCCCACGAGAATGGCCATAACTTCCTCGTCTGATGTCAGAATTGAATGATCTTTATGCTCAGACGATCCTCTCTTCAACGGCTTTCCGTCAGTATATTGATCATCAAATTCAGAGTACTGTAAAATTTTATATAAATTTCGGAAGATGGCGGACAGCAGCAGCAAACTACCTTCTGATCTTCTGCCGTATGTCCCAAGTCCGATCTCAACGTCGTGTGGGCGACGATCTACGAGACCTCCACAATCTGCTCTCAACCCTCATCACATGTGAATAATGAATTAGATTAGGGTTCCAGATAAGCTGAGGTGACTTATATACATGGGCTACAACAGGGACCAGGAGGAGAAATTGGGTTGGGCCTCCATTGGGCTTAAGTATCCAAGCTTAGCCCAAAGCTTATACTTAAGTCCAATAATAATAATATATTCCACTAAAATATTATTACTGCACTGCCTTTCCAATCCCAAAATTACGTTTTGGGCTCCTTCTTATTATGAGTCCGTTAGTCTCCCCATGTTTAAGATATACAATGTCCATTAATTAATTTAAGTTACTGACAACTCAATTAATTAATATCTCATCCAAGAGTAGTACCACTCAATCTCAATATCATGCCGGAATAATTCCACCTGCAAGATTTACATGATAATCCTTATGAGCTCCTCAAGGGGACATCATCAACCTATGACGGACACGGATTCCTTCTACAATAAACAGCACACCATAGAGACAGCACTACTTCCCAACTCATCGAGTTTGTTGATTTAATTATATGTAAATCTCACCCATTGATGAATCAAAGAAATACATACTGCCCTACGTGTCGAGGTTATGCATAGGAATTAAGAGCACAAACTTTCATAATAACTGAGATCAAGTTCTCCTATAAGTCAGTATAAGACGAACGATCTCAAGCGGTCCTGGTCAATACACACAAGTGCACTAATGTGATTCTATAGCCAAGACAAGCTAATTCCAAACCACACTACAACCATCCCGATAGAGAGTCCCCGTCTATCTCGGTTGTGAGCATCTGTTTATACTTTATAAGGAAACCGCTAATATGATCTTCCACGTGTTGTCGCACAACATATTATCTACAGTATAAAGTAAGTGGACTATTGCATCGAACATATAAATAAATTATAAGATGCAATCATTTGATCATATGATTCTCATTTCAAATTAATTGTTATAACATTGTTCATACAAAAAGCTAGACTTTTAGTATACAATCCAACAATCTCCCACTTATACTAAAAGACTATGCTGTCATGTCTTCTGCCATACATCTGATTTCCACTCCCACTACACGACCATCAAAAGCTCTCGCCTTAAGGCCCTTGCAAAAGGATTTACTAGGTTATCATCCGATGCAATCTAGGTGACAACAACCTTCCCCTCATCATACGATTTCTCGTAACAGGTGGTACTCGCGCTCCATGTGTTTAATTTTCTTATGGACTTGTGATTCCTTCAAGTTTGCAACTGCACCAATATCATCAATATAAATTGTGATAACCTTGGGCAAACTTAGAATCACACCAAAGTCCATCATGAAGTTTCTAGAGTCATACATATATTTTGGCTGCCTCATGGGGTCCAATTTATCATCTTTCCATGATGGAATCCTAAGTTTGAAATATATTTCTATATAACACTCCTCCATATTATGACTCTACTTCCTAAAATTAAACGCATAACCTTTGAGGTGGATTTACTGCCGTCCCTATCTGATTTCAAAAATCTGAATCTATGTAACCCATAAGAATCAGTGAATCTGTTCGGTAAGCCCACATATAGTTTCTAGTCCTTTTCAGGTACATAAGTATATATCGTACCACAGTTCATCATTCTTGTTTCGGGTTACGTTGATACCTACTGTTCATGCCATCTGCAAAATAGATATTCAATCTCGTGCATAGCATTCCTTAGATTAAGCTTCCTCATTTGCCGAAGCATAAGGAACCGCTTTCATCTTCTTTATCTACTTTTGTGTCACAAGACACATTCACTTAGATAAATTCACATGCTAAACGAGTAAGGATCGTATCATTATATGAAACTTGAGATAAGCATAACATCCTTTCTTGTGATCCGTATTACCGTGATCAAAACAATATTATTGCTCTTCTTAAGTCCTTCATCTCATACCGCTTTATCAACCATACCCATACGCCCGACAATACTCTTTCATTGTCTCCAATGAGCAAGATACTATCTACGTATAGTACAAGAAATACCATCACGTTTCCATCACTCTTTTCAATACACAAGACCCATCCGATCATTGATTAGATCCATGTCACTGGATTACCTCATCAAAACGGATGTTTCATGATCTTGAAGCTTGCTTTAGTCCATGAATGGACACTTTTAAGCTTACTATCACAATGCTCTTAGCTCTTTGCAATGAATCACTCTGGTTGCTTCACATAGATGTTTCCCTTAAGACTTCCAATCAGGAAAGTTGTCTCGACATCTATTTGCTATCTCTCATATTTCATATGAGTATCAACAAATAAAAGAGTCCGGATCAACTTAGGCATAGCTACCGGCGAACAAGTTTTCTCATAATCGAACCCTTTTTCTCTGAGTATACCTTTTCGCAACAAGCTTGCTTCCAAGGTTTTCACCTTATTCTATGATCCTCTTCTATTCTTGCATGCCCACTTCCAATGGCTTTTATGCCATTTAGCGGTTCAACAAGCATCCAGACCTAATTTAAAATCCATCGATTCTATTTTAATATTCATTGAACTTTGCTAGGATTTTGCATTTCTAACTTGTAGTGCGTCATCGTATCTGTGGATCCATTTCATATTTGCTAGGGACCAAGTCTCACGACTTTCCCAAAACATGTATCTTACAGGTTGTCGAAGAACCTCCCACTACGACAAGGCACTACACGCAATTGTGTATCAGACGTGACACGCGTTGCAGTTTACCTTGTGGTATATCCTCTTGTACACTTGGTACTTATACTTTGTATTTTTCCCTCTCACTTCCTTTAGAATAATTTATACATGGGTTTATGATTTAATACATAGTCTTTTTCCAAAAATTTAGTGTTTGTGTTAACAATTACCCTTCGATCTTTTGGACTAAATAAATCACCCTTCATTTTTCTAGCATATCCTACAAACAGACAAACATTCAAATGAATTACAGTTTCTAGGGCTTATCCATAAAATGAATTAAGTAATTCCAAATAATTCAACATCTATCTAATTATTACCATAAGAGTCTTATTCCTTCTATCCACCACACCATTCAGCTAGGGCATGTCCGGTGTAGACCACTTGAGATTTAATCTCAACCTCTGATTAATAGCTCCTAATTATCCTAAGAGGTACTCGTAATGACGATTAAATCGTCATTACTTGATATATTTTCCATGATGCTTTACTGTACCAACCTTGCAATTCTTGAATAAATCAAAGAACTTATACATGCAGTGCATCAAATAAATATATCGGTATCTAGAATAATCTTCGATTATTCATTACCACCTCTCCCCTGGATAATATTAGGTCCGCTTGAATCAGAATGAACCAATTCCAACATATATATCTTTGGCTCTACACCCCTTTACCTTGAAAAGGTAATTAATCATTTTTACTTCCAAGTAAGACTCGCAAGTCCGATAGTTTCCACTTCAGATAAACCTTACGGTCCATCTGATATCAACTTTTGAGTCCTACTCAAGTAAAATGATCTAGTCTTAGACGCCAAATGAATGTTTAGTTCATCTCCGAAGGTTCCTTTCTCTTACTAAGATCAGAAGATGTATTATTAATTACTATTTGTTCCATCTGTGGAATATACATGATTTAAGAGTATACAAATTGTTCACCAACGTACCATAACAGATTACAACTCTATCCTTCATTATAATGACCATGTCATTTAAATGAAATGGAGTATCCATCTATTAATGCATAGAAACCGAAATAAATTCTTTCTATGAAAACGTACGTAAAGATAATTTCACAAAATCAAACGTCTACTCATATCATTAGATAAATAAACAACTCCCACTGCAATAGCCACCACTCTTGTAGTTTTACCCATGTCTATAATAATCTTATCCTCACTTAGTAATAAACATTCAGTGATTCCAGTATCTACACACTTCGTGTCAGTAGATGCCATCACTAATCATGTTTAAACAACTAGCAAGTAAGATTCTATACTTGTTCACTCCTTTTATGAAATTGAATTTCTTTTACCACATGTTTTGTCAGAAGTTTCCTACCATATACAACCTCTTGCAATTCAGGAGAAACTTACTCAAAACATCTAGGCAATTATGAAGAATAAAATTGACTTAGGTTTCCCCTTCAACTTCTATTCCATGTAGTTCCAATTCATTCATCAAATTTAATCATGACCTACCTCCTTTTAAATTACTCAAGTATCCAAAGAGTTACATGAGACCATCATATTTCTATGAACCTCTCATCTCTTCACTAGAGACTTTAATAGGCATCATGAGACGTCCTTTGTGAGAACACACATGTATTTTCTTAAGTAGTAAAATTCAAAACCAAGATTCTTTTCTAATCATCTAATTTTGGACAAGTAAATATAATTTCTTTTAGTCAACCATAAGTGAAATAAAACAATTTGAAATTTACAGAATCACAAATAAATACACCGATCAAATCTTCAAATTTATCCATCTATATTGATTCCCTCAAAATAATATAAAATATAAATTCACCGACATCTCAAGCACCGTGAGTTTGCAAGCCACGATAGTGTGGACGTTTACAAACCCAAACATTTACAAGAGAAGGTTTTACCCATTAATTTCATTTGTCAACCTAACTTTATGACAAAATAATTAATAGTCGGTTCCTCTTTAGCCATGCAAATAAAAGCAGTGACTCCGATGGGGAGGATACTTATTATTTACACCTAAGTGTACACCATTATTTGACCCCAAGTCCATTGCGCGAGCTTATGTGCCTTACAGATGGAGAAGTACACACGCGCTCGGATAACTTCCTCCAGTCATCAATTATAAGTCTGTACAGTGATCCGCACAAGAACTCATCTGAGAGGGAGGAAGGTCTATGCCAACACGCAAGTTCATGTGCATCACATTACAAACATAATCTTAAAGAAGTCTGTTCCAGCAATATCCATGAATAAACTCATCCGATGGGGAGGAAGGCTCTAATGCCGACGCGCAAGTTTATTCACATTGCTAACAAACCAATAATGGAGGCCGCGGGAATTAATTACCAATCCCCTCTCCCACTTAGTTATTTAAAATCAAGGGTTTTTACATGCATATAATATTCAGAATAATATACGCAACCTAGCATGCTCATACTTCCAAATATATAACAATAATTGACCAATAAAACAATTATAGCAGTTATATATAAGGAAATAAATTGCCAAAAATAAGTTGACTTGATCAACACTCCAACATACATGCATATAATATACCAAATATAATACGCAATCTAGCATGCTTCTATTTAAGGCAATAAATCATAGAGAATCATGCATACATATATAACAATAATCAATTAATAAATCAATTATAACAGTTATATAACAGCGAATTCGATTGTTCGCCACCAATCACGAATGCGGACAACTGCGACGGGATCGACCTCCCCGCAGCCTGCTCCACCACTCTGGCACCCTGCCCGATCATATTGTGAAGACTCACACGGAATCTGATGCAGACCAGTCGAACTTGATGCAAACCCGCTCGAACCTAGTGCAGAGTCGATCGAACCTGATGCAGACCAATTGAACCTGATGTGAATCCGCTCGAACCTGGTGCATCATTGATCGAACCTGATGTAAACTAATCGAACCTGATGCAAATCCGTTCGAACCTGGTGCAACATCGATCGAACCTGATGCAGACCAATCGAACCTGATGCAAATTCGCTCGAACCGGTGCAGCATCGATCGAACCTGATGTGAATCCGCTCGAACCTGGTGAAGCATCGATCGAACCTGATGCAGACCAATCGAACCTGATGTGAATCCGCTCGAACCTGGTGCAGCATTGATCGAACCTGATGCAGACCAATCGAACCTGATGCAAATCCGCTCGAACCTGGTGCAGCATCAATCGTCGTTCAGGGTTCGCAACTGTAGAAAACTGAGAATCCAATCTCCACCGTCCAGAATCTATTTCTATAAGTTTTGAACATGCTTTCCAAATTACACGTCGATCCAACGGTTAGTTTCTGAGAAACGGCTCTATTCCCTCGACTGCGCAGAACAGAATCGCCCAAAAAACTGCTTTTGTTTTCAGCATATTCCCGACAACACAAAGCTCTAAATATGATCTTCACTGTTCAGAATGTACATCCGAAAAATCCAAACGTGCTGACCAAAATTCAGCCCGATCCGACGGTTGAAACTCTGGTTATTGCCTCTGCAATATCACTGCGCTGGATTTTCTCTCAATTTCTTCCTTCCATGTGAAATTGACGAACAGTTTTCGTCGAATCCTCTCACACACAACCATCGACGAACATATATGATATAGGGTATATTTCATATAGGGATATTCATGGTTTGCGCAGTAAAACCAAAACCCTAAACATGCGATTCTAATTTCGAAAAATTAATCACATAAACCCTAGCCTAACGTGTCACGCTTCACCACGAAACCCAAGCTCTGATACCAATTGTTGGTGCTTGGATCGTTTGGTTAACGTAACCCATTAGGATACCATGTGTTTCTATCATAGCGGAAGCAATAAAACATAGAAACGATTACCGTTCACCAGGGTATGTAGAAGATGAAGGATTCTCGCTGGCAGACTGTGCAGTCCCACGAGAATGGCCATAACTTCCTCGTCTGATGTCGGAATTGAATGATCTTTGTGCTCAGACGATCTTCTCTTCAATGGATTTCCATATATTGATCATCAAATTCTGAGCACTATACGATTTTATATAAATTTTGCAAGGTGGCGGACAGCAGCAGCAAACTATCTTCTGATCTTCTGCCGTATGTCCCAAGTCCGATCTCGACGTCGTGTGGACAACGATCTACGAGACCTCCTCAATCTTCTCTCAACTCTCATCACATGTGAATAATGAATTAGATTAGGGTTCCAGATAAGTTGAGGTGACTTATATACATGGGCTACAGCAGGGACCAGGAGGAGAAATTGGGTTGGGCCTCCATTGGGCTTAAGTATCCAAGCTTAGCCCAAAGCTTATACTTAAGTCCAATAATAATAATATATTCCACTAAAATATTATTACTGCACTGCCTTTCCAATCCCAAAATTACATTTTGGGCTTCTTCTTATTATGAGCCCGTTAGTCTCCCCATGTTTAAGATATACAATATCCATTAATTAATTTAAGTTACTGACAACTCAATTAATTAATATCTCATCCAAGAGTAGTACCACTCAACCTCATTATCATGCCGGAA
The DNA here is from genome assembly GCA_023678885.1 of Pogostemon cablin. Lineage (NCBI taxonomy): Eukaryota > Viridiplantae > Streptophyta > Magnoliopsida > Lamiales > Lamiaceae > Pogostemon > Pogostemon cablin. The sequence goes on from CM042997.1 coordinate 12,818,076, forward strand.
TAATTCCACCTGCAAGATTTACATGATAATCCTTATGAGCTCCTCAAGGGGACATCATCAACTTATGACGGACACGGATTCCTTCTACAATCAACAGCACACCATAGAGACAGCACTACTTCCCAACTCATCGAGTTTGTTGATTTAATTATATGTAAATCTCACCCATTGATGAATCAAAGAAATACATACTGCCCTACGTGTCGAGGTTATTGTATAGGGATTCAGAGCACGAACTTCCATAATAACTGAGATCAAGTTCTCCTATAAGTCAGTATAAGTCGAACGATCTCAAGCGGTCCTGGTCAATACACACAAGTGCACTAATGTGATTCTATAGTCAAGACAAGCTAATACCAAACCACACTACAACCATCCCGATAGAGAGTCCCCGTCTATCTTGGTTGTGAGCATATGTTTATACTTTATAAGGAAACCGATAATATGATCTTCCGCGTGTTGTCGCACAACATATTATCTACAGTATAAAGTAAGTGGACTATTGCATCGAACATATAAATAAATTATAAGATGCAATCATTTGATCATATGATTATCATTTCAAATTAATTGTTATAACATTGTTCATACAAAAAGCTAGACTTTTAGTATACAATCGAACAGCTTCTCCTTGGAAAATGTACTTTGACGGAGCGTCTCAAAGGGAAGGAGCTGGTGTTGGAATTGTGTTTGTAACATCCAGTGGTGAAGTTCTACCATATTCATTTTCCTTAATAGAAAATTGCTCTAACAATGTGGTCGAGTATCAAGCACTCGTACTTGGTTTGGAGATGGCCATCGATATAAAGCAATTACACCTTAGGGTGTATGGTGATTCGCTACTTGTGATAAACCAACTACTTGGAGTGTATGAAGTAAGGAAGCCTGAGTTGTTCCCATACCACAAGTATGCTCAAAAGCTGATGGGTTGGCTCGGTGATGTTGATATCGAACATCTGTCTAGAAGAGAGAATAAGAAAGCTGACGCCCTTGCTAAGCTAGCATCTACTATAGCTATGCAGAGGCGCAAATTCAAATTCCGGTGTGTAAAAGTTGGGTTGTACCACCAATCTTCAAAGATGATGATTATGAAGAAGTTAAAAATCATGTGGTGGAAGTCTTCAAAACTGAAGAAGAGGATTGGCGCCAACTACTAGTGGATTATTTGAAGTATGACAAGTTGCCCAGTGATCCACGCCAAAGGATTGATATTCGGCGTCGTGCACCTCGTTTCATCTATTTCAAAGGGACACTTTATACAAGATCTTTTGATGGAATTTTTTTGAGATGTCTGAGTAAAGAGGAAGCTACTCAAGCAATGGAGGAAGCTCATTCTGGAATTTGCGGTGCCCATCAGTCTGGGCCGAAGTTGCATTTCAGAATCAAGAGAATGGGTTACTATTGGACCACAATGGTGAAAGATTGCATGGAGTATGCACAAAAATGTCAAGCATACCAGTTCCATGGTAATTTGATCCATCAACCTCCGGAGCCTCTGCACCCAACGGTCGCTTCATGGCCTTTTGATGTATGGGGATTAGATGTGGTGGGGCCTCTCACAAAATCTTCTGGTGGTCATCTCTACATCCTTGCTGCCACCGATTACTTTTCCAAATGGGCCAAAGCTCTGCATTTAAGGGAAGTGAAGAAAGAAAATGTTGCTGATTTCATTCGAATGAACATCATTTACTGATATGGTGTTCCTCGCAACATCATCACAGATAATGGGAAGCCATTCAGCAACAGTTGGATTGATAAGTTGTGCGAGAAGTTCGACTTCAAACAAAGGAAGTCGTCAATGTATAATGCAACTGCCAATGGTCTGGCCAAAGCATTCAACAAAACCTTGTGCAGTTTGTTAAAGAAAGTTATCTCCAAGTCAAAATGGGATTGGCACAAAAGAATAAACGAAGCTTTATGGGCGTACCGCACCACCTATAGAATGCCCACTCAGGCTACTCCGTACTCTTTGGTTTATGGTGTTGAAGCTGTGGTACCTCTCAAAAAACAGATCCCATCTTTGAGGAGGGCAATACAAGAAGGCTTAACCGAAGAGGAAAATGCAAAGTTACACCTTCAAGAGTTAGAGGCATTAGATAAGAAGAGACTAGAGGCACAACAAAGACTTGAGTGCTATCAATCTCGTCTATCCAGAACGTTCAACAAAAGGGTGAATGTACATTCTTTTCAAGTTGGCGACTTGGTACTTGCCATGAGGAGGCCTATTGTGGTCACACATCAAGTTGGGAATAAATTTTTACACAAATGGGACAGCCCTCTTGTTGTGAAAGAAGCCTACACAAATGACGCCTATAAACTGATCTCGGAAGATGGCGTGAATATTGGCCCCATAAATGAGAAATTCTTGAAATGCTACTACGCGTAAACAAATACAAAGATGCACACTCCATGACGCATGAGCCTAAACTGTATGTTACTCCTGGTCTGCATGAGTATAAATTGTGTACGGCAAACTCCTGATCCGCATGAGTATAAACTGTGTATGATGAACTCCTGGCCCACATGAGTATAAAATATGCACGACACCCCCATTCAGACTAAATTATGTCCCTTTGAACTACGTGATGACTTGATCCTCTGTAAAGAGGTACGTAGGCAGCTTAGCATTTTGTTAAGTTCAGTTATGTTTTGGTTTATTCGCATCAAGTTTGTAAAGCAAATTAAAGTATGAAGGGGCAAGTAAATATCAAAAGGCAGTAAAGCAAACTAAAGATCCAATGATGAACAACAAGAAGAAAAAGAGATAAAGTAAAAAAGATGAACTTTATTAATAATATCATTACAGTTCAAAAAAAGAGACATTGAAATTAAATGGTTCAATACAAGCTAATGAAAAATATTCATAATGGATAACTCCTCTCGAGCGTCTTCCAAAGCTTGTGTAACACTTTTTAATTCATCAGTAATGGAATCATCTAAGAGGGGTGTTTTCTGCAGTACATCAATATCCCTGGCAACAGTTTGGACCCCGAGCTTTGCACTTTGAACAGAGTCGCGAAGATGTTCAACTGTTTGAGATATTGTCTCTTTTTCTTTCAACAGGAGCTCAATTTCCTCTTTAATATTCTTCAACCTAGTTTCAGATTCTTGCAACTGTTTGATCTCTATAGCTTTTTTGCCTTTGTAGTCTTGAGCACGCTTCCTTGCATCGGTCAGATGCTTCTTGACTTTTCTCCTGGACATCCCATCAGCAAGTTTTATTTTCACAGAATCATATGCATCGGCTTTGGAAAGTAAGAAATAAAATGATTCCTCTAAAACAGATCCGTCAATCCCCAGAGCGCTCTTAAAGTTGTTCACCATCTTAAGCCCCTCGTTCCTCATAGAAGATAAGGAGCTAACAGGAGTCCTCTTCAGTTTGTCTTGAAAGCGTTTCCATACTTCCATGTTAACCAGTTTCCTAGCATCCATGATCTCGGCATCAAAGTTAAAGTCTATAATTTCTGGAGCTTCAGTCGTAGTAACTAGAGGATGAGATTCAGATACGATGGAAGAAGCATGATCCAGAAAGCCATCATAGGTTAAGTCTTCAGGGCCTGCTACAGAAGCTGATCCTTCCTCGAATTCATCATAATCAGAATCCAATACAGCATGCAGATGCTACAAAAAGAAAAGATGTTAGAAAATAATTACGGGCGCAGAAGTATGTAACTCATAATTAAAGAGTGATTGAAACCACGGCTTGAGTTGTCAGGATAGGCACCGGAGATTTGGCTCTCTTAGTCCTTTTCCAGTTTCGGTCTGTGTTGCTGTTATTTGAATGAGAGAGATCAATCTTTCTCTTTTCTACTCCACCAGATGTCCCTACAATCATCTTTCGAGGAAGCGGGGCCTCTAACGATACAACTGCCTCATAAGCTTCAACATTATTAGAAGTGCCTCTAATGTCAACTTCTTCTTCTACGACATGGCATGGAACAATTTTGATTAGATCTGCCACATTGTCTATAAAATAGGTGCCATGAGTCTGAGAGAACCATTGATTGTATTCTGGTAAACAAAAGTCTTTGAACTCTGAAGGTGCGCATGGAAAAGTCATCGTAGAATGGGACTTACGTAAGATACATTGTTTTCAATACTGGAACCCTTGCTCTAAAGTAGTTTCTTGAAGGTTCGTTTTCAATCTCCCTGGAGTATCTGCCTGATAAAAGCTAAATTGGCGGCTAAATCAATGCGGGTTGCAAGGTTCAATGAGAAAGCCCCCATTCTGCCGCAGGGTAAGATAATGTGTACGACTAGCAATGAAGAAACTCCTGTTGGATTGTATACTAAAAGTCTAGCTTTAGTATGAACAATGTCATAACAATATTTGAAATGAGAATCATTGATCAAATGATTGCATCTTATAATTTATTTTATATGCATGATGCAATAGTCCATTTACTTTATACTGTAGATAATATGTTGTGCGACAACACGCGGAAGATCATATTATCGGTTTCCTTATAAAGTATAAACAAATGCTCACAACTGAGATAGACGGGGACTCTCTATCGGTATGGTTGTAGTGTGGTTTGGTATTAGCTTGTCTTGGCTATAGAATCACATTAGTGCACTTGTGTGTATTGAGCAGGACCGCTTGAGATCGTTCTTCTTATACTGACTATATAGTAGAACTTGATCTCTGTTATTATGGAAGTTCGTGCTCTTAATCCCTATACAATAACCTCGACACGTTGGGCAGTATGTATTTCTTTGATTCATCAATGGGTGAGATTTATATGTATTAAATCAACAAACTCGGTGAGTTGGGAAGTAGTGCTGTATCTATGGTGTGCTGTTGATTGTAGAAGGAATCCATGTCCGTCATAGGTTGATGATGTCCCCTTGAGGATCTCATAAGGTTTATCATGTAAATCTTGCAAGTGGATTAATTTCCGGCATGATAATAAGGTTGAGTGGTACTACTCTCGGATGAGATATTAATTAATTTGAGTTGTCAGGAACTTAATTAATTAATGGACATTGAATATCTTAAACATGGGGAGACTATCGGGCTTATAATAAGAAGGAGCCCAGAACATAATTTTGGGATTGGACGGGTAGTGCAGTAATAATATTTTAGTGGACTATATTATTATTATTGGATTTAATTAAAAGCTTTGGGCTAAGCTTGGTTAATTAAATTCAATTGAGGCCCAGCCCAATTTCTCCTCCTGGTCCCTGCTGTAGCCCAATATATAAGTGAACTCAGCTTCCTGGAACCCTCAGATTTTTTCCTGCGCCTCTTTTGGTGAGAAAAGGGAAGAGAAGCAGATTGAGAGATCCTGCAGACTGTTGCCCACACAACAGCAGGATCATACTTGGGACATACAGCAGAAGATCGAGAGGTGGTTCTCTGCAACGATCAACCTCTACACCAACCCAGAAGTACGGTAAACGGTTTAATTGCTTCCGCTGCTAATTGTTTGCCTTTATTCCTAACGGATCACGTTGAACCGCACGATCCAATTGCCCAACATTTGGTATCAGAGCGTTGGTTTCGTGGCTAAACGTGACACGTTAGGATAGGACTTGTTGTGAATTATGTGAATTGTTTTTGAATAATGATCGCACGTTGATTCAGGTTTTGATTTATTTGAAAGCAATCTGTTTGAACCCTTATTTTTATTCACAACTACTTCCCTATGAGAAATCTTTTCGTAATTATTGGTGAAAGATTTTTTTGTCCAATTCGTCCTAACTTGTTCACGCCTGTTATTCACGATCACACTATAAACGACGAACTTCGCTCGTTATCAAAACTGAGCACGATGGTGAGAGTATACACAATCGACGGTATCTTTGGACGATTGGGGCTGCTGCACCTGTGATGGATCGTTGTGCGCCAGTGTGATGGGCGATGTGATCTCACTGTTGGCGGCGAACAGCGCTGATGTCGGCGGCCGTTTGGCGCCGCTGACCGGTGTGTTTGAATTGGATAGTGAGGCTTGATATGGAGTCGACTGGAAAGGGGTTCACCTGATGGTGGCCGACCTGGCGTGAGTCGACGGAGTGGACGCTGTTGTGAACGGCGGCTGGCGGAGAGAATGGCTGTAGGCGGCGTAAGTATCCAGTCGCGATGGGACGAAGGCTTGGTGACGCTGGTCTAGTCTTTTAAGGTCAGGCGGCAAGGGACACGGCGCGATAGCGAGGCTTCAGGCAGTTCCGAGCGCGGCTGCTTCTTTGTCGCTAGGCGGCGCTCATTTTCTGGGCAGGTCCAGTGGGCGGCGGGTGTTCTGGGCTGTCATTTGATAGTTTTGGGCGGATCGTGGCGGAACTGTCGGGCCTCGATGGAGCCAGGCAAACTCCGATCGTGTCCAGCAGCTTCCAGGCGAGCGGCGGCAGGTGTCGACTTGGCGGCGGCGCTGTTGCTCAGTGGACGGCAGCGGCGACTTGTTTCGCCGGTGATGGCCGGTTGGCTATGGGCGCGGTGCCGGTAGGCTGTCGGCGAGAGTCTGGTTCGCTGTTGGCGCGGGCGCCGAGAGGAGAAGGCTGGCGCGTCTCATCGACTGGAGAGATGAAGTAGGACAGCAGTTGTGAGATGGGCTCTCTTCTGGGCTCAATCACTATTTTAAATTAAAATGTTGTTGGGCTCTATTTCTTTATTTCCTTTGGGCCCAAATTTTAATTTGGTTGATTGGGCTTAGGGGTCCAATTTTATTAAAATATGTGTTGGGCTGCTGGGTCAATAGGCTGCTCAATTTTAATTTGGTTTTGGGCTGTTGGCCCAAATTTAATTAAAATGGAAATGGGCTGCTGGACTAATTAATTTAATTAATTGTGAGTAATGGGCCAAGCATAATAAATTAATTTTTATTAATGGACTAATTTTGTGCTAGTAGGCTTGGTGGACTTAATTTAATTTTGGGTTAAGATTATGGGCCATGGATAATGAGCTTGATTAATTATTTAATCTGTTTCTCATTTTGTGCTTATTTGTTGCTCTTGGGCCCAAAATTGATTGATCCACTAATTATGCAATTAATTAATGATATATAACTGAGTTAATTGTTTTAACTTGACAATTAATTGTTATATATGACAAGCATGTTCTATGTGATTTATTTATTTAAATTGTTGTTAATAGAAGCATGTCTAGGATGTATATTTCATTTCTGAATATTATATGCATGTTAAAACCCTCGGTGTTAAATAACTAAGTGGGAGAGGGGATTGGTTATTAATTCCCGCGGCCTCCATTATTGGTTTGTTAAGCAATGTGAATAGACTTGCGCGTCGGCATTAGAGCCTTCCTCCCCATCGGATGAGTTTATTCATGGATTACTGGAACAGACTTCATTGAATAATTACGTTTGTAATGTGATGCATATGAACTTACGCATTGGCTTAGACCTTCCTCCCTATCGGATGTGTTTATATGCGGTTCACTGGTACAAACTTGTAATTGATGACTGTAGGAAGTTATCCGAGCGCGTGTGTACTTCTCTATCTGTAAGGCACACAAGCTTGGGCCGCGGACTTGGGGTCAAATAATGGTGTACACTTAGATGTAAATAATAAGTATCCTCCCCATCGGAGTCACTGCTTTTATTTGCATGGCTAAAGAGAAACCGACTATTAATTATTTTGTCATAAAGTGAGGTTGACAAATGAAATTAATGGGTAAAACCTTCTCTTGTAAATGTTCGAGTTTGTAAACGTCCACACTATCGTGGCTTACAGACTCACGGTGCTTGAGATGTCGGTGAATTTTATTTTATATTATTTTGAGGGAATCGATATAAAAGAATAAAATTCGAAGATTTGATTGGTAAATTTATTTGTGATTCTCTGAATTTTGAATGGTTTTATTTCACTAATTGTTAACTAAAAGACATTACATTTACTTGTCCAAAATTAAATGATTAGAAAGAATCTTGGTTTTGATAATTACTGCTTAAGAAAATACATGTGTATTCTCACAAAGGACGTCTCATGATGCCTATTAAAGTCTCTAGTGAAGAGATGAGAGGTTCATAGAAATATGACGGTCTCATGTAACTCTTCGGATACTTGAGTAAATTAAAAGGCAGAAGATCATGGTTAAATTGATGAATGAATTGGAAGAGCTTAGAATAGAAATTGAAAGGGAAACCCAAATCAATTTATTCTTCACAATTTGCCTGGATGTTTTGAGCAAGTTCTACCTGAAATACGAAAGTTGTATATGGTGGGAAACTTCTAACAAAACATGTGGCAAAAGAAAGCCATTTTTCATCATGATGTGAACAAGTTTAATATCTTATTAACTAATGGTTTAAACATGATTAGTGATGGCATCTACTGACACGAAGTATGTAGATACTGGAATTACTAAATGTTTATCACTGAGTAAGGATAAGATTATTAATAACATGGGTAAAACTACAAAGGTAGTGGCTATTGCAGTGGGAGTTGTTTATTTATCTCATGATAAGAATAAACGATTGATTATGAGAAATTGTCTTTAAGTACGTTTCATAGAAAGAATTTAATTTCGGTTTCTATGCACTAACGGATGGATACTTCATTTCATTTAAATGACATGGTCATAGAAATGAGGAATGAGGCTATAATCCGTTAAAGTACATTGGTGGATAATTTGGATACTCTTGAATCATGCACATCCCACAGATGCAATAAATAGTAATTAAATAATGCATCTTCTAATATTAGTAAGAGAAAGGAACCTTCGAAAATGAACTAAACATACATTTGGCGTCTATGACTAATTCATTTTACTTGAGTAGGATTCAAAAGTTGATAGTCGATAGACCGTAAGGTTTATCTGAAGTGGAAACTATCGGACTTGCGAGTCGTGCTTGGAAGTAAAATTGATTAACTGCCTTTTCAAGGCTGTGGGGTGTAGAGCCAAAGATATATATGTTGGAATTAGTTCATTCTGATTCAAGCGAACCTAACAATATCCAGGCGAGAGGTGGTTATGAATATTCAAAGATTATTCTGGAAATCAATATATTTATATGATGCACTGCATGTCTAAGTTCTTTGATTAATTCAAGAATTGCAAGGCTGGTACAGTGAAGCGTCATGAAAAATATATTAAGACATTACGATTTAATCGTGATGGTGAATACCTCTTAGGATAGTTAGGAGCTATTAATCAGAGGTTGAGATTAAATCTCAAGTTGACTACACCGGGCATGCCCCAGCTGAATGGTGTGGTGGGCAGAAGGTATTAGGATCTTATGGTTATGATTAGATAGATGATGAATTATTTGAAATAATTAAATTCATTTTATGGACATGCCCTAGATACAGTAATTCGTGAAACGTTTATCTGTATATGGGATATCCTAGAAAAATGGAGAGTGATTTATTTAGTCCAAAAGATCGAAGGGTGATTGTCAACACAAACACTAGATTTTTTGGAAAAGGACTATGTAATAAATCACAAGCCCATGTATAAGTTGTTCTAAAGGAAGTGAGAGGAAAACACTAAGTATAAGTACCAAGTGTACAAGAGGATATACCACAAGGTAAACTGCATCGCGTGTCACGTCTGATACACAATTACATGTAGTGCCTTGTCGTAGTGGGAGGGTTGTGTGACAACTCATAAATATATGTTTGGGAGAGTCGTGAGACTTGATCCCTAGTGAACATGGTATTATCCCACGGATACGACGTAGCACTACAAGATTAAAATGCGGAATCTTAGTAAGTTGCAATGTACGTTGAAATAGAATCTACGGATTCTATATTAAGTCTGGGAACTTGTATGACCACTAAATGGTGTAAAAACCATTGCAAGTGATCATAGGAAATAAAAGAGGATCATACGGAAAGGTGAAAATCTTGGAAGCAAAGCTTGTTGCGAAAAGATGTACTCAGAAAGAAATGGTTCGATTATGAGGGAACATATTCGCTGGTAGCTATGCTTAAATTGATCCGGATTCTTTTATTTATTGCTGCTCATATTAAATTATGAGGTACAGCAAATAGATGTCAAGACAGCTTTCCTGATTGGAAGTCTTGAGGAAAACATCTATGTGAAGCAACCAGAGTAATTCATTGCAAAGTACTAATAGCATTTTGATAGTAAGCTTAAAAGTGTCCAGCGATGGACTAAAGCAAGTTTTAAGATCGTGAAGCATCTGTTTTGATTAGATAATCCAGTGGCATGGATTTAAATCAATGAGCGGATGAGTCTTGTGTGTTGTAAAGAGTGACGGAAACGTGGTGGTATTTCTTGTACTATACGTAGATAGTATCTTGCTCATTGGAGACAATGAAAGAGTATTATCGGGCGTATGGGTACGGTTAATAAAGCGGTAGTGATGAAGGACTTAAGAAAGGCAAAATACATCCTTTTCATCACGGTAATACGGATCACAAGAAAGGATGTTATGTTTATCTCAAGTTTCATAAAATCATACAGTCCATACTCGTTTAGCATGTAAATTTATCTAAGTGAATGTGTCTTTGAGACGCAAGAAGAAGATATAGTAGATGAAAGCGGTTCCTTATGCTTCGGCGAATAAGGAAGCTTAATCTAAAGAATGCTATGAACGAAGTTGGATATCTGTGTTGCTGAACGCATGAACAGAAGGTATCAACGTAACCCGGAACAAGAATGATGAACTGTAGTAAGACATATATAAAGTGCCTGAGAAGGACTGGAAATTATATGTGGATTTACTAAACAGATTCACTGCTTCTTGTGGATTACGTAGATTCAGATTTTTTAGTCAGATTGGACGCCAGTAAATTCTCCTCAAAGGTTATGTGTTTAATCTTAGGAAGTAGAGTCATAATGTGGAGGAGTGTTATATAGAAATATATTTCAGACTCCGGACTCCATCATGGAAAGATGATGAATTGGAGCCTATGAGGCAGCCAAAGTATCTATATGACTCTAGAGACTTCATGATGGACTTCGAAGTGTTTCTAAGTTTGCCCAAGGTAATCACAATTTACATTGATGATATGGGTGCAGTTGCAAACTTGAAGAAATCACAAGTCCATAAGGCAATTAAACACATGGAGCGCGAGTACCACCTGTTACGAGAAATCGTATGATGAGGCGAAGGTTGTTGTCGCCTAGATTGCATCGGATGATGACCTAGTAAACCATTTACAAGGACCTTAAGGCGAGAGCTTTTAATGGTCGTGTAAGTGGGAGTAGGAATCAGATGTATGGCAGAAGACATGACAGCATAGTCTTTTAGTATAAGTGGGAGATTGTTGGATTGTATACTAAAAGTCTAGCTTTAGTATGAACAATGTCATAACAATATTTGAAATGAGAATCATTGATCAAATGATTGCATCTTATAATTTATTTTATATGCATGATGCAATAGTCCATTTACTTTATACTGTAGATAATATGTTGTGCGACAACACGCGGAAGATCATATTATCGGTTTCCTTATAAAGTATAAACAGATGCTCACAACTGAGATAGACGGGGACTCTCTATCGGTATGGTTGTAGTGTGGTTTGGTATTAGCTTGTCTTGGCTATAGAATCACATTAGTGCACTTGTGTGTATTGAGCAGGACCGCTTGAGATCGTTCTTCTTATACTGACTATATAGTAGAACTTGATCTTTGTTATTATGGAAGTTCGTGCTCTTAATCCCTATACAATAACCTCGACACGTAGGGCAGTATGTATTTCTTTGATTCATCAATGGGTGAGATTTATATGTATTAAATCAACAAACTCGGTGAGTTGGGAAGTAGTACTGTATCTATGGTGTGCTGTTGATTGTAGAAGGAATCCATGTCCGTCATAGGTTGATGATGTCCCCTTGAGGAGCTCATAAGGTTTATCATGTAAATCTTGCAAGTGGATTAATTTCCGGCATGATAATAAGGTTGAGTGGTACTACTCTCGGATGAGATATTAATTAATTTGAGTTGTCAGGAACATAATTAATTAATGGACATTGAATATCTTAAACATGGGGAGACTATCGGGCTTATAATAAGAAGGAGCCCAGAACATAATTTTGGGATTGGACGGGTAGTGCAGTAATAATATTTTAGTGGACTATATTATTATTATTGGATTTAATTAAAAGCTTTGGGCTAAGCTTGGTTAATTAAATTCAATTGAGGCCCAGCCCAATTTCTCCTCCTGGTCCCTGCTGTAGCCCAATATATAAGTGAACTCAGCTTCCTGGAACCCTCAGATTTTTTCCTGCGCCTCTTTTGGTGAGAAAAGGGAAGAGAAGCAGATTGAGAGATCCTGCAGACTGTTGCCCACACAACAGCAGGATCACACTTGGGACATACAGCAGAAGATCGAGAGGTGGTTCTCTGCAACGATCAACCTCTACACCAACCCAGAAGTACGGTAAACGGTTTAATTGCTTCCGCTGCTAATTGTTTGCCTTTATTCCTAACGGATCACGTTGAACCGCACGATCCAATTGCCCAACAACTCCAGTCGCGCCAAAGTGCTTGGTCATTGTCAACGTATTTCACTGGGTCCTTTCTTCGACGAACATTGCAAAATAAAGAAGCATCATTTCCATTTTGAAGCTTCTTGCGAGCATTAGCTGAAGTAAAATACTTGGCTTCTTCTCGCCCGAATACGTCACCATTAAAGGAACTTTCAATTCATGAGGATTCGAATGATGAGTATTGAAATAGTGAGCCAACCATGTATAAACAAAATGTACGGGAAATGTTGACTTCACTTCAGAGGGTCTAAGCTCGTTTGAAATCTTATTCAAACTGTTATAGATGCTTGTCAAAACTGGAACAACAAGTCCAACTGATCTCCCTACAGCCATCAAACTCGCCACCTTAAAGTTACCAGGGCGTATTAAATCTACTTCTTCGGTAGGGAGTACGAAAGAACATAGCCAGCAAGCCACATGGGCAGCCAAATATGTCTCATCTTATTGCGTAGCATCAATACCAAGCACTTCAAATTGTTCTATCTCTGCAGAGGTCCATTTCTTGTGGTCGCCAATGATCCCCTTGGGATTGTGTGTCCTCTTGCGGTGGTGTTTCCTACTCTTCTCTACACGTGCAGGGGGTTTCTTGTATGTTATAGGCTGACAAAACCAAAAGTTTACCCATCGAGTAAGTGAAACAAAACCACCACCATCAAGACTACGAAGTTTATGGTACGCTGCAATGTCGGCAACTAGATGGAATGCGTAAGCCGGCGGCGTCATGCTAATTGAAGAGTTTGGGCTTGTCAGGCACAACTTCTTCATATAAGTGACCAGCAAGCGGTAAATCCCATCCAGTTATATAAATCCCATAGAGAAATCGACATTTCTTCAAAGGAAGTGAGTAAGGTATTGGTAATGGGGCACCACGCTTCACAAAAGGCTTTGAAGAGTTCACGACTACAGTCATACGTGAATAAAGATGCAAAAATAGGGTCATAAATCCTTGTTGTTTTCAAGATCAGAGCAATATCTGATGAGGACAACTTCAGTCCACTCCCAATATCCTGGAGTGTAATGGAATTCTTCGAGAAAGTTAACTGACTTGCCCCATGCCACATCACCGTTGATTATTTGGCGCACTAATGTGGGCAAATGGCTAATGTTTCTTTCTTTAACGTGGTTGGCCGCACTCAAAGTTGCAACTTTGGTTTCACCCAAGTCTAGATCTCTAGTCCAAGTCTCTAGACAAAATTTGCTACTCTCACGAGGAAGTTTCTCGATAAGTGTACCCATCATAGGTCTCTCAATCAGAAGATAAGTTGCTCCATCTGATGGTGAGTTCTTACTGTCAAGAATCACCAATTGACGCTTATTGGAGTCTATGACCGTACTATCGAAGTAAACCATCTTGAAGTTGAACTGCAAGAAAATATATGGGAAAAGTGTCAGCAAAAGAAGTTTAAAATTAATTTATATTTTTTGAATTTAATTAATTGAAGGGCCCAAAATAAATTTATGGGTCAATTAATTATTAAATTTGAAATTATAAATTAAACATATGATGGGAAAGGAAAAAAAAGGGGACAATAAATTAATTCATGTTCAAAAAAACTTAGTATAAATACATGAATTAAATTTAAGTGAAGCCATTAAGTGTTGAGCCCAAATCATAACACTTTATGCAAAGTTGTGATGGCCCAAATTCATAAGTGTTGTTGCAAGCCCAAGTTCAATAAGTTAAATAAATCAAACTTTGAGGGCCCAAGAAAATTGAATTAGTGGACCCAAGTTCAGAATCTCACTAAGAGCCCAAATTAGTATGGAAATAAGGAAGCCCAAATTATTAAATTGGTTGGGCTTGAGGGATTCAAGTTGGCGTGAAATTAATAGTCAAAATTGTAAAAAGTAGTTGACTCTTATTCCAAATCAGCGATTTCTTCCCCAACTAGAAAACGCACATCAATTTCTTCTTTCTTCTCAAAATGCCGCACCGCCTACCTCGACTCCACTGTCACACAATGAACCACTGCTCAACCGCTGCATCAGCCGCTGCTGCCTAAGTCAAACTCCAGCCGTACCATCAATCGTCGTCGAAGACCCATCTTCACCATCGGAACCCATTAACATCACCAGGGACTCTCTTCGTACTGCCGACGGTCACCCACTCAGCCACCCCTCTTGACCACCATGCCATCGTACGCGCTGCTGCCACCGGGAGATCACCACGTCATCGCGCACTGCAGCCTCCACCAGATCCGCCGCGATGCTAGCGCCATCAAGGCGCATCAGTCGCCGTTCAATCTTTCCATCGCGTGCTGCTCCTCCCCAGTCGTGGATTTCAAAGATCTCCGTCGCGTGTTGCTTCTCTCCAGCCGCATCTTCTCCTCACTTTTCTGCTCACAGCGTCCCAGTCGTAATGGCTCCAAGTTACAATGTCACCCTTCGACCAATTTTCAGCCAGTGATCGACGCGAGCAACCAATTTAGCTTCACCCAGATGGGATGAACGCCCTCAGCCTCGCCAAACTGTGCGGATCCGATTCCCATCATCGGCATTACCATGTCTCACACTGGAATTAGACTTCATCAATCGTTGCTCGCGCCTGGATCCGTACCACCATTATCACACCTAACTACCGACGGAGCCCCTCCTTCGTACGCGTGTTCCCACTTCATGGCTACACTCGCCTTTGAAAAATCAACCACGAGTTGTCACGATCAGCCGTTGGTCCTTCGATGGCGCACCATCGTGCGTTGTTGCCACCGAAAAGGTACGACCTCATTTCTAAAAAAAGTGCAAGTCCCCGCCTGTTTCGCACTCGTCCAGAAGTCGCAGCGACGCACAGTCAGTAGGGATGTGAACATAAGGTCACACACATGCCGCTATCATTATTTTCCATTGTCGTCTCTCTTCACCACCCATAGAGCCGGAGATCGCTGCCAGAACTCATGCTAGAAAAAGAATGAGCCGCTGGTGGTCGACGAGCAACGAGGGTAGTGTACACAACAAGTTGGCAAGGTTCCCATGTACCAGGCAGTTGGCTACTTGCGTCATTACAATGGCAATTTCACCACCAAGGGATAATTGATTAATTCAGTTAAAAGGGACAATCGAATCAAGGGACAACCCAATCGAGGGACAACCCAATCGAGGGACAATGAAATCGAGAGACAACCCAATTGAGGAACAATCGAGGGACAACCATCTTTCAATTCTATTAAAAGTGGATGATTGTTAAGGGACAAAGCTCGTAATCGATTCGATTCTTTTGAAAAGAAAAAAGGACTGACAGGAAGATCATAAATATGTGCAGTAATCAAACAGTATATGCGAAAAAAAGAAACAAGCATATAAGAAAAGGATGTGAAGCACATTACATGCGCTATCCATATATCATTACTAAATTACTCAAGTAGAAGAAAAGATCAGGACTTACATTGATAATAGGCAATAGGTTCTCTGCGTGGTGTGTTTTGCCGTGACAAAGAAATTTGCAAGTTTTCCGTGATGAATAAATTTGCAAAGTTGCTCTTCGAAAAAAAAAATTTTTTGAAGAAAGAAAAAAGAAAATTAGAACTGTAAATGTCTTACAATCAATTGGTGAAAAAATTAAAGATCCTGGGCCTTCTTATATAGTGTAGAGGGTGTAGCAAATTATGAAAATAATTTGCATGATTGAAATCTCTCAAGATTTCAAGAGATTTCTTTTAATTTTGAGCATAGATTTGAAAATCATCTTGAGAAGCAAGAGTCAAATCTGTCCCTATTTCATGTCTCCCGTAAATCTTGAGATTAAGTAGGGAAGGAAGTTGGTTTGGGCCTAAGAAGATAAATTGGGCCACTGGAGAAATAAATAATTTGGGCCACCCAAAAAAAAGTATTACTTAGATAAAGTAATTTTTTTAATTATAAGAGCCCACATTACAAATGTTGAAAAAAAAGGAACTTTTGCGATTCCTTCAAATCAAGACATGATGTCCGTGAATAAATCGCATGGGGGCATTTATAAGCAATTAAAATTTATGGTCTAATTAAATGGCGACACGTGGATTTTCTGGATTAAATATCACTTATTAATTTATTGTGGAATTTAAATAAATTAATTCCTAAAAATAGATTAATAAATAATTGATAATTAATTTAAGCCTAACAAATTAAACGGGGCTTAAATTAAATGAGACCTGACCCAAGTTAAACAAGTCCAAATTAAATGATATAATGTCTTGCCTCAACTTTTAAAAGCCCAAAATAATTTATTTATCTTTGGCCCAAACCTTATAATATATCAGCCCAAACTAGAATTTGTTTTTAGAGCCCAAAATCTATTTAATTATTATTAGCCCAACTAGAATTTGCTTTTAGAGCCCAAAATCTATATATTTATTTTTGGCCCAAAGTCTAACTCACTTAAATGGCTTAATCTATTAATAAGCCCAGCCCATCAATAGCCCCAACAATATATGTCAAAAATAGAATAAAAAGGAGAAAGGAAGATAAGAAATAAGAAGGGGCTTCTAGAACATCCAAGAGGGGGAAAGAAGAGAAAGGAAGAGGAGAAACCCTTGTGATCAAATTCTCCCATATAACTCTCATTTTAGCTGGTGTATAAGTGTGTTAAGGTAAGTAATATGTCAATTAAGCTTCCTTTCTCCATGATTTTGTGATTTTGTTGGGTTTCTTCCTAGTAAAGGGAAATTCATATGCTTCTGTTCGACCTACTTTCGACATAGCTATTGATCTTAGAAAGTTGCAAACTTAATTTCTATACGTAGCTGGATTCGTTAGCTTTCCGTAGCCACTTGAAACACCTCAATCAGATTTTTCTACAATTAGTTATGAATTTTTTCGTAAACTACCTCTAGGTGATTCGCATCCACTGTCCGAACTGATTTTGGCATATCTATTGCCCTCAGAAATTCGCAAACTCAATTTCAGTATGTAGCTGAGTTTGTTAGCTTTCCGTAGCCACTTGAAACGCCTCAATCCGAGTTATATACAATTAGTTATGATTTCTTTCGTGAACTGCCGCAGGCTGGAAAATTTCAGAATTTGCTATGTCAAATTCAAATTTATTTCCTATCGTTTCGTTTGAGAAATGATATGAACCGGGTTATGTGAGACTCGGAGTTGGTGTTGAGGAGTTACGAGCTGCCCTTTATTTAATATCAACTCCTATGTATATTGATTTGTATTCATTTGCTTATCCACTTTTTAGGTAAAGATCAATCGTCGAAGGGCAAGGGAATAACTTCAGATTTCGGAGAGAGTTAATCATTTCCTTGTAAGTTGATAATTCGGGAATGCCTTCTCTTGTGGGAAGTGTGGACCCTTGACAAGTTTGCATTCATTTTCTTTACTTACTTGATAAGAAAATTACTTGGTGATGTGTTATGTGGTAAAGAGGCTGATTGGCTCAATTGCTCTAGGTTGAGCCTGATTGGCATGATATAGTCCATTGATTATCTTATATTATTTCATATAGAGTCCTGTCAGCCATGTATTACGGGTATTGTTTGTTTTAATTTATAGAGCCTTGTTGGCTGGATATATGATATCATTTGTTGTGAAGTATTTGAGGATTAATCTATTGATAATCTTGTGACTTGAGTTGTTATGCATTTGATGATTTATATGCATACCTGGTGCCAAGGTTAAGTAGCACGAATTGGTCACGGTTCGGGTGAGTTGGAGCGACATTGATTAAGTAGCCTGAATAGTCGCGGTTTGGGTGAGTTAGAGTGATAAACTAATCGCCCATGGCTTGGCAAACCTGGGTGAGTTAGATCTAACGAGACACCTGTCCATTTGCCAAATATTGATACTCTGGAAGGTGATCGTTAGATGGATCAACCTATTATAGGCTCAGTCAACGTCACTGGTGTGGGACACGAATGTTTTATATGTTTACATGTTTTATCATTTCAAGGATCTCATTGATATTAAATTGTGGTACTTGGTATATGTTGAGAAAGAGCATTAACCTTCATTTTGTCTAGAGTAACGGTGACGGGCTCGGACTGACTCTTGACGGAGAGCTCAGTTCGAGGAAGATATTGGCTACCCACACGTCTTTTATGTGTTAACATGTTGTTTGAACTAAATGTGTTATTTTTTAAATGCGTATAGAGGTTTTATTTTCATTAATTTGTATATTGTGTAAGAAATACTTGATGTGGAACGCAAATGTTGGATTTTAAGTTATAAGTCTTGAACGTGAGTACATACTTCGTATAAGGGTTGACGTGATCGGCTTATCACCTCACTGAGCTAGTGGTTTTGCTCACCCCCCACCATTCCTTTCCTTTTCAGGCGGTTGATATCTTTTGGTTGGAGGTTTGCCTATCTTTTGCTCGTCATCCGATCAGTGCTTGGGTACTCTTCTTTTTGTGTATAAATTGGCGGATCCATTGGCGAGATTGTATAGTTCATATCTGATACCCCTTGATGTTTTTTTTATTTTCGCGATGTTATATCGCTTGTGTATATTTTCTTCAGACCGAGTTACATCATTGTATTTTGTTCCTTTGTAAATCTTTGGTGGTATGTTATGAAAATGATGTCCTCGGGTAGTACTCGTTATCATCAGTTGTTCTGTCCTACAGGTATTTGATAGCAAGCCTTACGTTTTCTATAAATTTTTGGAGTGGAGTGCACCCATTCCGTGAAATTTATAGTTAACGTGGCGGTTGTCGCGTTCTGTCTACGGTCGGGGCATGACAAATGAGGTCTGGCCCAAGTCAAGTAAGCCCAAGTCAAAGGAGGCCTAACTTAAGCCAAACAAGCCTATATAAATTAAATCAGGCCCAAATAAAATAGGTCTTATTACAGCCCAAACAAGTGAAAGCCCAAGCCCGCAAGATGTGGCCCAAATAGAGTGGACCAATCAGAATGCAAGACATTAATGAGGGAGTCTTCACCTCTCACCTATATAAAGGGGTCTCCTCTCTTCATTTGACACACTGAAGTATCCGAAGATGACAATGCTCTAAAGAGATTGAAACACGAACAACGCTCCTCAAGATCTTCAAGGCAAGAACATCATACGACTCGCGATTAAGGTGCTAAGCCCCCCAGATCGATTGTTTTCTATACACTAAGTTCTTCAGTGTTCTTCGAGACAAGAATGACATTCGACCCAGGATTAAGGTTCTAAGCCCCCCAGATCGAGTGTTTTTCATACACTAAGTTCTTCAGTATTATTCAAGTCAAGAACAACATACAACCCGGGATAAAGGTGCTAAACCCTCCAGATCAAGTGTTTCTTACAGCAAGCACGTTTAATCCAAACAAAGGCTCGACGTCTCGGGATAAAAGTTACAAAGGCTCAAATTCGAGCTCGAACAAGCTTCAACTGAAGATCCGGCTCAACACACAAAGCTAGCGCAGTCAACATAGTTAGCGCAACACACTCAAGTCAAAGTCAAAGTCCAAATTGGTTCGAGAGAATAATCAGAGGATAGATAGAGATTGTTTCCTAAATTTTCAAGTTTAATCCTTCTGGATTATCATTGTAATTAAACTTATATTTATTTTATTATAAATACAAAATTTATTGTTACACTTACTTACTTTTTCTATTTTTCCGACAACCTTGCTTTCTACTAACCCTTCTTCATCCTTTCGTTCCTCTTTCCTCTCAATAAGCAAACATTCAGCTTTCGGATTAACCTTGGTTTTGCCCGAAAACTTCCCCTTTTGTTGAGCACTCAAAGTACTTGCAATTTGTCCAACATTGTACTCCAAAGCTTTAAGCCTCTTTTCATTTGCTTCTTCTGCCTTTTTCAATGCTCCATCTCGAGCTTAGTTTGAAGCTATCAATTATTCAAGTAGGTCATCGATCGATGCTCTTCCCTCATTGTTCAGTGCCTTAGCTCCCGATTGATATCCTGGAGGATAAGCAACTGCATTGTTCGAGTTGGAGTAGGAGAAGTTGTCTTACCTCATTTATCATGATGCTCATTTCCTACAACATGATGCTCATTTTATTTATCTAGATGATTAATTCTGACGTAATTATGGTCATTTTCTACATCCTGATGTTTATTTCCATCATCATGATGTATATTTCCTTATTCATGATTTTCTTTCCTACACCATGATGCTTATTTCCTTCTTCATGTTGCTCATTTCCTTCATCATGATTCTTATTTCCTTCATCATGATGCTCATTTCCATCATCATAATACAGAAATCCTTCATCATGATGCTCATTTCCTCATCATGATGTTCATTTCCTACATCATGATGCTCATTTCATTCATCATAGTGCCCATTTCCTTCATCACGATGCTCATTTCCTTCGTCATTATGCATTTTTCCTTCATCATAATGCTTTTACCTACATGATAAAGCACATTTCCTTCATCATGATGCGTGTTTCTTTCATCATAATGCATATTTCGTCCATCATTATGCTCATTTCCTACATTATAATGCTTACTTCATTCCTCTTGATGCATATTTCTTTCATCATGATGCTCATTTTTTACATCATGATGCACATTTCCATCATCATGTTGCTCATTTCCATCATCATGATGATCATTTCCCTCATCATGATGCTCATTTTCTTCATCATGATGCATATTTTCTGCATCATGATATGCATTTCCTACATCATGATGCTCATTTCCATCATCATGATGCATGCTGCCTTCATCATAATGGTCAGTTCCTTCATTATTATGCTCATTTTATACATCATTATGGTCATTTTCTTCATTATGATGCTCATTTCCTACATCATGATGCTCATTTCATTCATCATGATGCATATTTCCTTCATCATGATGCTCTTTTCCTACATCATGATGCATATTTCCCTTATCATGATGCTCATTTCTTTCATCATGATGCTCATTTCATCATAATGATGATGATATTTATCTATGTCATGTTGTTTTTCCCTACATCATGATGCTCAGTTCTATAATAATGATGCTCATTTCCTTCATCGTGATGCTCATTTTCACCATCGTGATGCTCATTTCCTTCATCATGATGCGTATTTCCTTCATCATGATGCTTATTTCCTATATCATAATTCTAATTTTCCTCATCATGATGCTCATTTTTTTTATCATGATTCTCATTTCCATCATTAAGATACATAAATCATTCACCATGGTGCTAATTTTTTCGTCATTATGCTCATTTCCTTCATCAAAATGCATATACCCTTCGTCATGATGCTCATTACCTTCATCAGGATGCATATTTACCTTATCATGATACTCATTTCCTTCAACATGATGATCAGTCCCATCATCCTGATGCTCATTTCCAACATCATGATGCATATTTCCTTCATAATGATTCTCTTTCCTACATCATAATGCTTATTTTCTTCATCATGATGCTCATTTCCATCATCATGATGCAAAAATACTTCTTCATGATGATTATTCCCTTCATCATGATGATCATTTCCATCTTCATGATGCATGTTTCCTTCATCTTAATGCTCATTTCCTTCATCATGAAGTTCATTTCCTTTATCGTGATGCTCATTTTCTTGATCATGATGTATATTTCCTTGATCATGATGATCATTTCCTATGTATTTATGGTAATTTCCTTAATCATTATGCTCATCTCATTCATCCTGATGCATATTTCCTTTATCATTATGCTAATATCCTACATCATTATACATTTTCCTTCATCGTGATGCTCATTTCCATCATTATGGTGATCATTTCCTTCATCGTGATGCTCAATTCCTTCATCATGGTGCATATTTTCTTCATCAAGATGCTCATTTACATCATTACGATGCTCATTTCATTCATCATGATGCATATTTCTTTCATCATGATGCTCATTTCCTAGATTGTGCGGCACGTTTCCTTTATCTTTATGTTCATTTTCAATATCATGATGATCATTTCCATCATCATGACGCAAATTTTTTTCATAATGATGCTCATTTCCATCATCATAATGCTCATTTCCTTCATCATGATGCGTACTTCTGTCAACATGGTGCTTATTTCCATCATCATGATGCATATTTTCATTCATCATAATGCCCATTTCCTACATCACGATGCATATTTCCATCATCATGATGCACATTTCCGTCATCATAATGCAAGTTTTATTCATCATGCTGCTCTCTTCGTTCTTCATTATGCATATTTTCCTTTATCATAATGCTCATTTCCTACATCACAATGCATATTTTCATCATCATGATGCTCATTTCATTCATCATGATGCTCTTTTCCTTTGTCATGATGCATATTTCCTTTATCATGATGATCATTTCCATCTTAATGATGCTAATATATTTCATCATGATGCGTATTTCCGTCATCATGATTTTCATTTCCAACATCATGATGCTCATTTCCTTTATCATGATGTATATTTCCTTCATCATGATGATCATTACATATGTCATTATTGTTATTTTCTTATTCATGATGCTCATTTCATTTATCATGATGCATATTTCCTTCATTATGTTGCTCATTTCCTACATCATGATAAATATTTCCTTCATCATTATGCTAATTTCCATCATCATGATGATATTTTTTTCATCGTGATGCTCATTTCCTACATCAATACGCTCATTTCCCTTATCATGATGAATGTTTTCCTAATCAGAATGCAAATTTCCATCATCATGATGCTAATTTCTTTCATCATGATGCATATTTCCTCCATCATGATGCTTATTACATTAGTCATGATGCTTATTTCCTTCGTCATGATACTCATTTCCTACATCATACTGCATATTTCCTTCATCATTATACTTATTTCCAACATCATGTTGATCATTTCCTTCATCATGATGCAATTTTTCTACATAATGATGCTCATTTCCATCATCATGATTCATAAATACTTCATCAAGATGCTAATTTCGTTCATTATTATGTGTATTTCATTTCATGATACTTATTTCCTACATCTTGATGCTCGCTTCTTCATCATGACGATTGATTGCGACATCATTATGGTCATTTCCTTCATCTTGATGCTCATTTCATTCATCATGATGCATATTTCCAACATCATAATGCTCATTTTCTACATTATGATGAATGTTTCCTTCATCATGATGCTCACTTCCTACATCGTGAAACTAATTTCATTCATCTCTACGCATATTTCCTTCATCATGATACTTATTTCCTACGTCACGATGCAAACACCATCATGATGCTCATTTCCTTCATCATGATGCATATTTCCTTCATCATGATGCTTATTTTTATCATCAGATGCATAAATCCCTTATCATGATGCTTATTTCCTTCATCATGATGTAGAAATCCTTCATCAAGATGCGCATTTCCATCATCATGATGCATGCTTCCTTCAACATGATGCTTATTTCCTAAATCATGATGCATATTCCCATCTTTATGATGCTCATTTCCTTTATCATGATGCTCATATCCATCTACAAGATGCTCATTTCCTTCATCATGATGCTCATTTCCTTCATCCTGATGCATATTTTCATTATCATGATGCTCATTTCCTTCGTCATGATGCATATTCCCATTATCATGATGCTCATTTCCTTCATCTTTATTATCATTTCCCACATCATTATGGTCATTTCCTTCATTAAGATGCTAATTTTCTTCATCATTAATCGTATTTCCTTCACCATGATGCTTATTTCCTACATTATGATGCGCATTTCTTTCATCATGATGCATGTTTCTTTCATTATAATGCATATTTCCTTCATCATGATGCTCATTTCCTACATCATGACGTATGTTTTCTACATCATCATGCATAATTCCTACATCAGAATGCTTATGTCATTCATCATGATGCACATTTTCTTCATCATAATGCTCATTTCCTACATCATGATGCATATTACCATCATCATGATGCTCATTTCTATCACCTTGATGATCATTTCTCTCATCATGACGCTCAATTCCTTCATCATGATACATTCTTTCTTCATCATGATACTCATTTCGTACATCATGATGCTCATATTCATCATCATGATGTATGTTTCCATTATCATAATGCTAATTTCCTACATTATGATGCTCTTTTCGTTCATCATGATGCATATTTCCTTCATCATGATGCTCTTTTTCCTACATCATGATGCATATTTCCTTCATCATGATGCTCATTTCCTTTATGATAATGCTCATTTCCTTCATTATGATGCATGTTTTCTTCATCATGTTGATCATTTCTTCATCATGATGCATATTTCTTTATAATGATGCTCTTTATCTACACCACGTTTCTCATTCCCTACATCATGATGATCATTTCCGTCATCATGATGCTCATTTCCTTTATCATGATGCTCATTTCCTTCTACATAATGCGTATTCCCTTCGTGATAATGCTTATTTTCTAGATCATAATGCTTATTTTCTTCATCATGAAGCTCATTTTCATCATAGAGATGGATATGTCCCTCCTAATGACACTCATTTCCTACATCATGAAGCTAATTTCCTTCATCATGATGCATATTTCATTCATCATGATACTCATTTCCTTCATCATGATGCTCATTTCCATCATCATCATGATGCCCCTTTCCTACATCATTATGCTCATATCCTTCATCATGATGATCATAAACAACATCATGATTCTAATTTCTTTCATCATTATGGGTATCTCCTACATCATGATGGTCATTTCATTCATCATGATGGATATTTTCTTAATCATGATGCTTATTTCCTACATCATGCTACATATTTCCATCATCATTATGCTCATTTAAAACATCATGATGCTCATTTCCTTAATCATCATGCAAATTTTATATATAATGATACTCATTTCCATCATTATAATGCATAAATCCTTCTTCATGATGCACATTTCGTTCAACGTTATGTGTATTTCTTTTATCATGATGATCATTTTCTATATCATGATGATCATTTCCTTTATCATGATGATTAATTCCTACGTCATTATGTTCATTTCCTACATCATGATGCTTATTTCAATAATCATGATGCATAAGCTCCTACATCATGATGTTTATTTCCTCATCATGATGCTCCTTTCCGTCATCATGATACTTGTTTACTTTATCATGATTCTCTTTTCCTACATCATGATGCTCATTTCCTTCATCATGATGTATATTTCCCTTCATCATGATGCTCATTTCATACTTCATTATGCATATTTCCATCACCATGATTCTCATTTCCATCATCTTGATGATCTTTTACCTCACCATGCTGCTAATTTCCTTCATCATGATACTTATTTCCTTCATCACTATACTCATTTCCTTCATCACGATGCATATTTCCTTCATCATGATGATAATTTCCTACTTCATTATGGCCATTTCCTTCATCGTAATTCTCATTTCCTTCATCATGATGTGTGTTTCCTACACTAATATGCTTATTTCCTTCATCATGATGCATGTTTCCATCATCACAATGCTAATTTTCTACATCATGATGATCATTTCGTTCATCATGATGCATAATTCCTTCATCATGATACTCATTTCCTACGTCATGATGCATATTTCCTAATTGATGATGCTCATTTTCTTTATCATGATGCTCATTTCCTTTATTATGATGCATGTTTTCTTCTTCATGATGCTCATTTCTTCATCATGATTCATATTTCCTTTATAATGATGCTCTTTATGTACATCGTGATGCTCATTCCCTGCATTATAATGCTCATTTCCTTCATCATGATGCTCATTTTCACAATCATGCTCATTTCCTTCTTCATGATGTGCATGTCCTTCATCATGATGCTTCTGATTTCCTATATCATAATGCTCATTTTCTTAATCTTGATTCTTATTTCTTACATCATGATTCTCATTTCCATCGTTATGATACATAAATCCTTCATCATGATGCTCATTTCCTTCATCAAGATGCATATATCCTTCGTCATGATGCTCATTTCCTACATCATGATGCTCATTTCCTTCATTAGGATGCATATTTCATTCATCATGATACTCATTTCCATAATCATGATGCTCATTTCCATCATCATGATGCATAAATCCTTCATCATGATGCCCATTTCGTTTATCATTATGCGTATTTTCTTTATTATGATGCTCATTTCCTACATCATGATGCTCATTTCCTTCATCGTGATGCTTAATTCCAATGTCATTATGGTCATTTCCTACATCCTGATGCTCATTTCCATCATCATGGTGCATATTTCCTTATTCATGATTCTCTTTCCTACACCATGATGCTTATTTCCTTATTCATGTTGCCCATTTCCTTCATCATGATGCCTATTTCCTTCATCATGTTGCTCATTTCCATCATCATTATTCTTATTTCCTTCATCATGATGCAGAAATCTTTCAACATGATGCTCATTTTCTTCATCACGATGCTCATTTCCTACATCGTGATGCTAATTTCCTTCATCATGATTCCTATTTTCTTAATCATTATTCCCATTTCCTTCATCATGATGCTCGTTTCATTCCTCATGATGTATATTTCCATCATCAGGATAATCATTTCCTACGTCATTATGGTCATTTCTTAATCATGATGCTCATTTCATTTATCTTGATGCATATTTCCTTCATCATGATGCTCATTCCCTAAATCATTACACATATTTACTTAATCATGATGCTCATTTCTATCATCATGATGATCATTTCCATCATCGTGATGCTCAATTCCTACATCATTATGCTCATTTCCTTCATGTTTTCAACATCGTGATGCTAATTTCTATCATCATGATGCCAATTAAGGTCATCATGATGCGTACTTTCTTCATCATAATGCTCTTTCCGTACATCATGATGCTCATTTCATTCATCAAGATGCATATTTCCTTCATCGTAATGCTCATTTCCTACATGATGATGCTCGTTTCCTTCATCGTGATGCTCATTTCCTTCATCATGATGCATATTTCCTTCATCATGATGATAATTTCCTACATTATTACAGTCATTTCCTTCATCATGATACTCATTTTCTTCATTATGATGCGTATTTCCTTCATCATGATGATAATTTCCTACATTATTATGGTCATTTCCTTCATCATGATACTCATTTCCTTCATTATGATGCGTATTTCCATCATGTCCTTCATCAAGATGCATGATTCCATCATTGTAATGCTAATTTCCTACATCATGATGCTCATTTCGTTCATCATGATGCATAATTCCTTCATCATGATACTCATTTCCTACGTCATGATGCATATTTGCTTCACGATGATGCTCATTTTCTTAATCATGATGCTCATTTCCTTAATTATGATGAATGTTTTCTTCTTCATGATGCTCATTTCTTCATCATGATTCATATTTCCTTTATAATGATACTCTTTATCTACATCATGATGCTCAATCCCAACATCATGATGCTCATTTCCTTCAAAAAATGATGATCATTTTCATAATCGTGATGCTCATTTTCACAATCGTGATGCTCATTTCCTTCATCATGATACGTATTTCTATCATTGTAATGCTCATTATCTTCATCATGATTCTCATTTCTTTCATCAAGATTCTCATTTCCATCATTATGATGCGTAAATCATTCATCATGATGCTCATTTCCTTCATCAAGATGCATAATGTCCTTCGTCATGATCCTCATTTCCTGTATCATGATGCTCATTTCCTTAATCAGGATGCATATTTCATTCATCAATATACTCATTTCCTTAATCATGATGTTCATTTCCATCATCATGATCAATAAATCCTTTATCATGATGCTCATTTCGTTCATTGTTATGTGTATTTTCTTTATCATGATGCTAATTTCCCACATCATGATGCTCATTTCCTTCATTGTGATGATTAATTTTGACGTCATTATGGTCATTTCCTACATGCTGATGCTCATTTCCATCATCATGATGCATATTTCCTTACTCATGATTCTCTTTCCTACACCATGATGCTTATTTCCATCTTCATATTGCTCATTTCCTTCTATATGATTTTTATTTCCTTCATCATGATTGTTATTTCCTTCATCATGATGCTCATTTTCTACGTCATGGTGCATATTTCCTTCATCATTATGCCCATTTCCTTCACCATGTTGCTCATTTCCTTACTGATGATGCTCATTTCCTTCATCATGATTTTTATTTCCATCATCATGATTCTTATTTCCTTCATCATGATGCAAAAATCCTTCATCTTGATGCCTTCCTTCATTGTGATGCTCATTTCCTACGTCATGATACTCATTTCCTTCATCATTATGCCCATTCCTTTACCATGATGCTCATTTCCTTCCTCATGATGTATATTTCCTTCATCAAGATAATCATTTCCTATGTCATTATGGTCATTTCTTAATCATAATTCTCATTTCATTCATCTTGATGCATATTTCCTTCATCATGATGCTCATTTCCTAAATCATTACACATATTTCCTTTATCATGATGCTCATTTCTATTATCATGATTATCATTTCCTTCATCGTGATGCTCAATTCCTACATAATTATGTTCATTTCCTTCATGTTCTCTTCATCATGATGCTAATTTCTATCATCAATATGCAAATAAACATCATCATGACGCGTACTTCCTTCATCATAATGCTCTATCCCGACATCATGATGCTCATTTCATTCATAATGATGCGTATTTCCTTTATCATGATGCTCATTTTCTACATCATTCTGCATATTTCCTTCATCATGATGCTTATTTCAAACATCATGATGATCATTTCCTTCATCATGATGCTCATTTCCATCATCATGATTCTCATTTCCATCATCATGATGATTAATTCTAATGTGATTATGGTAATTTCCTTCATCATGATGCTCATTTCATTCATCATGATGCATATTTCCTTCATCGTAATGCTCATTTCCTACATGATGATGCTCATTTCGTTCATCGTGATGCATATTTTCTTCATAATGATGCCATTTCATTCATATGATGCTCATTTCCTTCGTTATGATGTATATTTCCTTCATCATGATGATCATTTTCTATGTCATTATGGTCATTCCTTAATCATGATGCTCATTTCATTCATCATTATGCTTATTTCCTTAATCATGATTCTCATTTCCCACTTCATTATACATGTTTCCTTCATCATGATGCTCATTTCCACCATCATGATGATCATTTTCTTCACTCATTTCCTACATCATTACGCTCATTTCATTAATCAAGATGCATTTTTTCTTCATCATGATGCTCATAAACATCATCATGATGCATTTCCTTCATCATGATGGGTATTTCCTATATCATGATGGACATTTCATTCATCATGATGGATATTTCCTTCATCATGATGCTTATTTCCTACATCATGCTGCATATTTCCTTCATCATTATGCTCATTTACAATATCATGATGCTCATTTCCTTCATTATTATGTAAATTTTTATTTATAATGATACTCATTTCCGTCATTATGATGCCTAAATCCTTAATCATGATGCTCATTTCGTTCATCGATATGTGTATTTCCTTTATCATGATGATCATTTCCTACATCATGATTCTAATTTCCTTCATCATGATGATTAATTCCGATGTCATTATGGTCATTTCCTACATCATGATGCTTATTTCAATCATCTTGATGTATAAGTCCTTCATCGTGATGCTTATTTCCTTCAACATGATGCTCCTTTCCATCATCATGATACTTGTTTCCTTCATCATGATTCTCATTTTCCTACATCATGATGCTCATTTCCATAATCATGATGTATGTTTCCCTTCATCATGATGTTCACTACTTACATCACGATGCATATTTCCATCATCATGATGCTCATTTACATCATCTTGATGATCATTTCCCTAACCATGATACTCATTTCCTTCATCATGATGAATACTTTCTTCATCATGATACTTATTTCCTACATCATGACGCTTATTTCCTTCAACATGATGCATATTTCCTTCATCATGATGATAATTTCCTATATCATAATGGCCATTTCCTTCATCATGATTCTCATTTCCTCCATCATGATGCGTATTTCCATCATAATGATGCTAATTTATACACTATTATGCTCATTTCCTTTATAATGATGCATGTTTCCATCATCATAATGCTAATTTCCTACATCATGATGCTCATTTCCTTCATCATGATGCTCATTTCCTTCATTATGATGCATGTTTTCTTCTTCATGATGCTCATTTCTTCATCATGATTCATATTTTCTTTATAATTATGCTCTTTATCTTCATCGTGATGCTCATTCCATACATCTAGGTGCTCATTTCCTTCATCATGATTCTCATTGTCACAATCGTGATGCTCATTTCCTCCTTCATGATGCGTATTTTCTTTATCATTATGATTATTTCCTATATCATAATGCTCATTTTCTTCATCAAGGTTCTCATTTCTTTCATGAAGATTCTCATTCCCATCATTATGATGCATAAATCCATCATCAGGATGCTAATTTCCTTCATCAAGATGCATATGTCCTTCGTCATAATGCTCATTGTTGGGTTGTATACTAAAAGTCTAGCTTTAGTATGAACAATTTTATAACAATATTTGAAATGAGAATCATATGATCAAATGATTGCATCTTATAATTTATTTTATATGCATGATGCAATAGTCCATTTACTTTATACTGTAGATAATATGTTGTGCGACAACACGTGGAAGATCATATTATCGGTTTCCTTATAAAGTATAAATAGATGCTTACAACCGAGATAGACAGGGACTCTCTATCGGTATGTTTGTAGTGTGATTTGGTATTAGTTTGTCTTGACTATAGAATCACATTAGTATGCTTTGTGCATATTGAGTAGGATCGTCTAAGATCGTTCGTCTTATACTGACTATATAGTAGAACTTGATCTCTGTTATTATGGAAGTTCGTGCTCTTAATCCCTATACAATAACCTCGACACGTAAGGCAGTATGTATTTCTTTGATTCATCAATGGGTGAGATTTATAAGTATTAAATCAACAAACTCGGTGAGTTGGGAAATAGTGTTGTATCTATGGTGTGTTATTGATTGTAGAAGGAATCCATGTCCGACATAGGTTGATGATGTCCCCTTGAGGAGCTCATAAGGTTTATCATGTAAATCTTGCAAGTGGATTAAGCTCCGGCATGCTAATAAGGTTGAGTGGTACTACTCTCGGATAAGATATTAATTAATTTGAGTTGTCAATAACTTAATTAATTAATGGGCATTATATATCTTAAACATGGGGAGACTTCGGGCTCATAATAAGGAGGAGCCCAAAACGTAATTTTGGGTTGGAGTGGGTAGTGCAGTAATAATAATTTAGTGGACTTTATTATTATTATTGGATTAAATATAAGCTTTGGGCTAAGCTTGGATATTTAATCCAATGGAGGCCCAACTCCAATTCTCCTCCTGATCCCTGCTGTAGCCCAGTATATACAGTAGAAGATCAGAGGTAGTTCTCTGCAGCAATTCATCCTCTACATCAACCCAGAAGTACGGTAAACATATTTTAATTGCTTCCGCTGATTGTTTGCCTGAAATCCTAACGATTACGTTTTGAACCACATGATCCAATTGCCAACAATTGGTATCAGAGCGTTGGTTTCGTGGTGAAACGTGAGACGTTAGGTTGGGTTTAGCCATATGTGTGTTAATGGTGATAGCATGTATGAAATGGATTATTTGATTATAAGATTTAATCTGGATATAATCACATAGTTTTGTACTATTATGTTGTTATGTTTTTCCACCTATGTATCCTTTTCGGTTTGTGTGTGATTATTGCTGATTATTATTGCTAGACTACATACACACTACTTGAAATCCAATCTCCTTCCTTTCACCCTGTATAACACACACACATCCTGCTCGACGGGTGAGAGGACGGCAGCGCGTGATGGCTGGAAGACAAACCGGCAGCGTCAGAACTAAACTGAGCGATCGGGGCAAGTCCAACCTCGTTCTGGTCATGGCGGAACAGATCTGTGACGATGGCGCTGGAATGGGCAGCAACCACGGCGGCGACTACATGGCGAAGGCGAGTCTTGGCGATGCGTCGGCGCGACCTGGAGACTCACAGACTGACAGCGGAAGAGCGTTAGAACGGCGGCAAAAATTCAGGCTACCACTGCATGTTGCTGGCGTGTCGATCGTTGTATGCAGGCAGCGGCGGGAAGCGAGTCAGTTGACACTCCTGGGCGAGTTCACACCAGCGTCTGACGGAGCAGCTTCCAGGTGGGTTGCCGGGGTTTTCAATCGAGTCAGGAGGCGATCTGACCGAGTCCTCCATGGATTTTGTTCCCTCATTTTGATCGGATATGGGCAGTTCTGGGGCGCGACGTTGAGAGGCTTCAGACCTTTACGACTGGAGGTACCGGTAAGTCTGTGTTGCCACTAGGCGTGGCTCACGGTTGATTTGGATACCAGGTGACCTGCACCTATCTCCGGGCGAAGCAGCACTATCGGATCAGTCGTCGATTCCAGTGGGCTGTGGGCGCGATAACCGGCAACGGTGGCATTTCTACCCTGCTGCTGATGCGGATCCAGGCGATCCCACCCGATTACGATCGGATCGGTGCAGATCGGCGAAAATACTCTTGTGGACGGTGATGGAGCTTGCTTCTGGATTGCCATCGCTCGGCTGCATGGCGGCGCATCTACAGTGGGTTCCAGCAGGTGGCTGGCAGCAGGCGATAGCTGGGCGCGATCGCCGGAGCCATAGCTGGAGAGCTGACCGCTGGCGGCGCATCTACAGTGGGTTTCAGCAGGTGGCTGGAAGTGGACGATAGCTGGGCGCGGTCGCCGGAGCCATAGCCGGAGAGCTGACCGCTCGATTCCGGTAGATATGGGCGTGGCCGCCGGCAGTAGCAGCGGCTGGTAGCACCGGTGCAGACTCGGTGCTGCTTGTGCGGCTGTGAGGGTTTTAGGGCACAAGGATGGGGTAGGCAGGCCCTTGGCCCTTTTATACTTGGGCTGGAAGGTGTTTATTGGGTCGGTTCCTTTGGTCCTGATTTATTTGTTTTGGCTGAGTATTGGGCCGGCTTTTGTGGGCTTGCTGAAGTTTTGGGCTGGTTCAGTTGGGACTTGCAGGAGTAATTTTTTTTGGGCTTGCATAATTTAATTATGGGCTGCTCATGTTATTGTGATTATTCCTGCTGTTGGGCTTGCTAGGCCCAATTGCTGATCCTTTAATGCTCTAATTCTTGATATATATAATTGATTTAATTATTTTACTTGACAATTAATTATTATATATGGTGGCATGTTCTATGTGATTTATTTTAATTAAATAAATTTAGAAGCATGCTAAGATGTATATTTTATTTCAGAATATTATATGCATGTTAAAAACCCTCGGTGTTTAAATAACTAAGTGGGAGAGGGGATTGGTAAAATTTCCCACGGCCTCCATTATTGGTTTGTAAGTGATGTGAGTAAACTTGTGCGTTGGCAATAGAGCCTTCCTCCCTAACGGATGAGTTTATTCACGGATCACTGGTACAAACTTCTTTAAATAATTATTGTTTGTAATGTGATGCATATGGACTTGCGCGTAGGCTATAGTGCCTTCCTCCCTAACGGATGAGCTTATATGCGGTTCACTAGTACAAACTTATATAATTGATGGTTGTAGAAAGTTATCTGAGCGCATGTGTACTTCTCCAACAGTAAGGCACATAAACTTGGGCAGCGGACTTGGAATCAAATAATGGTGCACACTTAGATGTAAATAATTAGTATCCTCCCCAACGGAGTCACTGCTATTATTTGCATGGCTAAAGAGGAACCGACTATTAATTATTTTGTCATAAAGTTAGGTTGACAAATGAAATTAATGGGTAAAACCTTCTCTTGTAAATGTTCGGGTTTGTAAACGTCCACACTAACGTGGCTTGCAGACTCACGGTGCTTGAAATGTCGGTGAATTTTAATTTTATATTATTTTGAGGGAATCAATATAAAAGGATAAAATTCGAAGATTTGATCGGTATATTTATTTGTGATTCTCTGAATTTCAAATGGTTTTATTTCACTAGTTGTTAACTAAAAGAAATAATATTTACTTGTCCAAATTAGATGATTAGAAAATAATCTTGGGTTTGAATTTTACTGCTTAAGAAAATACAAGTGTGTTCTCACAAAGGACGTCTCATGATGTTTTTCTAAAGTCTCTAGTGAAGAGATGAGAGGTTCATAGAAATATGATAATCTCATGTAACTCTTCTGATATTTGAGTAATTTAAAAGGCGCTAGGTCATGAAAGAAATTGATGAATGAATTGGAAAATTATGGAATAGAAGTTGAAGGGGAAACCTAAGTCAATTTTATTCTCCATAATTGGCTAGATGTTTTGAGAAAGTTCCACCTGAATTACGAGAGGATGTATATGGTGGGAAACTTCTGACAAAACATGTGGCAAAGAAAAGCCATTTTCATCATAATGTGAACAAGTTTAATATCTTATTCACTAGTTGGTTAAACATGATTGGTGATGGCATTTACTGACACAAAGTGTGTAGATACTGAAATCACTAAATGTTTATCACCAAGTAAGGATAAGATTGTAATGACATGGGTAAAACTACGAAGGTAGTGGCTATTGCAGTGGGAGTAGTTTATTTATCTTATGATAGGAATAAACGATTGATTATGAGAAATTGTCTTTACGTACGTTTTCATAGAAAGAATTTGATTTCGATTTCTATGCATTAACAGATGAATACTTCATTTCATTTAAATGACATAGTCATAGTGATGAGGAATGGGGCTATAATTTGTAATAGTACGTTGGTGGATAATGTATACTCTTGAATCATGTACATCCTACAGATGCAACAAATAGTAATTAATAATGCATCTTCTAATATTAGTAAGAGAAATGAACCTTCAAAGATGAACTAAACATATATTTGGCGTCTAAGATTAGTTCATTTTACTTGAGTAGGATTCAAAAGTTGATAGTCGATAGACCGTAAGGTTTATCTGAAGTGGAAACTATCAGACTTGCGAGTCTTGCTTGGAAGTAAAAAGATTAACTGCCTTTTCAAGGCTGTGGGGTGTAGAGCCAAAGATATATATGTTGGAATTAGTTCATTCTGATTCTAGCAAACCTAATATTATCCAGGCGAGAGATGGTTATGAATATTCGAAGATTATTCTAGATATCAATATATTTATTTGATGCACTGCATGTCTAACTTCTTTGATTAATTCAAGAATTCCAAGGCTGGTACAGTGAAGCGTCATGGAAAATATATTAAGTCATTACGATTTAATCATGATGGCGAATACCTCTTGAGATAGTTAGGAGCTATTGATCAGAAGTTGAGATTAAATCTCAAATTGACTACACCAGGCATGCCCCAACTGAATGGTGTGGTGGATACAAGGTATAAAGCTCTTATGGTTATGATTAGATAGATGATGAATAATTTGGAATAATTAAATTCATTTTATGGATATGCCCTAGATACAGTAATTCGTAAAACGTTTTGTCTGTTTGTGGGATATCCTAGAAAAATGAAGAGTGATTTATGTTGTTCAAAAGATCGAAAGGTGATTGTCAACACAAACACTGGATGTTTTGGAAAAAGACTATGTAATAAATCAAAAACCCATGTATGAGTTGTTCTAAAGGTAGTGAGAAGAAAACACAAATTATAAGTACCAAGTGTACAAGAGGATATATCACTAGGTAAACTGCAACGCGTGTCACGCCTGATACACAATTACATGTAGTGCCTTGTCGCAGTGGGAGGGTTATTCAACAACCCGTGAGATACATGTTTTGGGAAAGTCGTAAGACTTGATCCCTAGTAAACATGGTATTATCCCAGGGATATGATGTTGCACTACAAGATTAAAATGCGGAATCTTAGTAAGTTGCAATGAATGTTGAAATAGAATCTACGGATACTAAATTAAATCTGGGAACTTAATAGACCACTAAATAGTGTAAAAGCCATTGGAAGTGGTCAAAGGAAATAAAAGAGGATCATACAGTAAGGTGAAAACCTTGAAAGCAAAGTTTATTGCGAAAGGGTGTACTCAGAAAGAAATGGTTCGATTATGAGGAAACATGTTCACTGGTAGCTATGATAATGTTGATCAGGATTCTTTTATTTATTGCTGCTCATATTGAATTATGAGGAACAGTAAATAGATATCAAGACAGCTTTCCTGAATGGAAGTCTTGAGGAAAACATCTATGTGAAGCAATCAGAGTGAGTCATTGCAAAGTGCTAATAGCATTTTGATAGTAAGATTGATAGTGTCCAGCGATGGGCTAAAAACAAGCTTTGAGATCATGAAGCATCTATTTTGATTAGGTAATCCAGTGGCATGGATTTAAATCAATGAGCGGATGAGTCTTGTGTGTTGTAAAGAGTGACAGAAACGTGGTGGTGTTTCTTGTACTATACATAGATAGTATCTTGCTCATTGGAGACAATGAAAGAGTATTA
Source organism: Pogostemon cablin (assembly GCA_023678885.1). Classification (NCBI taxonomy): domain Eukaryota; kingdom Viridiplantae; phylum Streptophyta; class Magnoliopsida; order Lamiales; family Lamiaceae; genus Pogostemon; species Pogostemon cablin. The sequence goes on from CM042997.1 coordinate 12,854,876, forward strand.
TCGGGCGTATGGGTACGGTTAATAAAGCGGTAGAGATGGAGGACTTAAGAAAGGCAAAATATATCCTTTTTTATCACGGTGACACGGATCCCAAGAAAGGATTTTATGCTTATCCTAAGTTTCATAAAATGATACAGTCCATACTCGTTTAGCATGTGAATTTATCTAAGTGAATGTGTCTTTAGACACAAAAAGAAGATAAAGAAGATGAAAGCGGTTCCTTATGCTTCGACGAATAAGGAAGCTTAATCTAAGGAATGTTATGAACGAAGTTGGATATCTGTTTTGCTAAATGCATGAACAGTGGGTATCAACGTAACCCGGAACAAGAATGATGAACTATGGTAAGACATATATGAAGTGCCTGAGAAGGACTGGAAACTATATAAAAACTTACTGGGCAGATTCATTGCTTCTTGTGGATTACGGAGATTCAGATTTTTTAGTCAGATTGGACGGAAGTAAATCCACCTCAAAGGTTATGTGTTTAATTTTTTGAAGTAGAGTCATAATGTGGAGGAGTGTTATATAGAAATATATTTCAGACTCCATACTCCATCATGGAAAGATGATAAATTGGAGCCTATGAGGCAGCCAAAGTATCTATATGACTCTAGAGACTTCATGATGGACTTTAAAGTGTTTCTGAGTTTGCCCAAGGTTATCACAATTTACATTGATGATATTGGTGCAGTTGCAAACTTGAAGGAATCACGAGTCCATAAGGCAATTAAACACATAGAGCGCGAGTACCTCCTGTTACGAGAAATCGTATGATGAGGGGAAGGTTGTTGTCGCCTAGATTGCATCGGATGATGACCTAGTAAATCCATTTACAAGGACCTTAAGGCGAGAGTTTTTAATGTTCGTATAGTTGGAGTAGGAATCAGATGTATGGTAGAAGATATGACAGCATAGTCTTTTAGTATAAGTGGGAGATTGTTGGGTTGTATACTAAAAGTCTAGCTTTAGTATGAACAATTTTATAACAATATTTGAAATGAGAATCAAATGATCAAATGATTGCATCTTATAATTTATTTTATATGCATGATGCAATAGTCCATTTACTTTATACTGTAGATAATATGTTGTGCGACAACACGTGGAAGATCATATTATCGGTTTTCTTATAAAGTATAAAAAGATGCTCACAACCGAGATAGACAGGAACTCTCTATCGGTATGGTTGTAGTGTGATTTGGTATTAGTTTGTCTTGACTATAGAATCACATTAGTATGCTTTGTGCATATTGAGTAGGATCGCCTGAGATCGTTCGTCTTATACTGACTATATAGTAGAACTTGATCTCTGTTATTATGGAAGTTCGTGCTCTTAATCCCTATACAATAACCTCGACACGTAGGGCAGTATGTATTTCTTTGATTCATCAATGGGTGAGATTTATAAGTATTAAATTAACAAACTTGGTGAGTTGGGAAATAGTGCTGTATCTATGGTGTGTTGTTGATTGTAGAAGGAATCCATGTCCGACATGGTTGATGATGTCCCCTTCAGTAGCTCATAAGGTTTATCATGTAAATCTTGCAAGTGGATTAATTTCTGGCATGATAATAAGGTTGAGTGGTACTACTCTCGGATAAGATATTAATTAATTTGAGTTGTTAGTAACTTAATTAATTAATGGGCATTGTATATCTTAAACATGGGGAGACTTCGGGCTCATAATAAGAAGGATCCCAAAATGTAATTTTGGGTTGGAGTGGGTAGTGCAGTAATAATAATTTAGTGGACTTTATTATTATTATTGGATTAAATATAAGCTTTGGGCTAAGCTTGGATATTTAATCCAATGGAGGCCCAACTCCAATTCTCTTCCTGATCCCTGCTGTAGCCCAGTATATAAGTGAAGTTAGCCTCTTGGAACCCTAAGTTTTCCTGGGCCTCTTTTAACGTGAGAAGGGAAAGAAGCAGATTGAGAGATCCTGCAGACTGTTGCCCACACAACAGCAGGATCACACTTGGGACATACAGTAGAAGATCAGAGGTAGTTCTCTGCAGTAATTCATCCTCTACATCAACCCAGAAGTACGATAAACATATTTTAATTGCTTCCACTGATTGTTTGCCTGAAATCCTAACGATTACGTTTGAACCACACGATCCAATTGCCAACACTCATTTCCTACATCATGATGCTCATTTCCATCATCATAATGCATATTTCATTCATTGTGATACTCATTTCCTTAATCATGATGCTCATTTCCATCATCATGATGCATAAATCCAACATCATTATGTTCATTTGGTTCATCATTATGGGTATTTTCTTTATCATGTTGCTCATTTCCTACATCATGATGCTCATTTCCTTTATTGTTATGACTAATTTCGTCGTCATTATTGGCATTTCCTACATCTTGATGCTAATTTCCATCATCATGATGCATATTCCTTATTAATGATTCTCTTTACTACACCGTGATACTTATTTCCTTCTTCATGTTGCTCATTTCATTCGTCATTTTGAATATTTCCTTCGTCATGATGCTCATTTCCATCATCATGATCCTTATTTCCTTCATCATGTTGCAAATTTCCTACATCATGATGCTTATTTCCTACATCGTGATTCATATTTCCTTCTTCATTATGCCCATTTCCTTCATCATGATGCTCATTTCATTTCTCTTGATACATATTTGCTTCATCATGATGCTCATTTCCTAAACCATTGCTCATATTTCCTTCATCACGATGCTCATTTACATCATCAAGATGGTCATTTCCTTCATCGTGATGCACAATTCCTACATCATTATGCTCATTTCCTTCGTATTTTCTTCATCATGATGCTAATTTCTATCATCATGATGCCAATATACGTCACCATGATGCGTACTTCATTCATCATGGTGCTCATTTCCTACATCATGCTGCATATTTCCTTTATCATTATGCACGTTTCCTTCATCATGATGAAAATTTTCATCATAATGACGCTCATTTACATCATCATGATGATTTATTCCGACGTCATTATGGTCATTTCCTTCATCATTATGCTCATTTCATTAACCATGATGCATATTTCCTTCATCATAATACTCATTTCCTACACAATGATGCTCATTTCCTTCATTAGGATGCATATTTCCTTCATAATGACGCTCATTTCTGTCATCATGATGTATATTTCTTTCATCATGATGATCATTACTATGTCAATATGGTAATTTCCTTTATCATGATGCCCATTTCATTCATCATTATGCTTATTTTCTTCATCATGATGCTCATTTCCTAGATCATTATACATGTTTTCTTCATCATTATGCTAATTTCCATTATCATGATGATATTTTTTTCATCATGATGCTCATTTCCTACATCAATATGCTCATTTCCCTTATCATGATGAATATTTTCTTAATCAAGATGCAAATTTCCATCATCATGATGTTAATTTCCTTCATCATGATGCATATTTCCTCCATCATGATGCTTATTACATTCATCATGATGCTTATTTCCTTCATCATGATGCTTATTTCCTACATCATGCTGCATATTTCCTTCATCATTATACTTATTTCCAACATCATGTTGATAATTTCCTTCATCATGATGCAATTTTTCTACATAATTATGCTCATTTCCATCATCATGATACATATATACTTCATCATGATGCTAATTTCGTTCATTATTATGTGTATTTCCTTTATCATGATACTTATTTCCTACATCTTGATGCTCGCTTCTTCATCATGATGATTGATTGTGACATCATTATGGTCATTTCCTTCATCTTGATGCTCATTTTATTCATCATGATGCATATTTCCATCATCATAATGCTCATTTCCTACATTATGATGAATGTTTCCTTCATCATGATGCTCACTTATTAAATCGTGAAACTCATTTCATTCATCACGACACATATTTCCTTCATCATGATACTTATTTCCTACGTTACGATGCAAACACCATCATGATGCTCATTTCCTTCATCATGATGCATATTTCCTTCATCATGATGCTTATTTTTATCATCAGATGCATAAATCCCTTATCATGATGCTTATTTCCTTCATCATGATGCATAAATCCTTCATCAAGATGCGCATTTCCATCATCATGATGCATGCTTCCTTCAACATGATGCTTATTTCCTAAATCACGATACATATTTCCATCTTCATGATGCTCTTTTCCTTTATCATGATGCTCATATCCATCTACAAGATGCTCATTTCCTTCATCATGATGCTTATTTCCTTCATCATGATGCATATTTTCATTATCATGATGCTCATTTCCTTCGTCATGATGCATATTCCCATTATCATGATGCTCATTTCCTTCATCTTGATGATCATTTCCCACATCATTATGGTTATTTCCTTCATTAAGATGCTAATTTTCTTCATCATTAATCGTATTTCCTTCATCATGATGCTTATTTCCTACATTATGATGCGCATTTCTTTCATCATGATGCATGTTTCTTTCATTATAATGCATATTTCCTTCATCATGATGCTCATTTCCTACATCATGACGCATGTTTTCTACATCATCATGCACAATTCCTACATCAGAATGCTTATGTCATTCATCATGATGCACATTTCCTTCATCATAATGCTCATTTCCTACATCATGATGCAAATTACCATCATCGTGATGTTCATTTCTATCACCTTGATGATCATTTCCCTCATCATGACGCTCAATTCCTTCATCATGATACATACTTTCTTCATCATGATACTCATTTCCTACATCATGATGCTCATATTCATCATCATGATGTATGTTTCTATTATCATAATGCTAATTTCCTACATTATGATGCTCATTTCGTTCATCATGATGCATATTTCCTTCATCATGATGCTCTTTTCCCTACATCATGATGCATATTTCCTTCATCATGATGCTCATTTCCTTTATGATAATGCATGTTTTCTTCATCATGTTGATCATTTCTTCATCATGATGCATATTTCTTTATAATGATGCTCTTTATCTACACCACGTTTCTCATTCCCTACATCATGATGATCATTTCCGTCATCATGATGCGCATTTCCTTTATCATGATGCTCATTTCCTTCTACATAATGCGTATTCCCTTCATCATGATGCTTATTTTCTAGATCATAATGCTTATTTTCTTCATCATGAAGCTCATTTTCATCATAGAGATGCACATGTCCCTCCAAATGACACTCATTTCCTACTGTTGGATTGTATACTAAAAGTCTAGCTTTAGTATGAACAATGTCATAACAATATTTGAAATGAGAATCATTGATCAAATGATTGCATCTTATAATTTATTTTATATGCATGATGCAATAGTCCATTTACTTTATACTGTAGATAATATGATGTGCGACAGCACGCAGAAGATCATATTATCGGTTTCCTTATAAAGTATAAACAGATGCTCACAACTGAGATAGACGGGGACTCTCTATCGGTATGGTTGTAGTGTGGTTTGGTATTAGCTTGTCTTGGCTATAGAATCACATTAGTGCACTCGTGTGTATTGAGCAGGACCGCCTGAGATCATTCTTCTTATACTGACTATATAGTAGAACTTGATCTCTGTTATTATGGAAGTTCGTGCTCTTAATCCCTATACAATAACCTCGACACGTGGGGCAGTATGTATTTCTTTGATTCATCAATGGGTGAGATTTATAAGTATTAAATCAATATACTCGGTGAGTTGGGAAGTAATGCTGTCTCTATGGTGTGCTATTGATTGTAGAAGGAATCCATGTCCGTCATAGGTTGATGATGTCCCCTTGAGGAGCTCATAAGGTTTATCATGTAAATCTTGCAAGTGGATTAATTACCGGCATGATAATAAGGTTGAGTGGTACTACTCTCGGATGAGATATTAATTAATTTGAGTTGTCAGTAACTTAATTAATTAATGGACATTGTATATCTTAAACATGGGGAGACTATCGGACTTATAATAAGAAGGAGCCCAGAACATAATTTGGGATTGGACGGGTAGTGCAGTAATAATATTTTAGTGGACTATATTATTATTATTGGATTTAATTAAAAGCTTTGGGCTAAGCTTGGTTAATTAAATTCAATTGATGCCCAGTCCAATTTCTCCTCCTGGTCCCTGCTGTAGCCCAAGTATATAATGTTGGATTGTATACTAAAAGTCTAGCTTTTTGTATGAACAATGTTATAACAATTAATTTGAAATGAGAATCATATGATCAAATGATTGCATCTTATAATTTATTTATATGTTCGATGCAACAGTCATATATTAGGAATTAATTCGACATCCATATATAACAATAATATACACACAAGTGCACTAATGTGATTCTATAGTCAAGACAAGCTAATACCAAACCACACTACAACCATCCCGATAGAGAGTCCCCATCTATCTCGATTGTGAGCATCTGTTTATACTTTATAAGGAAACCGATAATATGATCTTCCGCGTGTTGTCGCACAATATATTATCTACAGTATAAAGTAAGTGGACGATTGCATCTTATAATTTATTTATATGTTCGATGCAATAGTCCACTTACTTTATACTGTAGATAATATATTGTGCGAAAACACGCGGAAGATCATATTATCGGTTTCCTTATAAAGTATAAACAGATGCTCACAATCGAGATAGATGGGGACTCTCTATCGGGATGGTTGTAGTGTGGTTTGGTATTAGCTTGTCTTGGCTATAGAATCACATTAGTGCACTTGTGTGTATTGAGCAGGACCGCTTGAGATCGTTCGATTTATACTTACTTATAGGAGAACTTGATCTCAGTTATTATGGATGTTCGTGCTCTTAATCCCTATACAATAACCTCGACACATAGGGCAGTATGTATTTCTTTGATTCATCAATGGGTGAGATTTACATGCAATTAAATCAATAAACTCGGTGAGTTGGGAAGTAGTTCTATCTCTATGGTGTGCTGTTGATTGTAGAAGGAATCCGTGTCCGTCATAGGTTGATGATGTCCCCTTGAGGAGCTCATAAGGATTATCATGTAAACCCTGCAGGTGGAATTTATTCCGGCATGATAATGAGGTTGAGTGGTACTACTCTTGGATGAGATATTAATTAATTGAGTTGTCAGTAACTTAAATTAATTAATGGACATTGTATATCTTAAACATGGGGAGACTAACGGGCTCATAATAAGAAGGAGCCCAAAACGTAATTTTGGGATTGGTATGGTAGTGCAGTAATAATATTTTAATGGAATATATTATTATTATTGGACTTAAGTATAAGCTTTGGGCTAAGCTTGGATACTTAAGCCCAATGGAGGCCCAACCCAATTTCTCCTCCTGGTCCCTGCTGTAGCCCATGTATATAACTCACCTCAGCTTATCTGGAACCCTAATCTAATTCATTATTCACGTGTGATGAGGGTTGAGAGCAGATTGAGTAGGTCTCGTAGATCGTCGCCCACACGACGTCGAGATCGGACTTGGGACATACAGCAGAAGACCGGAAGGTCGTTTGAGGCTGCAGTTCGTCATGTTCCAAAATTCATATAAAATTGTACAGTTCTTCGATTTTGATGTATTATATACTGATGGAAAGCCGTCGAAGAGTGGATCGTCTGAGCACAAAGATCACTCAATTCCGACATCAGAAGAGGAACTTATGGCTATTCTCATGGGACTGCGCAGACTGCCAGCGAGAATTCAACCTCTACATCAACCCTTGGTGAAAGGTAATGCGTTTCATGTTTACTTGCTTCCGCTGCTTGTTAGAAATACATGGAACCCTAACGGGTCACGTTAACCAAACGATCGAATGCCAATAATTGGTATCAGAGCTTCGGTTTCGTGGTGAAGCGTGACACGTTAGGATAGGGTTTATGTGATTAATTTTTCGGAATTAGGATCACATGTTTAGGGTTTTGGTTTTATTGCGCAAACCATGAATATCCCTATGTAATATATACCCTATATCATATCTATTCGTCCATGGTTGTGTGTGAGAGGATTCGACGAAAATTGTTCGTCAATTTCACATGCAAGGAAGAAAGAGAGGGCAAAAATAGAATCACGCTTTTGAGAGAAAATCCAGCGTAATGATATTGCAGAGGCAATAACCAGAGTTTCAACGGTCGGATTGATCTGCAATTTGGTCAGCACGTTCAGACCTTGTGGATGTACATTCTGAATGGTGGAGATCGAATTTGGAGCTTTTTCTTGCTGGGAGTACGCTGAAAACAGAAGCAGATATTTGGGCGATTCTGTTTTGCGCAGTCGAGAGAAAAGTGCCGTTTCTGAAAAACTAATCGTTGGATCAAGCTGTAATTTGGTCAGCACGTTCAGACCTTGTGGATGTACATTCTGAACGGTGGAGATCGAATTTGGAGCCTTTTCGTGCTGGTAGTACGCTGAAAACAGAAGCAGATATTTGGGCGATTCTGTTTTGCGCAGTCGAGATAAAAGAGACGTTTCTCACAAAATAACCGTTGGATCGATCTGTAATTTGGACAGCATGTTCAGGACTTACAATAGTAGATTCTGGATGGTTGGATTCTGAGGTTCTTTCAGTTTCAAACTACGAACGACAGTTGGTGTAGTTTGGTGTTGCGCGTTGGGCTGAACTTGGTTCCATGCAAGTAGGCCCTTGGACGAGCGACAGTCCGGGCGAGGGGCGCTCGTCAAGGCACTTGGGGCGCTCCCTGACATAATTGGCGGTGGGATATGACGATGGACGTCTTGGGGCACAAGCAATCCTGCTTGTTGCGTAAGGCATCGATTCCACAGTAGGAGTGTCGGACAAGACATTAAAATTTAGAGGCGTTTTTATTCCTAATATATATAACTGTCATAATTGATTTAATTGTCTATTATTGTTATATATATATATATATGGATGTCTGATCTCTATGATTTATTGTCTTATATAGAAGCATGCTAGATTGCGTATTATATTTGGTATATTATATGCATGTATTGCTAAAGTGTTGGATAAGACATCCAATTTTAAGAAAATTAATTCCTAATATATAACTGCCATAATAGATTGTATATTATTGTTATATATGGATGTCGAATTAATTCCTAATATATGACTGCTATAATTGATTTAATAATCTATTATTGTCATATATGAATGTCGAATTAATTCCTAATATATAACTGCTATAATTGATTGTCTATTATTGTTATATATGGATGTTGAATTGATTCCTAATATATAACTGACATAATTGATTTAATTATCTATTATTGTTATATATGGTTGCTCATCGATATCGATGATTTTGATAATCTAGACGATATGACGATCGATATTGATAGTTTCGGAATTTTGATAATCTTGATGTTTTTCGAATATTTGATAATCTAGTCGATATCGATGATTTTGATAATCTGGACGACATCGACGATCGATATCGATGGTTTCGAAAATTGGACAATCTGGAAATTTTGAAAATTTGATAGTCTGGAAGTCTTTGCTGATATTCGTGCCTGGTGGCGAACAATCGAATTCGCTGATATATAACTGTTAATGATTGATTTAATTATTGATTATTGTTATATATGTATGCATGACTCTCTGTGATTTACTGCCTTATGTGCCGTAATAGAAGCATGCTAGCGTTGCGTATTTTATTCTGAATATCATATGCATGTAAAAACCCTCGGTGTTAAATTACTAAGTGGGAGAGGGGATTGGTAAATATTCCCGCGGCCTCCATTATTGGTTTGTAAGTGATGTGAGTAAACTTGCGTGTTGGCAATATGTCTTCCTCCCTAACGGATGGGTTTATTCACGGATCACTGGTACAGACTTCATTACATAATTATTGTTTGTAATGTGGTACATGAACTTGCGTGTTGGCAATAGGCCTTCCTCCCTTACGGATGAGTTTATGTGGGGCTCACTGGTACAAACTTATAATTGATGATTGTAGGAAGCTATCCGAGCGCGTGTGTACTTCTCCAACTGTAAGGCACACAAGCTCGCGCAGTGGACTTGGGATCAAATAATGGTGTACACTTAGGTGTAAATAATTAGTATCCTCCCCAACGGAGTCACTGCTATTATTTGCATGGCTAAAGAGGAACCGACTATTAATTATTTTGTCATAAAGTTAGGTTGACAAATGAAATTAATGGGTAAAACCTTCTCTTGTAAATGTTTGGGTTTGTAAACGTCCACACTAACGTGGCTTGCAGACTCACGGTGCTTGAGATGTCGGTGAATTTTATTTTTATATAGTTTTGAGGGAATCAATATAAAAGGATAAAATTCGAAGATTTGATCGGTATATTTATTTATGATTCTCTGTAATTTCAAATGGTTTTATCTCGCTTATTGTTGACTAAAAGAAATTATATTTACTGGTCCAAAATTAGATGATTAGAAAAGAATCTTGGTTTTGAATTTTACTGCTTAAGAAAATACATGTGTGTTCTCACAATGGACGTCTCATGATGCCTATTAAAGTCTCTAGTGAAGAGATGAGAGGTTCATAGAAATATGATGGTCTCATGTAACTCTTCGGATACTTGAGTAAGTTAAAAGGCAGAAGATCATGATTTAATTTGATGAATGAATTGGGAAAGCATGGAGTATAAATTGAAGGGAAACCTAGATCAATTTAATTCTTTGTGAATTGCCTAGATGTTTTTGAGTAAGTTCCACCTGAATTACAATAGGATGTATATGGTGGAAAACTTCTGGCAAAACATGTGGCAAAGGAAAGCCATTTTCATCATAATGTGAACAAGTTTTATATCTTATTCACTAGTTGTTTAAAACATGATTAGTGATGGCATTTACTGACACGAAGTGTGTAGATACTGGAATCACTAAATGTTTATTACTAAGTGAGGATAAGATTGTTATGACATGGGTAAAACTACAAGAGTAGTGGCTATTGCAGTGGGAGTTGTCTATTTATTAAATGATATGAGTAGACGTTTGATTTTCATAGAAAGAATTTGATTTCGGTTTCTATGCATTAATAGATGGATACTCCATTTCATTTAAATGATATGGTCATTATAATGAATGATAGAGTTGTAATCTGTTATGGTACGTTGGTGAACAATTTGTACACTCTTAAATCATGTTTATCCCCTGGATGCGACAAATAGTAATTAATAATGAGTCTTCTAATCTAGTAAGAGAAAGGTACCTTCGGAAATGAATTTCCCACCTTAATGGTGTGACGAATAGAAGGAATAGCACTCTTATGGTAGTGATTAGATAGATGATGAATTATTTGGAATTACTAAATTCATTTTATGGATATGCCCTAGGAACAGTAATTCGTAAGAATGTTTTTCTATTTGTGGGATATCCTAGAAAAATGAAGGATGATTTATTTAGTCCACAAGATCGAAGAGTGATTGTTAACATAAACACTAGATTTTTGGAAAAAAGACTATGTAATAAATCAAATACCCATGTATAAGTTGTTCTAAAGGAAGTAAGAGGAAAACACAAAGTATAAGTACCAAGTGTACAAGAGGATATACCACAAGGTAAATTGCAACGCGTGTCACGTCTGATATACAATTGCATGTAGTGCCTTGTCGTAGTGGGAGGGTTCTTCGACAACTTATAAGATACATGTTTTGGGAGAGTCGTGAGGCTTGGTCCCTAGTAAACATGGAGTTAACCCACGAATACGACGAAGAACTACAAGATAGAAATGCGAAATCTTAACAAATTGCAATAAATGTTGAAATAGAATCAATAGATTCTAAATAAGATCTGGATGATTGTAGAACCACGGATGGTGTGAAAACTATTGGAAGTGGTCATACAAAATAAAAGAGGATCATACAGTAAGGTGAAAACCTTAGAAGTAAAGCTTGTTGGGAAAAGGTATACTCAGAAAGAAAGGGTTCGATTATGAGAAAACCTGTTCGCCAGTAGCTATGCTTATGTTGATCCGGACTCTTTTATTTGTTGCTACTCATATGAAATATGAGGGATAGCAAATAGATGTCGAGACAGCTTTCCTGATTGGAAGTCTTAAGGGAAACATCTATGTGAAGCAACCAGAATGATTCATTGCAAAGAGCTAAGAGCATTGTGATAGTGAGCTTAAAAGTGTCCATTAATGGACTAAAACAAGCTTCAAGATCATGAAACATCCATTTTGACGAGGTAATCCAGTGACATGGATCTAATCAATGATCGGATGGGTCTTGTGTATTGAAAAGAGTGATGGAAACGTGGTGGTATTTCTTGTACTATACATAGATGATATATTGCTCATTGGAGACAATGAAAGAGTATTGTCGGGCGTATGTGTATGGATAATAAAGCGGTATGAAATGAAGGACTTAAGAAGAGCAAAAATATCCTTTTGATCACGGTAATACGGATCACAAGAAAGGATATTATGCTTGTCTCAAGCTTCATGAATTGATACGATCCTTACTTGTTTTAGCAAGTGACTTTATCTAAGAAAATATGTCTTGAGACACAAAAGGAAGATAAAGGTGATGAAAGCAGTTCCTTATGCTTCGGCGAATAAGGAAGCTTAATCTTAAGAATGCTATGCGCGAGAATGGATATCTATTTTGCTGAACGCATGAACAGTGGGTATCAACGTAACCCGGAACAAGAATGATGAACTGTGGTAAGACATATATGAAGTGCCTGAGAAGGACTGGAAATTATATGTAAGCTTACTGGGCAAATTCACTGCTTCTTGTGGATTACGTAGATTCGGATTTTTTAGTCAGATTGGACGACAGTAAATCCACCTCAAGGTTATGTGTTTAATTTTAGGAAGTTGAGTCATAATGTGGAGGAGTGTTATATAGAAATATATTTCAGACTCCGGACTCCATCATGGAAAGATGATAAATTGGAGCCTATGAGGCAGCCAAAGTATCTGTATGACTCTAGAAACTTCAAGATGGACTTCGAAGTGTTTCTAAGTTTGCCCAAGGATATCACAATTTATATTGATGATATTGGTGCAGTTGCAAACTTGAAGGAATCACGAGCCCATAAGGCAATTAAACACATTGAGTACAAGTACCACCTGTTACGAGAAATCGTATGATGAGGGGAAGGTTGTTGTCGCCTAGATTGCATCGGATGATGACCTAGTAAATCCATTTACAAGGATATTAAGGCGAGAGCTTTTAATGGTCGTGTAGTGGGAGTGGGAATCAGATGTATGGCGGAAGACATGACAGCATAGTCTTTTAGTATAAGTGGGAGATTGTTGGATTGTATACTAAAAGTCTAGCTTTTTGTATGAACAATGTTATAACAATTAATTTGAAATGAGAATCATATGATCAAATGATTGCATCTTATAATTTATTTATATGTTCGACTTACTTTATACTGTAGATAATATATTGTGCGACAACACACGGAAGATCATATTATCGGTTTCCTTATAAAGTATAAACAGATGCTCACAATCGAGATAGACGGGGACTCTCTATCGGGATGGTTGTAGTGTGGTTTGGTATTAGCTTGTCTTGGCTATCGAATCACATTAGTGCACTTGTGTGTATTGAGCAGGACCGCTTGAGATCGTTCGATTTATACTGACTTATAGGAGAACTTGATCTCAGTTATTATGGATGTTCGTGCTCTTAATCCCTATACAATAACCTCGACACATAGGGCAGTATGTATTTCTTTGATTCATCAATGGGTGAGATTTACATGCAATTAAATCAATAAACTCGGTGAGTTGGGAAGTAGTGCTGTCTCTATGGTGTGCTGTTGATTGTAGAAGGAATCCGTGTCCGTCATAGGTTGATGATGTCCCCTTGAGGAGCTCATAAGGATTATCATGTAAACCCTGCAGGTGGAATTTATTCCGGCATGATAATGAGGTTGAGTGGTACTACTCTTGGATGAGATATTAATTAATTGAGTTGTCAGTAACTTAAATTAATTAATGGACATTGTATATCTTAAACATGGGGAGACTAACGGGCTCATAATAAGAAGGAGCCCAAAATGTAATTTTGGGATTGGTATGGTAGTGCAGTAATAATATTTTAGTGGAATATATTATTATTATTGGACTTAAGTATAAGCTTTGGGCTAAGCTTGGATACTTAAGCCCAATGGAGGCCCAACCCAATTTCCCCTCCTGGTCCCTGCTGTAGCTCATGTATATAAGTCACCTCAGCTTATCTGGAACCCTAATCTAATTCATTATTCACGTGTGATGAGGGTTGAGAGCAGATTGAGTAGGTCTCGTAGATCGTCGCCCACACGACGTCGAGATCGGACTTGGGACATACAGCAGAAGACCGGAAGGTCGTTTGCTGCTGCAGTTTGTCATGTTCCAAAATTCATATAAAATTGTACAGTTCTTCGATTTTGATTTATTATATACTGTTGGAAAGCCGTGGAAGAGAGGATCGTCTGAGCACAAAGATCACTCAATTCCGACATCAGAAGAGGAACTTATGGCTATTCTCGTGGGACTGCGCAGACTGCCAGCGAGAATTCAACCTCTACATCAACCCTTGGTGAAAGGTAATGCGTTTCATGTTTACTTGCTTCCGCTGCTTGTTAGAAATACATGGAACCCTAACGGGTCACGTTAACCAAACGATCGAATGCCAACATATAAGTCTTCTCAGTTCCTGTTAAACCTAAGTGAGTGCCTCATTTCACATACGGGAGAAAACAGAGAGCAGATTGAGAGAACTCTGGGGATTGTTGACCATCCAACACCAGAGTTGACTTTGGGACATACGGTAGAAGATCAGAGGTGTTCTTCACTGATGTTCATCCTCTACATCGACCCAGAAGTACGGTAAACATGTTTAATTGCTTTCGCTGATTGTTTACCTATTATCCTAACGATCACGTTTGAGCCACACGATCCAATTGCCAACAGTTGGTATCAGAGCATTGGTTTCGTGGTGAAAACGTGATTCATTGGTTTATGTGATTAAATGATTTTATCTGGTTTTATTCACATGTTCTTTTCGTGCTTTTTGTGATTTAATTATCGGTGAGAACATGATAACAAGGGTTTTGGAATTATTATTGTATTATCCATGAAATCCTATTGCTTTGTTGCCTGTACACTTTCATCTTGAACACCTGGACATCACACGCACACAAATGTATGATGATGGTGGGGGCGAGAAAGAAAGATTGTACAAAGCCCTGATGGCTATCGGGCCAACGTTGATGGTGAGAAAGGATCATGTCGGGCTGGTGAAGGTTGGCCTACATGATGAGCAACAGAGGCACCGAGAGGCAGTGACTGGACACGTTGACTAAGACGGAGGCACCGATGAAGGCCCTGTTTGTGACTGCTGCACTGCAAAAAGCCCATAGGGGTGTGAGCGACAGATAGAGGGATGGCCATTGGAAGTTGTCGGCGATGCAGGGCTGATGGCTGATATTCACGAGCAGCGACGTCCCCGGGCAAGTCGACGGTGGCTTCTGGGTGAATTAATGACAGGTTCCAACTGAGCCTCAGCGACCTCCGAGCGAATCCATGGCGATCTGGTCGCGATCAGACGATGCTTCAAGCACGACTGGAAGAGGATGGATGGAGACATGTTATCGCCGGTGTCTTCCTGGTGGCTGCACGACAGATGGCTTGCGATCGCTGTCGGGCACCGTTGGATGGATGTACGGCGGATGGCTTGCGGTCTTCCTGGCAAGTCGTGATGATGGCTGGTAATGAGGCTGTCGTCGCCACTTAGTGGGAAGCACTGGTGTCGATGCGGAAGCAGCGTCAGATCAGAAGCAGCCGGTTCCGAGCGGGCCTGGGATTTCTTTCGAGCGAATCAATCCTTTGTACGACGGCGAAGTCTGGTGGTTGATCGTGGACTCGGCAGCGCTGATGGCGTCACATTACGGCAGTGGTTGACTCTACAGACTGGTGTTCTGGTCACCATCAGATGAGGTTCCAGGTAGCTTCTGGGCGAGACACCGCTGGGTTCCAGGAGTGTCGTCGATGGCTTGGGCTTGCTGGTTGTATTCGGCAATGCTGATCGGTTGATGACCTCCAGTCATCGGTGGCAGCAACTGATGGGCAGTGGGCGGCGGATGCTGGCACTGGTAAGGATGGTCGCGGTTTGGTCTCCCTAGTTGTGGCTGATGATGCGACTCCGGTGGGCTGACGGCACCATTGCCGAGAGCAGTGGTGCCGATGAGAGCCTCGCATGACTGCTGCCATGTCGGATCAGATTGTGGCTGGGATATTTAGGGCAGCTGCCTGGTGATTGGGTTTGGGCTCAATTTTTTTAATTTCTGTATTAATTGGTTTTGGGCTTGGTTTACTGGGCCCAAATTTTAATTAAAATGGATATGGGTTGTTGGACCTTAACTGCTGTTTTAATTAATTGTGGGGTTGATGTTGGGCCAGGTTTAATATTGGGCTAGACCTTAATGCAGAAATTGGCTGGGTAAATGGGCTTAATTATTTAATTAATGGGTTGCTCATTTTATGCTAATGATGTTTGGGTCAGCTGGGCCTATTTAATTGATCCAATATTTTATGCAATTAATTAATGTTATATAACTGATTAATTGATTTAATTGTCAATTATTGTTGTATATGTGAAAGACATGTTCTATGTGATTTATTTATTTAAATTGCTGCTAATAGAAGCATGCTATTATGTATATTTTATTTCTAAATATTATATGCATGTTAAAAACCCTCGGTGTTTAAATAACTAAGTGGGAGAGGGGATTGGTAAATAATTCCCGCGGCCTCCATTATTGGTTTGTAAGTGATGCAAGTATACTTGTGTGTTGGCATAGACCTTCCTCCCCATCGGATGAGTATATTTGTGGATCACTGGTACAGACTTCAATAAATAATTATTGTTTGTAATGTGATGCAAATGAACTTGCGTGTTGGCTTAGACCTTCCTCCCCATCGGATGAGTTTATTTGCGGATCACTGTACAAACTTATAATTGATAATCGTAGGAAGTTATCCAAGTGCTGTTGGGCAATTGGATCGTGCGGTTCAACGTGATCCGTTAGGATTGACAGGCAAACAAAATCAGCGGAAGCAAAAATGTGTTTACCGTACTTCAGGGTTGATGTAGAGTCTGAATCACTGCAGAAGAACACCTCTTGATCTTCTGCTGTATGTCCCAAGTCAACTCTGGTGTTGGGTGGTCAACAATCCCCAGAGTTCTCTCAATCTGCTTCTCTCTAACTCACGTCAAAAGAGGCGCAGGAAGTTAGGTTTCCAGAAGCTGAGATGACTATATATATTGGGCTACAGCAGGGACCAGGAGGAGAAATTGGGCTGGGCCTCAATTGAATTTAATTAACCAAGCTTAGCCCAAAGCTTTTAATTAAATACAATAATAATAATATGGTCCACTAAAATATTATTACTGCACTACCCGTCCAATCCCAAAATTATGTTCTGGGCTCCTTCTTATTATAAGCCCGACAGTCTCCCCATGTTTAAGATATACAATGTCCATTAATTAATTAAGTTACTGACAACTCAAATTAATTAATATCTCATCCAAGAGTAGTACCACTCAACCTTTTTATCATGCCGGAAATTAATCCACTTGCAAGATTTACATGATAAACCTTATGAGCTCCTCAAGGGGACATCATCAACCTATGTCGGGCATGGATTCCTTCTACAATCAACAGCACACCATAGATACAACACTACTTCCCAACTCACCGAGTTTGTTGATTTAATACTTATAAATCTCACCCATTGATGAATCAAAGAAATACATACTGCCCTACGTGTCGAGGTTATTGTATAGGGATTAAGAGCACGGACATCCATAATAACAGAGATCAAGTTCTTCTATAAGTCAGTATAAGTCGAACGATCTCAAGCGGTCCTGCTCAATACACACAAGTGCACTAATGTGATTCTATAGCCAAGACAAGCTAATACCAAACCACACTACAACTATACCGATAGAGAGTCCCCGTCTATCTCAGTTGTGAGCATCTGTTTATACTTTATAAGGAAACCGATAATATAATCTTCTGCGTGTTGTCGCACAACATATTATCTACAGTATAAAGTAAATGGACTATTGCATCATGCATATAAAATAAATTATAAGATGCAATAATTTGATCAATGATTCTCATTTCAAATATTGTTATAACATTGTTCATACTAAAGCTAGACTTTTAGTATACAATCCAACAATCTCCCACTTATACTAAAAGACTATGCTGTCATGTCTTCTGCCATACATCTGATTCCTACTCCCACTTACACGACCATTAAAAGCTCTCGCCTTAAGGTCCTTGTAAATGGTTTACTAGGTCATCATCCGATGCAATCTAGGCGACAACAACCTTCACCTCATCATACGATTTCTCGTAACAGGTGGTACTCGCGCTCCATGTGTTTAATTGCCTTATGGACTTGTGATTTCTTCAAGTTTGCAACTGCACCAATATCATCAATGTAAATTGTGATTACCTTGGGCAAACTTAGAAACACTTCAAAGTCCATCATGAAGTCTCTAGAGTCATATAGATACTTTGGCAGCCTCATAGGCTCCAATTTATCATCTTTCCATGATGGAGTCCAGAGTATGAAATATATTTCTATATAATACTCCTCCACATTATGACTCTACTTCCTAAAGTTAAACACATAACCTTTGAGGAGAATTTACTACCGTCCAATCTGACTAAAAAATCCGAATCTACGTAATCCACAAGAAGCAGTGAATCTGTCCAGTAAGTTCATATATAATTTCCAGTCCTTCTCAGGCACTTTATATATGTCTTACTACAGTTCATCATTCTTGATCCGGGTTACGTTGATACCCACTGTTCTGCATACAGCAAAATAGTTATCCAACTTCGTTCATAGCATTCCATGAATAAACTCATCCGATGGGGAGGAAGGCTCTAATGCCGACGCGTAAGTCTATTCTCATGCTAAATGAGTATGGACTGTATCATATTATGAAACTTGAGATAAGCATAACATCCTTTCTTGTGATCCGTATTACCGTGATCAAAAGGATGTATTTTGCCTTTCTTAAGTCCTTCATCACTACCGCTTTATTAACCTTACCCATACGCCCGATAATACTCTTTCATTGTCTCCAATGAGCAAGATACTATCTACGTATAGTACAAGAAACACCACCACGTTTCCGTCACTCTTTACAACACACAAGACTCATCCGCTCATTGATTTAAATCCATGCCACTGGATTATCTAATCAAAACAGATACTTCACTATCTTAAAGCTTAATTTAGTCCATCACTGGACACTTTTAAGCTTACTATCAAAATGCTATTAGTACTTTGCAATGAATTACTCTGGTTGCTTCACATAGATGTTTTCCTCAAGACTTCCAATCAGGAAAGCTGTCTTGACATCTATTTGCTGTCCCTCATAATTTAATATGAGCAGCAATAAATAAAAGAATCCGGATCAATTTAAGCATAGCTACCAGCGAATATGTTCCCTCATAATCGAACCATTTCTTTCTGAGTACATCTTTTTGCAACAAGCTTTGCTTCCAAGATTTTCACCTTTCCGTATGATCCTCTTTTATTTCCTATGATCACTTGCAATGGTTTTTACACCATTTAGTGGTCATACAAGTTCCCAGACTTAATATAGAATCCGTAGATTCTATTTCAACGTACATTGCAACTTATTAAGATTCCGCATTTTAATCTTGTAGTGCTATGTCGTATCCGTGGGATAATACTATGTTCACTAGGGATCAAGTCTCACGACTCTCCCAAACATATATTTATGGGTTGTCATACAACCCTCCCACTACGACAAGGCACTACATGTAATTGTGTATCAGACGTGACATGCGTTGCAGTTTACCTTGTGGTATATCCTCTTGTACACTTGGTACTTATACTTAGTGTTTTCCTCTCACTTCCTTTAGAACAACTTATACATGGGTTTGTGATTCATTACATAGTCCTTTTTCCAAAAATCTAGTTATTGTGTTAACAATTACCCTTCGATCTTTTGGACTAAATAAATCATCCTTCATTTTTCTAGGATATCCCATATACAGACAAACGTTTCACGAATTACTGTATCTAGGGCATATCCATAAAATGAATTTAATTATTCTAAATAATTCATCATCTGTCTAATCACAACCATAAGAGCCTTATTCCTTCTATCCTCCACACCATTCAGCTGGGGCATGCCCGGTGTAGACAACTTGAGATTTAATCTCAACTTCTGATTAATAGCTCCTAACTATCCTAAGAGGTATTTACCACCACGGTTAAACCGTAATGACTACCTCTTGCCTGGATAATATTAGGTCCGCTTGAATCAGAATGAACTAATTCCAACATATATATCTTTGGCTCTACACCCCATAGCCTTGAAAAGGCAGTTAATCAATTTTACTTCCAAGCACGACTCGCAAGTCCGATAGTTTTCACTTCAGATAAACCTTACGGTCTATCGGCTATCAACTTTTGAATCCTACTCAAGTAAAATGAATTAGTCATAGACGCCAAATGTATGTTTAGTTCATTTCCGAAGGTTCCTTTCTCTTACTTATATTAGAAGATGCATTATTTAATTACTATTTATTGCATCTGTGGGATGTGCATGATTCAAGAGTATCCAAATTATCCACCAATGTACTTTAACGGATTATAGCCTCATTCCTCATTTCTATGACCATGTCATTTAAATGAAATGAAGTATCCATCCGTTAATGCATAGAAACCGAAATTAAATTCTTTCTATGAAACGTACGTAAAGACAATTTCTCATAATCAATCGTTTATTCTTATCATGAGATAAATAAACAACTCCCACTGCAATAGCCACTACCTTTGTAGTTTTACCCATGTTATTAACAATCTTATCCTTACTCAGTGATAAACATTTAGTGATTCCAGTATCTACATACTTCGAGTCAGTAGATGCCATCATTAATCATGTTTAAACCATTAGTAAATAAGATATTAAACTTGTTCACATTATGATGAAAATGGCTTTCCTTTGCCACATGTTTTGTCAGAAGTTTCCCACCATATACAATCACTCGTATTTCAGGTAGAACTTGCTCAAAACATCCAGGCAAATTATGAAGAATAAATTGATCTAGGTTTCCCTTTCAATTTCTATTCCAAACTTTTCCAATTCATTCATCAATTCAACCATGATCTTCTGCCTTTTAATTTACTCAAGTATCCGAAGAGTTTCATAAGACCATCATATTTCTATGAACCTCTCATCTCTTCACTAGAGACATTAACGGCATCATGAGACGTCCTTTGTGAGAACACACTTTTATTTTCTTAAGCAGTAATTTTCAAAATCAAGATTCTTTTCTAATCAACTTATTTTGGACAAGTAAATATAATGTCTTTTAGTTAACAATTAGTGAAATAATACCATTCGAAATTCAGAGAATCAAAAATAAATTTACCGATCAAATCTTCGAATTTTATCCTTTTATATTATTTTCCTCAAAACAATATAAAAATAAAATTCACCGACATCTCAAGCACCGTGAGTCTGCAAGCCACGATAGTGTGGACGTTTACAAACCCGAACATTTACAAGAGAATGTTTTACCCATTAATTTCATTTGTCAACCTAACTTTATGACAAAATAATTAATAGTCGGTTCCTCTTTAGCCATGCAAATAAAAGCAGTGACTCCGATGGGGAGGATACTTATTATTTGAATCTAAGTGTACACCATTATTTGACCCCAAGTCCGCGGCCCAAGCTTGTGTGCCTTACAGATGGAGAAGTACACACGCGCTCGGATAACTTCCTATAGTCATCAATTACAAGTTTGTACCAGTGATCCGCATATAAACTCATCCGATAGGGAGGAAGGTCTAAGCCAACGCGCAAGTTCATACGCATCACATTACAAACGTAATTATTAAATGAAGTCTGTTCCAGCAATCCATGAATAAACTCATCCGATGGGGAGGAAGGCTCTAATGCCGACGCGCAAGTCTATTCACATTGCTAACAAACCAATAATGGAGGCCGCGGGAATTTATTACCAATCCCCTCTCCCACTTAGTTATTTAATTACCGAGGGTTTTTAACATGCATATAATATTCAGAAATAAAATATACAACTTAGCATGCTTCTATTAACAGTAATTTAAATAAATAAATCACATAGAACATGCCTGTCACATATACAACAATAATTGATAATAAATCAATTAATCAGTTATATAACATTAATTAATTGTATAAATATGTTGGATCAATTAAATAGACCCAGCTGACCCAAACACCATTAGCATAAAATGAGCAACCCATTAAAAAATAATTAAGCTCATCTACCCTGCCAATTTCTGCATGAAGGTCTAGCCCATTATTTAACCTGGGCCCAACATCAACCCCACAATTAATTAAATCCAGCTATAAATATTGGTCCAGCAGGCCCATAAGCAATTTAATTAAAATTGGGCCCAACAGCCCAAAACCAAATTAAATCAACAGGCCCAATATCCACCAAAATTAATAGCCCAAAAACACTCCAATAAAATTTGGGCCTTAAGCCCAAAACCAAATTAGAGAAACATGGCCCAATAGCAACAGCCCAAATCTAATAAAATAAAATTAGAGCCCAGCATCATTGGCCCAACAAAAAACAGCCGTGCTGCCCTATTCCAGCCGCAGCCGTACTCTCCTGCAAGTCGCAACCACACAGCCAGCAAGCTGCTCCCGGCGGCCGCCACGATTCAGCTGCATCTGCATCGTCCAGCCATGCCCGCCTGCCGCGCTGCTCCCGGCCAACTCTCCCCTGAGCCAAGCTCCACCGCCACGACTTGGTGCCGCTGCTCCCGGCGGTGGTGCCCTCATCCCTAAACTACAGCCGCCAAGCATCAATACACAGCGCCATCGTTAACCGCACGAAGTGGTGGCCGCTGCTATCGGCGAAAGTGCCGTCAGCCCACCGCCGTGCGACGATCCAGCGCACCCGACAACGACCGCCAGCAATCTGCCGTTCACCCATCGCAGCCGACCGCGACCACTTGGAACTTGATGCCTGAGGACTGCGCCGATCGATGAAGAAGCAGGCTCGCACGATATCGCCACGGACCCGCCGGAATCGCCAGGAGACTCGCCCGAAATCATCAGGGGACTCGCTCGGAACGAAGCTTTCCACGTCTGCCGCCGCCCACTTGCTTTGACTCCGCCGGGAACTGCCAGCAGCGCCTCCGGATCTGCGTCGATCTGCCTCGATCCGCCTGGATCTTCTCACGCCGCCTTTTTAGACTTGTTGAAACTGCTTCAGACCGACGCCAGTGACTATCACCAGCCGTCGACTGACAGCGCCGGCTCAGTCGCGCATCTCTGATGCCGTGCGCCGCCCAGCGCGACTTGATGCCGCGTGCTGCCACGTCTCTGAATCGCCATCTG
The DNA here is from genome assembly GCA_023678885.1 of Pogostemon cablin. Taxonomy (NCBI): domain Eukaryota; kingdom Viridiplantae; phylum Streptophyta; class Magnoliopsida; order Lamiales; family Lamiaceae; genus Pogostemon; species Pogostemon cablin. The sequence goes on from CM042997.1 coordinate 12,878,226, forward strand.
AAGTCACGGATCGGAGTTGCCGCTGCAATCATCGTGGATCATGATCGCTATCAGCGGCCCACACGAACCCCTCCGTCTTGCAGCCTAGTCCAGTGCATCGCGATTGCACGACAACAATCCAGTCACTGCCCGATCGCCTTGTCCAGCAGCCTGCTTCGATCAGCCCACGACACCATGCCTCCAGTCCCATCGGCGTCACGCCGACAGCGATTGTCAATTGTGGAGTCGTGTTTGGCCGTGTGTGTGTTGGGCGATTTAAACAAAAGAGCAGATCATACTTGAAGGGATACATGGATAAATTAAAATATACAAACCCTATTAACAGGCTATCTATCATGCGATTATATTCAGATTAAAACAATTAATCATATAATCACAATCAAACCCAATCAAACGTCACACGTTTCACCACGAAACCAACGCTCTGATACCAATTGTTGGGCAATTGGATCGTACGGTTCAACGTGATCCGTTAGGATTGACAGGCAAACAAAATCAGCAGAAGCAAAAATGTGTTTACCGTACTTCAGGGTTGATGTAGAGTCTGAATCACTGCAGAAGAACACCTCTTGATCTTCTGCTGTATGTCCCAAGTCAACTCTGGTGTTGGGTGGTCAACAATCCCCAGAGTTCTCTCAATCTGCTTCTCTCTAACTCACGTCAAAAGAGGCGCAGGAAGTTAGGTTTCCAGAAGCTGAGATGACTATATATATTGGGCTACAGCAGGGACCAGGAGGAGAAATTGGGCTGGGCCTCAATTGAATTTAATTAACCAAGCTTAGCCCAAAGCTTTTAATTAAATACAATAATAATAATATAGTCCACTAAAATATTATTACTGCACTACCCGTCCAATCCCAAAATTATGTTCTGGGCTCCTTCTTATTATAAGCCCGACAGTCTCCCCATGTTTAAGATATACAATGTCCATTAATTAATTAAGTTACTGACAACTCAAATTAATTAATATCTCATCCAAGAGTAGTACCACTCAACCTTTTTATCATGCCGGAAATTAATCCACTTGCAAGATTTACATGATAAACCTTATGAGCTCCTCAAGGGGACATCATCAACCTATGTCGGGCATGGATTCCTTCTACAATCAACAGCACACCATAGATACAGCACTACTTCCCAACTCACCGAGTTTGTTGATTTAATACTTATAAATCTCACCCATTGATGAATCAAAGAAATACATACTGCCCTACGTGTCGAGGTTATTGTATAGGGATTAAGAGCACGGACATCCATAATAACAGAGATCAAGTTCTTCTATAAGTCAGTATAAGTCGAACGATCTCAAGCGGTCCTGCTCAATACACACAAGTGCACTAATGTGATTCTATAGCCAAGACAAGCTAATACCAAACCACACTACAACTATACCGATAGAGAGTCCCCGTCTATCTCAGTTGTGAGCATCTGTTTATACTTTATAAGGAAACCGATAATATGATCTTCTGCGTGTTGTCGCACAACATATTATCTACAGTATAAAGTAAATGGACTATTGCATCATGCATATAAAATAAATTATAAGATGCAATCATTTGATCAATGATTCTCATTTCAAATATTGTTATAACATTGTTCATACTAAAGCTAGACTTTTAGAATACAATCCAACAAGTGCGTGTGTACTTCTCCATCTGTAAGGCACACAGGCCGCGGACTTGGGATTAAATAATGGTATACACTTAGGTGTAAATAATAAGTATCCTCCCCATCGGAGTCACTTCTGTTATTTGTATGCCTAAAGAGGAACCGACTATTAATTATTTTGTCATAAAGTTAGGTTGACAAATGAAATTAATGGGTAAAACCTTCTCTTGTAAATGTTCGGGTTTGTAAACGTCCACACTATCGTGGCTTGCAGACTCATGGTGCTTGAGATGTCAGTGAATTTTATTTTATATTGTTTTGAGGGAATCAATATAAAAGGATAAAATTCGAAGATTTGATCGGTAAATTTATTTGTGATTCCCTGAATTTTGAATGATTTTATTTCACTTATTTTTAAATAAAAGACATTAAATTTACTCGTCCTAATTTGATGATTAGAAAAGAATCTTGGTTTCGAAGTTTACTGCTTAAGAAAATACATGTGTGTTCTCACAAAGGACGTCTCATGATGCCTATTAAAGTTTCTAGTGAAGAGATGAGAGGTTCATAGAAATATGATGGTCTCATGTAACCCTTCAGATACTTGAGTAATTTTAAAGGCGCAAGATCATGATAGAATTTGATGAATGAATTGGAAATATATGGAATAGAAGTTGAAAGGGAAACCTAAGTCAATTTTATTCTCCATAATTGCCTAGATGTTTTGAGTAAGTTCCACCTGAATTACAAGAGTATGTAAATGGTGGGAAACTTCTGACAAAACAAGTGGTAAAGGAAAGTCATTTTCATCATGATATGAACAAGTTTAATATCTTATTTACTAATGGTTTAAACATGATTAGTGATGGCATCTACTAACACGAAGTATGTAGATACTGGAATCACTAAATGTTTATCACTGAGTAAGGATAAGATTGTTAATAACATGGGTAAAACTACAAAGGTAGTGGCTATTGCAGTGGGAGTTGTTTATTTATCTCATGATAAGAATAAACGATTGATTATGAGAAATTGTCTTTACGTACGTTTCATAGAAAGAATTTAATTTTAGTTTCTATGCATTAACGGATGGATACTTCATTTCATTTAAATGACATGGTCATAGTGATGAGGAATGGGGCTATAATCTGTTATAGTACGTTGGTGGATAATTTGGATACTCTTGAATCATGTACATCCCGCAGATGCAATAAATAGTAATTAAATAATGCATCTTCTAATATAAGTAAGAGAAAGGAACTTTCAAAAATGAACTAAACATACATTTGGCGTCTAAGATTAGTTCATTTTACTTGAGTAGGATTCAAAAGTTGATAGCCGATGGACCGTAAGGTTTATCTGAAGTGGAAACTATCAGACTTGCGAGTCTTGCTTGGAAGTAAAAATGATTAACTGCCTTTTAAGGCTGTGGGGTGTAGAGCCAAAGATATATATGTTGGAATTAGTTCATTCTGATTCAAGCGAACCTAATATTATCCAGGCGAGAGGTGGTTATGAATATTCAAAGATTATTCTGGAAACCAATATATTTATATGATGCACTGCATGTCTAAGTTCTTTGATTAATTCAAGAATTGTTAGGCTGGTACAGTGAAGCGTCATGGAAAATATATTAACTCATTACGATTCAATCATGATGGCGAATACCTCTTGGGATAGTTAGGAGCTATTGATCAGAAGTTGAGATTAAATCTCAAGTTGACTACACCGGGTATGCCCCAAACTGAATGGTGTGGTGGATAGAAGGAATAAGGCTCTTATGGTTATGATTAGATAGATGATGAATTATTTGGAATAATTAAATTCATTTTATGGATATGCCCTAGATACAGTAATTCGTGAAACATTTATCTGTATATGGGATATCCTAGAAAAATGGAGGGTAATTTATTTAGTCCAAAAGATCGAATGGTGATTGTCAACACAAACACTGGATTTTTTGGAAAAGGACTATGTAATAAATCATAAACCCATGTATGAGTTGTTCTAAAGGAAGTGAGAGGAAAACACAAAGTTAAAGTACCAATTGTACGAGAGGATATGCCACAAGGTAAACTGCAACGCGTGTCACGTCTGATACACAATTACATGTAGTGCCTTGTCGTAGTGGGAGGGTTGTATGACAACCCATAAATATATGTTTTGGGAGAGTCGTGAGACTTGATCCCTAGTGAACATGGTATTATCCCACGGATACGACGTAGCACTACAAGATGAAAATGCAGAATCTTAGTAAGTTGCAATGAATGTTGAAATAGAATCTACGGATTCTATATTAAGTCTGGGAACTTGAATGATCACTAAATGGTGTAAAAGCCATTGCAAGTGGTCAAAGGAAATAAAAGAGGATCATATGGAAAGGTGAAAACCTTGGAAGCAAAGCTTGTTGCGAAAAAGTATACTCAGAAAGAAATGGTTCGATTATGAGGAAACATGTTCGCTGGTAGCTATGCTTATGTTGATCCAGATTCTTTTATTTATTGCTGCTCATATTGAATTATGAGAAACAGCAATTAGATGTCAAGACAGCTTTCCTGATTGGAAGTCTTGAGGAAAACATCTATGTGAAGCCACCAGAGTGATTCATTGCAAAGTACTAATAGCATTTTGATAGTAAGCTTAAAATTGTCCAGCGATGGACTAAAGCAAGCTTTAAGATCGTGAAGCATCTGTTTTGATTAGGTAATCCAGTGGCATGGATTTAAATCAATGAGCGGATGAGTCTTGTGTGTTGTAAAGAGTGACGGAAACGTGGTGGTGTTTTTTGTACTAGACGTAGATAGTATCTTGCTTATTGGAGACAATGAAAGAGTATTATTGGGCGTATGGGTACGGTTAATAAAATGGTAGAGATGAAGGACTTAAGAAAGGCAAAATATATCCTTTTGATCACGGTAATACGGATCACAGAAAGGACATTATGCTTATCTCAAGTTTCATAAATGATACAGTCCATACTCATTTAGCATGTGAATTTATCTAAGTGAATGTGTCTTTGAGACACAAGAAGAAGATAAAGAGGATGAAAGTGGTTCCTTATGCTCCGGCAAATAAGGAAGCTTAATCTTAGGAATGCTATGAACGATGTTGGATATCTGTTTTGCTGGATGCATGAACAGTGGGTATCAACGTAACCCGGAACAAGAATGATGAACTGTGGTAAGACATATATAAAGTGCCTGAGAAGGACTGAAAATTATATGTGGACTTACTGAGCAGATTCACTGCTTCTTGTGGATTACGAAGATTCGGATTTTTTAGTCAGATTGGACGGTAGTAAATTCTCCTAAAAGGTCATGTGTTTAATTTTAGGAAGTAGAGTCATAATGTGGAGGAGTGTTATATAGAAATATATTTCAAACTCCGGACTCCATCATGGAAAGATGATAAATTGGAGCCTATGAGGCAGCCAAAGTATCTATATGACTCTAGAGACTTCATGATGGACTTTGAAGTGTTTCTAAGTATGCCCAAGGTAATCACAATTTACATTGATGATATTGGTGCAGTTGCAAACTTGAAGGAATCACGAGTCCATAAGGCAATTAAACACATGGAGCGCAAGTACCACCTGTTATGAGAAATCGTATGATGAGGGGAAGGTTGTTGTCGTCTAGATTGCATCGGATGATGACCTAGTAAACCATTTACAAGGACCTTAACGCGAGAGCTTTTAATGGTCGTGTAGTGAGAGTAGAAATTAGATGTATGGCAGAAGACATGACAGCATAGTCTTTTAGTATAAGTGGGAGATTGTTGGATTGTATACTAAAAGTCTAGCTTTAGTATGAACAATGTCATAACAATATTTGAAATGAGAATCATTGATCAAATGATTGCATCTTATAATTTATTTTATATGCATGATGCAATAGTCCATTTACTTTATACTGTAGTTAATATGGTGTGCTACAACACGCAGAAGATCATATTATCGGTTTCCTTATAAAGTATAAACAGATGCTCATAACTGAGATAGACGGGGACTCTCTATCGGTATGGTTGTAGTGTGGTTTGGTATTAGCTTGTCTTGGCTATAGAATCACATTAGTGCACTTGTGTGTATTGAGCAGGACCGCTTGAGATCGTTCTTCTTATACTGACTATATAGTAGAACTTGATCTCTGTTATTATGGAAGTTCGTGCTCTTAATCCCTATACAATAATCTCGACACGTGGGGAAGTATGTATTTCTTTGATTCATCAATGGGTGAGATTTATAAGTATTAAATCAATATACTCGGTGAGTTGGGAACTAATGCTGTCTCTATGGTGTGATGTTGATTGTAGAAGGAATCCATGTCCGTCATAGGTTGATAATGTCCCCTTGAGGAGCTCATAAGGTTTATCATTTAAATCTTGCAAGTGGATTAATTTCTGGCATGATAATAAGGTTGAGTGGTACTACTTTCGGATGAGATATTAATTAATTTGACTTGTCAGTAACTTAATTAATTAATGGACATTGTATATCTTAAACATGGGGAGACTATCGGGCTTATAATAAGAAGGAGCCCAGAACATAATTTGGGATTGGACGGGTAGTGCAGTAATAATATTTTAGTGGACTATATTATTATTATTGGATTTAATTAAAAGCTTTGGGCTAAGCTTGGTTAATTAAATTCAATTGAGGCCCTGTCCAATTTCTCCTCCTGGTCCCTGCTGTAGCCCAAGTATATAAGTCATCTCAGTTCCTATTAAACCTAAGTGAGTGCCTCATTTCACATACGGGAGAAAACAGAGAGCAGATTGAGAGAACTCTGGGGATTGTTGACCACTCTACACCAGAGTTGACTTTGGGACATACGATAGAAGATCAGAGGTGTTCTTCACTGATGTTCATCCTTTACATCGACCCAGAAGTACGGTAAACACGTTTAATTGCTTCCGCTGATTGTTTACCTGTTATCCTAACGATCATGTTTGAGCCACACGATCCAATTGCCAACACCTACATCATGAAGCTAATTTCCTTCATCATGATGCATATTTCATTCATCATGATACTCATTTCCTTCATCATGATGCTCATTTCCATCATCATCATGATGCCCCTTTCCTACATCATTATGCTCATATCCTTCATCTTGATGATCATAAACAACATCATGATGCTAATTTCTTTCATCATTATGGGTATCTCCTACATCATGATGGTCATTTCATTCATCATGATGGATATTTTCTTAATCATGATGCTTATTTCCTACATCATGCTACATATTTCCATCATCATTATTCTCATTTAAAACATCATGATGCTCATTTCCTTAACCATCATGCAAATTTTATATATAATGATACTCATTTCCATCATTATAATGCATAAATCCTTCATCATGATGCACATTTCGTTCATCGTTATGCGTATTTCTTTTATCATGATGATCATTTTCTATATCATGATGATCATTTTCTATATCATTATGCTCATTTCCTTCATCATGATGATTAATTCCTACGTCATTATGTTCATTTCCTACATCATGATGCTTATTTCAATAATCATGATGCATAAGCTCTTCATTGTGACGCTTATTTCCTCATCATGATGCTCCTTTCCATCATCATGATACTTGTTTTCTTCATCATGATTCTCTTTTCCTACATCATGATGCTAATTTTCTTCATCATGATGTATATTTCCCTTCATCATGATGCTCATATCATACTTCATGATGCATATTTCCATCACCATGATTCTCATTTCCATCATCTTGATGATCTTTTACCTCACCATGATGCTCATTTCCTTCATCATGATACTTATTTCCTTCATCACTATACTCATTTCCTTCATCACGATGCATATTTCCTTCATCATGATGATAATTTCCTACTTCATTATGGCCATTTCCTTCATCGTGATTCTCATTTCCTTCATCATGATGTGTGTTTCCTACACTAATATGCTAATTTCCTTCATCATGATGCATGTTTCCATCATCACAATGCTAATTTCCTATATCATGATGATCATTTCGTTCATCATGATGCATAATTCCTTCATCATGATACTCATTTCCTACGTCATGATGCATATTTCCTTCAAGATGATGCTCATTTTCTTTATCATGATGCTCATTTCCTTCATTATGATGCATGTTTTCTTCTTCATGATGCTCATTTTTTCATCATGATTCATATTTCCTTTATAATGATGCTCTTTATGTACATCGTGATGCTGATTCCCTACATTATGATGCTCATTTCCTTCATCATGATGCACATTTTCACAATCATGCTCATTTCCTTCTTCATGATGTGTATGTCCTTCATCATGATGCTTCTGATTTCCTATATCATAATGCTCATTTTCTTAATCTTGATTCTCATTTCTTACATCATGATTCTCATTTCCATCGTTATGATGCATAAATCCTTCATCATGATGCTCATTTCCTTCATCAAGATGCATATATCCTTCGTCATGATGCTCATTTCCTACATCATGATGCTCATTTCCTTCATTAGGATGCATATTTCATTCATCATGATACTCATTTCCATAATCATGATGCTCATTTCCATCATCATGATGCATAAATCCTTCATCATGATGCCCATTTCGTTCATCATTATGCGTATTTTCTTTATTATGATGCTTATTTCCTACATCATGATGCTCATTTCCTTCATCGTGATGCTTAATTCCAATGTCATTATGGTCATTTCCTACATCCTGATGCTCAATTCCATCATCATGGTGCATATTTCCTTATTCATGATTCTCTTTCCTACACCATGATGCTTATTTCCTTATTCATGTTGCCCATTTCCTTCATCATGATGCCTATTTCCTTCATCATGTTGCTCATTTTCATCATCATGATTCTTATTTCCTTCATCATGATGCAGAAATCCTTCAACATGATGCTCATTTCCTTCATCACGATGCTCATTTCCTACATCGTGATGCTAATTTCCTTCATCATGATTCCTATTTTCTTAAACATTATTCCCATTTCCTTCATCATGATGCTCGTTTCATTCCTCATGATGTATATTTCCATCATCAGGATAATCATTTCCTACGTCATTATGGTCATTTCTTAATCATGATGCTCATTTCATTTATTTTGATGCATATTTCCTTCATCATGATGTTCATTCCCTAAATCATTACACATATTTCCTTAATCATGATGCTCATTTCTATCATCATGATGATCATTTCCATCATCGTGATGCTCAATTCCTACATCATTATGCTCATTTCCTTCATGTTTTCAACATCGTGATGCTAATTTCTATCATCACGATGCCAATAAACGTCATCATGATGCGTACTTTCTTTATCATAATCCTCTTTCCGTACATCATGATGCTCATTTCATTCATCAAGATGCATATTTCCTTCATCGTAATGCTCATTTCCTACATGATGATGCTCGTTTCCTTCATCGTGATGCTCATTTCCTTCATCATGATGCATATTTCCTTCATCATGATGATAATTTCCTACATTATTACGGCCATTTCCTTCATCATGATACTCATTTCCTTCATTATGATGCGTATTTCCATCATAATGATGCTAATTTAATACAATATTATGCTCATGTCCTTCATCAAGATGCATGATTCCATCATCGTAATGCTAATTTCCTATATCATGATGCTCATTTCGTTCATCATGATGCATAATTCCTTCATCATGATACTCATTTCCTACGTCATGATGCATATTTGCTTCACGATGATGCTCATTTTCTTTATCATGATGCTCATTTTCTTAATTATGATGAATGTTTTCTTCTTCATGATGCTCATTTCTTCATCATGATTCATATTTCCTTTATAATGATACTCTTTATCTACATCGTGATGCTCAATTCCAACATCATGATGCTCATTTCCTTCAAAAAATGATGCTTATTTTCATAGTCGTGATGCTCATTTTCACAATCGTGATGCTCATTTCCTTCATCATGATACGTATTTCCGTCATTGTAATGCTCATTATCTTCATCATGATTCTCATTTCTTTCATCAAGATTCTCATTTCCATCATTATGATGCGTAAATCATTCATCATGATGCTCATTTCCTTCATCAAGATGCATATGTCCTTCATCATGATCCTCATTTCCTGCATCATGATGCTGATTTCCTTCATCAGGATGCATATTTCATTCATCAATATACTCATTTCCTTAATCATGATGTTCATTTCCATCATCATGATCAATAAATCCTTTATCATGATGCTCATTTTGTTCATTGTTATGCGTATTTTCTTTATCATGATGCTAATTTCCCACATCATGATGCTCATTTTCTTCATTGTGATGATTAATTTTGACGTCATTATGGTCATTTCCTACATCCTGATACTCATTTCCATCATCATGATGCATATTTCCTTACTCATGATTCTCTTTCCTACACCATGATGCTTATTTCCATCTTCATATTGCTCATTTCCTTCTACATGATTTTTATTTCCTTCATCATGATTGTTATTTCCTTCATCATAATGCTCATTTTCTACGGCATGATGCATATTTCCTTCATCATTATGCCCATTTCCTTCACCATGATGCTCATTTCCTTACTGATGATGCTCATTTCCTTCATCATGATTTTTATTTCCATCATCATGATTCTTATTTCCTTCATCATGATGCAGAAATCCTTCATCTTGATGCCTTCCTTCATCGTGATGCTCATTTCCTACGTCATGATGCTCATTTCCTTCATCATTATGCCCATTCCTTTACCATGATGCTCATTTCCTTCCTCATGATGTATATTTCCTTCATCAAGATAATCATTTCCTATGTCATTATGGTCATTTCTTAATCATAATTCTCATTTCATTCATCTTGATGCATATTTCCTTCATCATGATGCTCATTTCCTAAATCATTACACATATTTCCTTTATCATGATACTCATTTCTATTATCATGATGATCATTTCCTTCATCGTGATGCTCAATTCCTACTTAATTAAGTTCATTTCCTTCATGTTCTCTTCATCATGATGCTAATTTCTATCATCAATATGCAAATAAACGTCATCATGACGCGTACTTCCTTCATCATAATGCTCTTTCCCGACATCATGATGCTCATTTCATTCATAATGATGCGTATTTCCTTTATCATGATGCTCATTTCCTACATCATTCAGCATATTTTCTTCATCATGATGCTCATTTCCATCATCATGATTCTCATTTCCATCATCATGATGATTAATTCTAATGTGATTATGGTAATTTCCTTCATCATGATGCTCATTTCATTCATCATGATGCATATTTCCTTCATCGTAATGCTCATTTCCTACATGATGATGCTCATTTCGTTCATCGTGATGCATATTTTCTTCATAATGATGCTCATTTCATTCATCATGATGCTCATTTCCTTCGTTATGATGTATATTTCCTTTATCATGATGATCATTTTCTACGTCATTATGGTCATTTCTTTAATCATGATGCTCATTTCATTCATCATTATGCTTATTTCCTTCATCATGATTCTCATTTCCCACTTCATTATACATGTTTCCTTCATCATGATGCTCATTTCCACCATCATGATGATCATTTTCTTCATCATTATGCTTATTTCCTACATCATTATGCTCATTTCATTAATCAAGATGCATTTTTTCTTCATTATGATGCTCATAAACATCATCATGATGCATTTCCTTCATCATGATGGGTATTTCCTACATCATGATGGACATTTCATTCATCATGATGGATATTTCCTTCATCATGATGCTTATTTCCTACATCATGCTGCATATTGCTCATTTACAACATCATGATGCTCATTTCCTTCAGTATTATGTAAATTTTTATTTATAATGATACTCATTTCCGTCATTATGATGCCTAAATCCTTAATCATGATGCTCATTTCGTTCATCGATATGCGTATTTCCTTTATCATGATGATCATTTCCTACATCATGATTCTAATTTCCTTCATCATGATAATTAATTCCGACGTCATTATGGTCATTTCCTACATCATGATGCTTATTTCAATCATCTTGATGTATAAGTCCTTCATCGTGATGCTTATTTCCTTCAACATGATGCTCCTTTCCATCATCATGATACTTGTTTCCTTCATCATGATTCTCATTTTCCTACATCATGATGCTCATTTCCATAATCATGATGTAGTTTTCCCTTCACCATGATGTTCACTACTTACATCACATTGCACATTTCCATCATCATGATGCTCATTTCCATCATCTTGATGATCATTTCCCTAACCATGATACTCATTTCCTTCATCATGATGAATACTTTCTTCATCATGATACTTATTTCCTACATCATGACGCTCATTTCCTTCAACATGATGCATATTTCCTTCATCATGATGATAATTTCCTATATCATTATGGCCATTTCCTTCATCATGATTCTCATTTCCTCCATCATGATGCGTATTTCCATCATAATGATGCTAATTTATGCACTATTATGCTCATTTCCTTTATCATGATGCATGTTTCCATCATCATAATGCTAATTTCCTACATCATGATGCTCATTTCCTTCATCATGATGCTCATTTCCTTCATTATGATGTATGTTTTCTTCTTCATGATGCTCATTTCTTCATCATGATTCATATTTCCTTTATAATTATGCTCTTTATCTTCATCGTGATGCTCATTCCATACATCATGGTGCTCATTTCCTTCATCATGATTCTCATTGTCACAATCGTGATGCTCATTTCCTCCTTCATGATGCGTATTTTCTTCATCATAATGCTTATTTCCTATATCATAATGCTCATTTTCTTCATCAAGGTTCTCATTTCTTTCATCAAGATTCTCATTCCCATCATTATGATGCATAAATCCATCATCAGGATGCTAATTTCCTTCATCAAGATGCATATGTCCTTCGTCATAATGCTCATTTCCTACATTATGATGCTCATTTCCATCATCATAATGCATATTTCATTCATTGTGATACTCATTTCCTTAATCATGATGCTCATTTCCATCATCATGATGCATAAATCCTACATCATTATGTTCATTTGGTTCATCATTATGGGTATTTTCTTTATCATGTTGCTCATTTCCTACATCATGATGCTCATTTCCTTTATCGTTATGACTAATTTCATCGTCATTATGGTCATTTCCTACATCCTGATGCTAATTTCCATCATCATGATGCACATTCCTTATTAATGATTCTCTTTACTACACCATGATACTTGTTTCCTTCTTCATGTTGCTCATTTCATTCGTCATTTTGCATATTTCCTTCATCATGATGCTCATTTCCATCATCATGATCCTTATTTCCTTCATCATGTTGCAAATTTCCTACATCATGATGCTTATTTCCTATATCGTGATTCATATTTCCTTCTTCATTATGCCCATTTTCTTCATCATGATGCTAATTTCATTTCTCTTGATGCATATTTGCTTCATCATGATGCTCATTTCCTAAACCATTGCTTATATTTCCTTCATCACGATGCTTAATTACATCATCAAGATGGTCATTTCCTTCATCGTGATGCACAATTCCTACATCATTATGCTCATTTCCTTTGTATTTTCTACATCATGATGCTAATTTCTATTATCATGATGCCAATATACGTCACCATGATGCGTACTTCATTCATCATGGTGCTCATTTCCTACATCATGCTGCATATTTCATTTATCATTATGCACATTTCCTTCATCATGATGAAAATTTTCATCATAATGACGCTCATTTACATCATCATGATGATTTATTCCGACGTCATTATGGTCATTTCCTTCATCATGATGCTCATTTCATTAATCATGATGCATATTTCCTTCATCAAAATACTCATTTCCTACACAATGATGCTCATTTCCTTCATTAGGATGCATATTTCCTTCATAATGACGCTCATTTCTGTCATCATGATGTATATTTCTTTCATCATGATGATCATTACCTACGTCAATATGGTCACTTCCTTTATCATGATGCCCATTTCATTCATCATTATTCTTATTTCCTTCATCATGATGCTCATTTCCTAGATCATTATACATGTTTTCTTCATCATGATGCTCATTTCCATCATCATGATGATCATTTTCTTCATCGTGATGATCATTTCCTGCATCATTATGCTCATTTCCTTCATCTTGATGCATGTATTCTTGGTCATCATTGTGCTTTTTTCCTACATCATGCTGTCCTTCATCATTATGCTCATTTCCAACATATTGATGCTTAATTCCTTCATCATTATGCAAATTTTATTTATAATGAAACTCATTTCCATCATTATGAAGCATAAATCCTTCTTCATGATGCGTATTTCGTTCATCGTTATGCATATTTCCTTTTTCAAGATGCTTATTTCCTAAATCATGATGCTCATTTCCTACATCCTGTTGCTCATTTCCTTCATCAAGATGATTAATTCCGATGTCATTACGGTCATTACCTACGTCATGATGCTTATTTAAATCATCATGATGAATAAATCCATCATCGCAATTCTTATTTCCTTCATCATGATGTTGATTTCCATCATCATGATTCTTATTTTCTTCATCATGATGCTCATTTCCAACATCATTGATGCTCATTTCCTACATCACGATGCATATTTCCATTATCAAATGCTTATTTCCTTTATCATGATGCTCATTTCTTTCATCATGATGCTCATTTCGTACATCACGATGCATATTTCCATCATCATGATGCTCACTTCCTTCATCATGATGTTCATTTCCTTCATCATGATGCACATTTCCTTTATTACGATGCTCATTCCTTCGTCATGATGTATATTTCCTTTATCATGATGCTCATTTCCTTCATCTTGATGTTCATTTCCATCATCATGATGCATAAATCCTTCATCATTATGCTCATTTCGTTAATCATTATGCGTATTTTCTTTATCATGATGCTCATTTCCTTCATCGCTATGATTAATTCCATCGTCATTATGGTCATTTTCTGCATCCTAATGCTAATTTCCGTCATCATGATGCATATTCCTTATTCATGTTTATCTTTTCTACACCATGATGCTTATTTCCTTCTTCATGTTGCTCATTTCCTTCGTCATGTTGCATATTTTCTTCATCATGATGCTCATTTCCATTATCATGATGTTTATTTCCTTCATCATGATGCAGAAATCCTTCATCATAATGCTCATTTCCTTCATTATGATGTTGATTTCCTACATCATGATACATATTTTCTTCATCATTATGCCCATTTCCTTCATCATGATGCTCATTTCCATTATCATGATATATATTTCCTTCATCAACAAAATCATTACCTACGTCATTATGGTCATTTCTTAATCACGATGCTCATTTCATTCCTTTTGATGCATATTTCCTTCATCATGATGCTTATTTTCTAAATCATTACTCATATTTCCTTCATCACGATGCTCATTTCCATCATCAAGATGATCATTTCCTTCATCATGATGCTCAATTCCTACATCATTATGCTCTTTCCATCATGTTTTCATCATCATGATGCTAATTTCTATCATCATGATGCCAATATACGTCACCATGATGTGTACTTCATTCATCATGATGTATATTTCCTTTATCATGATTCTTATTTCAATCATCATGATGATTATTTTTTTCATCGTGATGTGCATTTCCTTTTTCATGATGCATGTATTATTCGTCAAGATGCTCATTGACATCATCATGATGCTAATTGTCTTCATCATGATGCATATTTCCTACATCATGATGGTCATTTCATTTATCATGATGGTTATATTCTTCATCATTATGCTTTTTTCCTACATCATGCTGCATATTTCCTTCGTCATTATGCTCATTTCCTTCATCATTATGCAAATTTTATTTATAATGATACTCATTTCCATCATTATGATGCATAAACCCTTCTTCATGATGCTTATTTCAATCTTCATGATGCATAAATCCTTCATCGTGATTCTTGTTTCGTTCATCATGATGCTGATTTTCTTCATCGTGATGCTCATTTTCTATATCATGATGCTCATTTTCTTTATCATGATGTATATTTACCTTCATCATGAGGCTCATTTCGTACATCACGATGCATATTTCCATCATCATATTACTCATTTCCTTCATCATGATGCACATTTCAATTATCACGATGCTCAGTCCTTCGTCATGATGCATATTTCCTTATCATAATGCTTATTTCCTTCATCTTGATGATCATTTACTACATTATTATGGTCATTTCCTTCATTATGTTGCTCATTTCCTTCATCACTATGCGTTTTTACTTCATCATAATCCTTTTTTCCTACATTATGATGCACATTTCCATCATCGTTATGCATGTTTCTTACATCATAATGTATATTTCCTTCATCATGATGCTCATTTCCTACATCACTATGCATGTTTTCTTCATCATGATGCACATTTCCTACAACATAATGCTTACTTCATTCCTCATGATGCTTATTTCCTTAATCTTGATGCTCATTTTTTAATCATGATGTATATTTCCATCAACATGTTGCTCATTTTCCATCATCATGATGATCATTTCCTTCATCGTAACGCTCATTTTCTTTGTCATGATGCATATTTTTTGCATCATGTTACACATTTCCTATATCATGATGCTTATTTCCTTCATCGTGATGCATGTTTCCTTCATCATAATGGTCATTTCATTCATTATGATGCTCATTTCCTACATCATGATGCTCCTTTCATTCATCATGATGCATATTTCCTACATAATGATGCTCATTTACTACATCATGATGCATATTTCCTTTATTATGATGCTCATTTTTTTTTATCATGATGTTCATTTCTTCATCGTGATGCTCATTTCATCATAATGATGATGCTATTTATCTACATCATTTTGTCATTCCCTACATCATGATGCTCATTTCCTTCATCATGATCCTCGTTTCCTTCATCATGATGCTTATTTCCAATATCATAATCCGTATTTTCTTCATCATGATGGTTATTTTTTTATCATGATTCTCATTTCCATTATTATGATGCATAAATCATTCATCATGATGCTAATTTTCTTTGTCATGATGCTCATTTCCTACCTCAAAATGCTTATGTCCAACATAATGCTCATTACCTTCATCATGATGCATATTTACTTCATCATGATACCCATTTCCTTCATGATAATGATCAGTTCCATCATCTTGATGCTCATTTCCATCATCATGATGAATATTTCCATCATAATGATTCTCTTTCCTACATCATGTTTCTTTTTTTCAACATCATGTTGCTCATTTCCTTCATCGTGATGCTCATTTCCATCATCTTGATGCAAAAATTCTTCATCATGATGCTTATTCCCGTCATCATGAAGCTCATTTCCATCATAATGATGCATGTTTCCTTCATCTCAATACTCATTTCCTATATCATGATGCTCATTTCCTTCATCAAGATGCTCATTTCCTTTATAATGATACTCATTTCCTTGATCATGATGTATATTTCCTTCATCATGATGATCATTTCCTACGTCTTTCTGGTCATTTCCTTAATCATTATGCTCATCTCATTCATCCTGATGCATATTTCCTTTATCATTATGCTCATATCCAATATCATTATATATATTTTCTTCATCATGATGCTCATTTACATCATCATGGTGATCGTTTCCTTCATCGTGATGCTCATTTCCTTCATCAATGTGCTCATTTCGTTCATCATGGTGCATATTTTCTTCATCATGATGATCATTTCCATTATTATGATGCTCATTTCATTCATCATGATGCATATTTCCTTCATCACGATGCTCATTTCCTAGATCGTGCTACACATTTTCTTTAATTTTATTTTAATTTCTAATATCATGATGATCATTTCCTTCATCACGATGCAAATTTTTTTCATAATGATGCTTATTTCCATCATCATAATGCTCATTTCCTTCATCATGATGCATATTTCCATCAACATGATGCTTATTTCCATCATCATGATACATATTTTCATTCATCATAATGCTTATTTCCTACATCACGATGCATATTTCCATCATCATGATGCTAATTTCCGTAATCATAATGCATGTTTCCTTCATCATGCAGCTCACTTCCTCCATCATGATGCATATTTTTCTTCATCATAATGCTCATTTCCTACATCGCGACGCATATTACCTTCATTATGATGCTTTTTTCCTTCATCATGATGATCTTATCCTTCGTCATTATGCATATTTTCTTCATCATGATGCTTATTTACATCATCATGATTCTAATGTTCTTCATCATGATGCGTATTTCCTTCATCATGATGCTCATTTCCTACATCATGATGCTAATTTCCTTCACCATGATACTTGTTTCCTTCATCGTGATGCTCATTTCCTACATCATGATTCTCATTTCCTTTATCAAGATGTATATTTCCCTTCATCATTATGCTCATTTCGTACATCACGATGCATATTTCCATTATCATATTACTCATTTCCTTCATCATGATGCACATTTCCTTTATCACGAAGATCAGTACTTCATCATGATGCATATTTTCTTTATCATGATGCTCATTTCCTTCATCTTGATGATCATTTAATACATCATTTTGGTCATTTCCTTCATTATGATGCTCATTTCCTTCATCATTATGCATTTTTACTTCATCATAATCCTTTTTTTCCTACATTATGATGCACATTTCCTTCATCGTGATGCATGTTTCTTACATCATAATGTATATTTCCTTCATCATGATGCTCATTTCCTACATCATGATCCATGTTTTGTTCATCATGATGCACATTTCCTACATCATAATGCTTACTTCATTCCTCATGATGCATATTTCCTTAATCATGATGCTCATTTTTTAATCTTGATGCATATTTCCATCATCATGTTGCTCATTTTCATCATCATGATGATCATTTCCTTCATCATGACGCTCAGTTCATTCGTTATGATGCATATTTTCTGCATAATGATACGCATTTCCTACATCATGATGCTCATTTCCTTCATCATGGTGCATGTTTCCTTCATCATAATGGTCATTTCCTTCATTATGATGCTCATTTCCTACATCATGATGCTCATTTCATACATCACGATGCACATTTCCTACATCATGATGCTCATTTACTACATCATGATGCATATTTCCTTTATCATGATGCTTATTTTTTTATCATGATGTTCATTTCTTCATCGTGTTGCTTATTTCATCATAATGATGATGTTATTTATGTTCATCATGTTGTCATTCCCTACATCATGATGCTCATTTCCATCATCATGATGCTCATTTACACCATTGTGATGCTCGTTTCCTTCATCATGATGCTTATTTCCAATATCACAATTCCCATTTTCTTCATCATGATGGTCATTTTTTTTATCATGATTCTCATTTCTGTTATTATAATGCATAAATCATTCATCATGATGTTAATTTTCTTAGTCATGATGCTCATTTCCTACCTCAAAATGTATATGTCCTTCATCATAATGCTCATTACCTTTATCATGATGCATATTTACTTCATCATGATACCCATTTCCTTCATCATGATGATCAGTTCCATCATCCTGACGCTCATTTCCATCATCATGATGCATATTTCCGTCATAATGATTCTCTTTCCTACATCATGTTGCTCATTTCCTTCATCGCGATGCTCATTTCCATCATCATGATGCAAAAATCTTTCATCATGATGCTTATTCCCTTCATCATGAAGCTCATCTCCATCATAATGATGCATGTTTCCTTCATCTCAATGCAGTTTCCTATATCATTATGCTCATTTCCTTCATCAAGATGCTCATTTCCTTTATCATGATGCTTATTTCCTTGATCATGATGTATATTTCCTTCATCATAATGATCATTTCCTACGACTTTCTGGTCATTTCCATAATCATTATGCTCATCTCATCCATCCTGATGCATATTTCCTTTATCATTATGCTCATATCCAACATCATTATACACATTTCCTTCATCATGGTGATCATTTTCTTCATCATTGTGATCATTTCCTTCATCGTGATGCTCATTTCCTTCATCAATGTGCTCATTTCCTTCATCATGGTGCATATTTTCTTCATCATGATGCTCACTTCCAACATTACGATGCTCATTTCATTCATCATGATGCATATTTTCTTCATCACGATGCTCATTTCATAGATCGTGCTACACATTTTCTTTATTTTTATGTTCATTTCCAATATCATGATGATCATTTCCTTCATCAAGACGCAAATTTTTTTCATAATGTTGCTCATTTCCATCATCATAATGCTCATTTCCTTCATCATGATGCGTATTTCCATCAACATGATGCTTATTTCCATCATCATGATGCATATTTTCATTCATTATAATTCTCATTTCCTACATCACGATGTATATTTCCATCATCATGATGCTAATTTCCGTAATCATAATGCATGTTTCCTTCATCATGCTGCTCACTTCCTTCATCATGAAGCATATTTTTCTTCATCATAATGCTCATTTCCTACATCGCGACGCATATTACCTTTATCATGATGCTTTTTCCTTCATTATGATCTCTTTTCCTTCGTCATGATGCATATTTTCTTCATCATGATGCTCATTTACATCATCATGATTCTAATATTCTTCATCATGATGCGTATTTCATTCATCATGATGCTCATTTCCTACATCATGATGCTAATTTCTTTCACCATGATACTTGTTTCCTTCATTGTGATGCTCATTTCCTACATCATGATGCTCATTTTCTTTATCATGATGTATATTTCCCTTTATCATGATGCTCATTTCGTACATCACGATGCATATTTCCATCATCGTATTACTCATTTCCTTCATCATGATGCACATTTTCTTTACCACGATGCTCAGTCCTTTGTCATGATGCATATTTCCTATTTTATGATGCTCATTTCCTTCATCTTGATGATCATTTAGTACATCGTTATGGTCATTTCCTTCATTATGATGCTCATTTCCTTCATCATTATGCATTTTTACTTCATCATAATCCTTTTTTCCTACATTATGATGCACATTTCCTACATCAAGATGCTCATTTCCTTCATCGTGATGCATGTTTCCTTCATCATAATGGTCATTTCCTTCATTATGATGCTCATTTCCTACATCATGATGCTTATTTCATTCATCACGATGCATATTTCCTATATCATGATGCTCATTTCCTACATCATGATGCATATTTCCATAATCATTATGCTCATCTCATTCATCCTGATGCATATTTCCTTTATCATTATGCTCATATCCAACATCATTATATATATTTCCTTCATCATGGTGATCATTTCCTTTATCATGGTGATCATTTCCTTCATCGTGATGCTCGTTTCCTTCATCAATGTGTTCATTTCCTTCATCATGGTGCATATTTTCTTCATCATGATGCTCATTTCATTCATCATGATGCATATTTCCTTCATCACGATGCTCATTTCATAGATCGTGCTACACATTTCCTTTATTTTTATGATCATTTCCAATATCATGATGATCATTTCCTTCATCACGACGCAAATTGTTTTCATAATGATGCTCATTTCCATCATCATAATGCACATTTCCTTCATCATGATGCGTATTTCCATCAACATGATGCTTATTTCCATCATCATGATGCATATTTTCATTCATCATAATGCTCATTTCTGACATCACAATGCATATTTCCATCGTCATGATGCTAATTTCCGTAATCATAATGCATGTTTCCTTCATCACGCTGCTCACTTCATTCATCATGATGCATATTTTTCTTCATCATAATGCTCATTTCCTATATCGCGACGCATATTACCTTCATCATGATGCTTTTTTCCTTCATCATGATGCTCTTTTCCTTCGTCATGATGCATATTTCCTTCATCATGATGTTCATTTACATCATCATGATTCTAATATTCTTCATCATGATGCGTATTTCATTTATCATGATGCTCATTTCCTACATCATGATGCTATATTCCTTCACCATGATACTTGTTTCCTTCATCGTGATGCTCATTTCCTATATCTTGATGCTCATTTCCTTTATCATGAAGTATATTTCCCTTTATAATGATGCACATTTCATACATCACGATGCATATTTCCATCATCGTATTACTCATTTCCTTCATCATGATGCACATTTCCTTTATCACGATGCTCAGTCCTTCGTCATGATGCATATTTCCTTTTTCATGATGCTCATTTCCTTCATCTTGATGATCATTTACTACATCATTATGGTCATTTCCTTCATTATGATGCTCAATTCCTTCATCATTTTGCATTTTTACTTCATCATAATCCTTTTTTCCTACATTATGATGCACATTTCCTTCATCGTGATGCATGTTTCTTACATCATAATGTATATTTCCTTCATCATGATGCTCATTTTCTACATCGTGATGCATGTTTTCTTCATTATGATGCACATTTCCTACATCATAATGCTTACTTCATTCCTCATGATGCATATTTCCTTAATCGTGATGCTCATTTTTTAATCATGATGCATATTTCCATCATCATGTTGCTCATTTCCATCATCATGATGATCATTTCCTTCAACGTGACGCTTATTTCCTTCATCATGATGCATATTTTCTGCATCATGATACGCATTTCCTACATCAAGATGCTCATTTCCTTCATCGTGATGCATGTTTCCTTCATCATAATTGTCATTTCCTTCATTTTGATGCTTATTTCCTACATCATGATGCTCATTTCATTCATCACGATGTATATTTCCTACATCATGATGCTCATTTACTACATCATGATGCATATTTCCTTTATCATAATGCTCATTTGTTTATCATGATGTTCATTTCTTCTTCGTGATTCTCATTTTATCATAATGATGATGTTATTTATCTACATCATGTTGTCATTCGCTACATCATGATGCTCATTTCCATCATCATGATGCTCATTTCCTTCATCATGATGCTCATTTTCACCATTGTGATGCTCGTTTCCTTCATCATGATGTGTATTTCCTTCATCATTATGCTTATTTCCAATATCACAATTCACATTTTCTTCATCATGATGGTCAATTTTTTATCATGATTCTCATTTCCAATATTAGGATGCATAAATCATTCACATGATGCTAATTTTCTTTGTCATGATGCTCATTTCGTACCTCAAAATGCATATGTCCTTCGTCATAATGCTCATTAGCTTTATCATGATGCATATTTACTTCATCATAATACCCATTTCCATCATCATGATGATCAGTTCCATCATCCTGATGCTCATTTCCATCATCATGAAGCATATTTCCATCATATTGATTCTCTTTCCTACATCATGTTGCTTATTTTCAACATCATGTTGCTCATTTCCTTCATCGTGATGCTTATTCCCTTCATCATGAAGCTCATTTCTATCATAATGATGCATGTTTCCTTCATCTTAATGCTCATTTCCTATATCATGATGCTCATTTCCTTGATCATGATGTATATTTGCTTCATCATGATGATCATTTCCTACGTCTTTTTGGTCATTTCCATAATCATTATGCTCATCTCATTCATCCTGATGCATATTTCCTTTATCATTATGCTCATATCCAACATCATTATATGTATTTCCTTCATCATGGTGATCATTTCCTTCATCGTTATGCACGTTTCCTTCATCAATGTGTTCATTTCCTTCATCATGGTGCATATTTTCTTCATCAGGATGCTCATTTCCATCATTATGATTCTCATTTCATTCATCATGATGCATGTTTCCTTCATCACGATGCTCATTTCATAGATCATGCTACACATTTCCTTTATTTTTATGATCATTTCCAATATCATGATGATCATTTCATTCATCACGACGCAAATTTTTTTCATAATGATGCTCATTTCCATCATCATAATGCACATTTCCTTCATCATGATGTGTATTTCCATCAACATGATTCTTATTTTCATTATCATGATGCATATTTTCATTCATCATAATGCTCATTTCTGACATCGCGATGCATATTTCCATCATCATGATGCTAATTTCCGTAATCATAATGCATGTTTCTTTCATCATGCTGCTCACTTCCTTCATCATGATGCATATTTTTCTTCATCATAATGCTCATTTCCTATATCGCGACGCATATTACCTTCATCATGATGCTTTTTTCCTTCATCATGATGCTCTTTTCCTTCGTCATGATGCATATTTCCTTCATCATGATGCTCATTTACATCATCATGATTCTAATATTCTTCATCATGATGCGTATTTCATTTATCATGATGTTCATTTCCTACATCATGATGCTATTTTCCTTCACCATGATACTTGCTTCCTTCATCGTGATGCTCATTTCCTACATCATGATGCTCATTTACTTTATCATGAAGTATATTTCCCTTTATCATGATGCTCATTTCGTACATCACGATGCATATTTCCATCATCGTATTACTCATTTCCTTCATCATGATGCACATTTCCTTTATCACGATGCTCAGTCCTTCGTCATGATGCATATTTCCTATTTCATGATGCTCATTTCCTTTATCTTGATGATCATTTACTACATCATTATGGTCATTTCCTTCATTATGATGCTCATTTCCTTCATCATTTTGCATTTTTACTTCATCATAATCCTTTTTTCCTACATTATGATGCACATTTCCTTCATCGTGATGCATGTTTCTTACATCATAATGTATATTTCCTTCATCATGATGCTTATTTTCTACATCATGATGCATGTTTTCTTCATCATGATGCACATTTCCTACATCATAATGCTTACTTCATTCCTCATGATGCATATTTCCTTAATCGTGATGCTCATTTTTTAATCATGATGCATATTTCCATCATCATGTTGCTCATTTCCATCATCATGATGATCATTTCCTTCAACGTGACGCTCATTTCCTTCATCATGATGCATATTTTCTGCATCATGATACGCATTTCCTACATCAAGATGCTCATTTCCTTCATCGTGATGCATGTTTCCTTCATCATAATTGTCATTTTCTTTATTATGATGCTTATTTCCTACATCATGATGCTCATTTCATTCATCACGATGCATATTTCCCACATCATGATGCTCATTTACTACATCATGATGCATATTTCCTTTATCATAATGTTCATTTGTTTATCATAATGTTCATTTCTTCTTCGTGATTCTCATTTTATCATAATGATGATGCTATTTATCTACATCATGTTGTCATTCGCTACATCATGATGCTCATTTCCATCATCATGATGCTCATTTCCTTCATCATGATGCTCATTTTCACCATTGTGATGCTCGTTTCCTTCATCATGATGTGTATTTCCTTCATCATGATGCTTATTTCCAATATCACAATTCACATTTTCTTCATCATGATGGTCAATTTTTTATCATGATTCTCATTTCCATTATTATGACGCATAAATCATTCTCATGATGCTAATTTTCTTCATCATGATGCTCATTTCGTACCTCAAAATGCATATGTCCTTCGTCATAATGCTCATTACCTTTATCATGATGCATATTTACTTCATCATGATACCCATTTCCTTCATCATGATGATCAGTTCCATCATCCTGATGCTCATTTCCATCATCATGAAGCATATTTCCATCATATTGATTCTCTTTCCTACATCATGTTGCTTATTTTCAACATCATGTTGCTCATTTCCTTCATCGTGATGCTTATTCCCTTCATCATGAAGCTCATTTCTATCATAATGATGCATGTTTCCTTCATCTTAATGCTCATTTCCTATATCATGATGCTCATTTCCTTGATCATGATGTATATTTGCTTCATCATGATGATCATTTCCTACGTCTTTCTGGTCATTTCCATAATCATTATGCTCATCTCATTCATCCTGATGCATATTTCCTTTATCATTATGCTCATATCCAACATCATTATATATATTTCCTTCATCATGGTGATCATTTCCTTCATCGTGATGCACGTTTCCTTCATCAATGTGTTCATTTCCTTCATCATGGTGCATATTTTCTTCATCATGATGCTCATTTCCATCATTATGATTCTCATTTCATTCATCATGATGCATGTTTCCTTCATCACGATGCTCATTTCATAGATAATGCTACACATTTCCTTTATTTGTATGATCATTTCCAATATCATGATGATCATTTCCTTCATCACGACGCAAATTTTTTTCATAATGATGCTCATTTCCATCATCATAATGCACATTTCTTTCATCATGATGCGTATTTCCATCAACATGATGCTTATTTCCATCATCATGATGCATATTTTCATTCATCATAATGCTCATTTCTGACATCACGATGCATATTTCCATCATCATGATGCTAATTTCCGTAATCATAATGCATGCTTCCTTCATCATACTGCTCACTTCCTTCATCATGATGCATATTTTTCTTCATCATAATGCTCATTTCCAATATCGCGACGCATATTACCTTCATCATGATGCTCTTTTCCTTCGCCATGATACATATTTCCTTCATCATGATGCTCATTTACATCATCATGATTCTAATATTCTTCATCATGATGTGTATTACATTTATCATGATGCTCATTTCCTACATCATGATGCTATTTTCCTTCACCATGATACTTGCTTCCTTCATCGTGATGCTCATTTCCTTCATCATGATGCTCATTTCCTTTATCATGAAGTATATTTCCCTTTATCATGATGCTCATTTCGTACATCACGATGCATATTTCCATCATCGTATTACTCATTTCCTTCATCATGATGCATATTTTCTTCATCATGATGCACATTTCCTACATCATAATGCTTACTTCATTCCTCATGATGCATATTTCCTTAATCGTGATGCTCATTTTTTAATCATGATGCATATTTTCATCATCATGTTGCTCATTTCCATCATCATGATGATCATTTCCTTCAACGTGACGCTCAATTCCTTCATCATGATGCATATTTTCTGCATCATGATACGCATTTCCTACATCAAGATGCTCATTTCCTTCATCGTGATACATGTTTCCTTCATCATAATTGTCATTTCCTTCATTTTGATGCTTATTTCCTACATCATGATGCTCATTTCATTCATCCCGATGCATATTTCCTACATCATGATGCTCATTTACTACATCATGATGCATATTTCCTTTATCATAATGCTCATTTGTTTATCATGATGTTCATTTCTTCTTCGTGATTCTCATTTTATCATAATGATGATGTTATTTATCTACATCATGTTGTCATTCGCTACATCATGATACTCATTTCCATCATCATGATGCTCATTTCCTTCATCATGATGCTCATTTTCACCATTGTGATGCTCGTTTCCTTCATCATGATGCTCATTTTCACCCTTGTGATGCTCGTTTCCTTCATCATGATGTGTATTTCCTTCATCATTATGCTTATTTCCAATATCACAATTCACATTTTCTTCATCATGATGGTCAATTTTTTATCATGATTCTCATTTCCATTATTATGATGCATAAATCATTCACATGATGCTAATTTTCTTTGTCATGATGCTCATTTCGTACCTCAAAATGCATATGTCCTTCGTCATATGCTCATTAGCTTTATCATGATGCATATTTACTTCATCATGATACCTATTTCCATCATCATGATGATCAGTTCCATCATCCTGATGCTCATTTCCATCATCATGAAGCATATTTCCATCATATTGATTCTCTTTCCTACATCATGTTGCTTATTTTCAACATCATGTTGCTCATTTCCTTCATCGTGATGCTTATTCCCTTCATCATGAAGCTCATTTCTATCATAATAATGCATGTTTCCTTCATCTTAATGCTCATTTCCTATATCATGATGCTCATTTCCTTGATCATGATGTATATTTGCTTCATCATGATGATCATTTCCTACGTCTTTTTGGTCATTTCCATAATCATTATGCTCATCTCATTCATCCTGATGCATATTTCCTTTATCATTATGCTCATATCCAACATCATTATATATATTTCCTTCATCATGGTGATCATTTCCTTCATCGTGATGCACGTTTCCTTCATCAATGTGTTCATTTCCTTCATCATGGTGCATATTTTCTTCATCATGATGCTCATTTCCATCATTATGATTCTCATTTCATTCATCATGATGCATGTTTCCTTCATCACGATGCTCATTTCATAGATCATGCTACACACTCCTTTATTTTTATGATCATTTCCAATATCATGATGATCATTTCCTTCATCACGACGCAAATTTTTTTCATAATGATGCTCATTTCCATCATCATAATGCACATTTCCTTCATCATGATGCGTATTTCCATCAACATGATTCTTATTTTCATCATCACGATGCATATTTTCATTCATCATAATGCTCATTTCTGACATCGCGATGCATATTTCCATCATCATGATGCTAATTTCCGTAATCATAATGCATGTTTCCTTCATCATGTTGCTCACTTCCTTCATCATGATGCATATTTTTCTTCATCATTATGCTCATTTCCTATATCGCGACGCATATTACCTTCATCATGATGCTTTTTTCCTTCATCATGATGCTCTTTTCCTTCGTCATGATGCATATTTCCTTCATCATGATGCTCATTTACATCATCATGATTCTAATATTCTTCATCATGATGCGTATTTCATTTATCATGATGCTCATTTCCTACATCATGATGCTATTTTCCTTCACCATGATACTTGCTTCCTTCATCGTGATGCTCATTTCCTACATCATGATGCTCATTTCCTTTATCATGAAGTATATTTCCCTTTATCATGATGCTCATATCGTACATCACGATGCATATTTCCATCATCGTATTACTCTTTTCCTTCATCATTATGCACATTTCCTTTATCACGATGCTCAGTCCTTCGTCATGATGCATATTTCCTATTTCATGATGCTCATTTCCTTTATCTTGATGATCATTTACTACATCATTATGGTCATTTCCTTCATTATGATGCTCATTTCCTTCATCATTTTGCATTTTTACTTCATCATAATCCTTTTTTCCTACATTATGATGCACATTTCCTTCATCGTGATGCATGTTTCTTACATCATAATGTATATTTCCTTCATCATGATGCTCATTTTCTACATCATGATGCATGTTTTCTTCATCATGATGCACATTTCCTACATCATAATGCTTACTTCATTCCTCATGATGCATATTTCCTTAATCGTGATGCTCATTTTTTAATCATGATGCATATTTCCATCATCATGTTTCTCATTTCCATCATCATGATGATCATTTCCTTCAACGTGACGCTCATTTCCCTCGTCCTGATGCATATTTTTTGCATCATGATACGCATTTCCTACATCAAGATGCTCATTTCCTTCATCGTGATGCATGTTTCCTTCATCATAATGGTCATTTCCTTCATTATGATGCTCATTTCCTACATCATGATGCTCATTTCATTCATCACGATGCATATTTTCTACATCATGATGCTCATTTACTACATCATGATGCGTATTTCCTTTATCATAATGCTTATTTTTTTATCATGATGTTCATTTCTTCTTCATGATTCTTATTTCATCATAATGATGATGATATTTATCTACATAATGATGTCATTCCCTACATCATGATGCTCATTTCCATCATCATGATGCTCTTTTTTCCTTCATCATGATGCTCATTTTCACCATTGTGATGCTCGTTTCCTTCATCATGATGTGTAGTTCCTTCATCATGATGCTTATTTTCAATATCACAATTTGCATTTTCTTCATCATAATGGTCAATTTTTTATCATGATTCTCATTTCCATTATTATGATGCAAAAATCATTCATCATGATTCTAATTTTCTTCGTCATGATGCTCATTTCCTACCTCAAAATGCATATGTCCTTCGTCATAATGCTCATTACCTTTATCATGATGCATATTTACTTCATCATGTTACCCATTTCCTTCATCATGATGATCAGTTCCATCATCCTGATGCTCATTTCCATCATCATGATGCATATTTCCATCATAATGATTCTCTTTCCTACATCATGTTGCTTATTTTCAACATCATGTTGCTCATTTCCTTCATCGTGATGCTCATTTTCATCATCATGATGCAAAAATCCTTCATCATGATGCTTATTCCCTTCATCATGAAGCTCATTTCTATCATAATGATGCATGTTTCCTTTATCTTAATGCTCATTTCCTATATCATGATGCTCATTTCCTTCATCAAGATGCTCATTTCCTATATCATGATGCTCATTTCCTTGATGATGATGTATATTTGCTTCAACATGATGCTCATTTCGTACATCACGATGCATATTTCCATCACTCATTTCCTTCATCATGATGCTCATTTCCTTCATCATGATGCACATTTTCTACATCATAATGCTTACTTCATTCCTCATGATGCATATTTCCTTAATCATGATGCTCATTTTTTAATCATGATGCATATTACCATCATCATGTTGCTCATTTCCATCATCATGATGATCATTTCCTTCAACGTGATGCACATTTCTTTCGTCATGATGCATATTTTCTGCATCATGATGCGCATTCCCTACATCAAGATGCTCATTTCCTTCATTGTGATGTATGTTTCCTTCATCATAATGGTCATTTCCTTCATTATGATGCTCATTTCCTAAATCATGATGCTCATTAATTACATCATGATGCTCATTTTTTTATCATGATGTTAATTTCTTAATCGTGATGCTCATTTCATCATAATGATGATGCTATTTATCTACATCCTGTTGTCATTCCCTACATCATGATGCTCATCTCCATCATCATGATGCTCATTTCCTTCATCATGATACTCATTTTTACCATTGTGATGCTCATTTTCTTCATCATGATATGTATTTCCTTCATCATGATGCTTATTTTCAATATCACAATTCGCATTTTCTTCATCATGATGGTCATTTTTTTATCATGATTCTCATTTCCATTATTATGATGCATAAATCATTCATCATGATGCTAATTTTCTTCGTCATGATGCTCATTTCCTACCTCAAAATGCATATGTCCTTCGTCATAATGCTCATTACCTTTATCATGATGCATATTTACTTCATCATGATACCTATTTCCTTCATCATGATGATCAGTTCCATCATCCTGATGCTCATTTCCATCATCATGATGCATATTTCCGTCATAATGATTCTATTTCCTACATCATGTTGCTTATTTTCAATATCATGTTGCTCATTTCCTTCATCGTGATGCTCATTTCCATCATCAGGATGCAAAAATCCTTCATCATGATGCTTATTCCCTTCATCATGAAGCTCATTTCTATCATAATGATGCATGTTTCCTTCATCTCAATGCTCATTTCCTATATCATGATGCTCATTTCCTTCATCTAGATGCTCATTTCCTTTATCATGATGCTCATTTCCTAGATCATGATGTATATTTGCTTCATCATAATGATCATTTTCTACATCTTTTTGGTCATTTCCATAATCATTATGCTCATCTTATTCATCCTGATGCATATTTCCTTTATCATTATGCTCATATCCAACATCATTATACATATTTCCTTCATCATGGTGATCATTTCCTTCATCATGGTGATCATTCCCTTCATCGTGATGCTTATTTCCTTTATCAATGTGCTCATTTCCTTCATCATGGTGTATATTTTCTTCATCATGATGCTCATTTCCATCATTATGATGCACATTTTATTCATCATGATGCATATTTCCTTCATCACGATGCTCATTTCCTAAATAGTGCTACACATTTCTTTCATTTTTATGTTCATTTCCAATATCATGATGATCATTTCCTTCATCACGACGCAAATTTTTTTTCATAATGATGCTCATTTCCATCATCATAATGCTCATTTCCTTTATCATGATGCGTATTTCCATCAATATGATGCTTATTTCCATCATCATGATGCATATTTTCATTCATCATAATGCTCATTTCCTACATCACGATGCATATTTCCATCATCATTATGCTAATTTTCGTAATCATAATGCATGTTTCCTTCATCATGCTGCTCAATTCCTTCATCATGATGCATATTTTCTTCATCATAATGCCCATTTCCTACGTCGCGATGCATATTACCTTCATCATGATGCTCTTTTCCTTCTTCATGATGCACATTTTCTTCATCATGATGCTCATTTACATCATCATGATTCTAATATTCTTCATCATGATGCGTATTTCCTTCATCATGATGCTCATTTCCTACATCATGATGCTAATTTCTTTCACCATGATAATTGTTTCCTTCATCGTGATTCTCATTGCTTACATCATGATGCTCATTTTCTTTATCTTGATGTATATTTCCCTTCTGTTGGGCAATTGGATCTTGTGGCTCAAACGTGATCGTTAGTAAACAGGCAAACAATAAACAGCGAAAGCAACTAAATCTTGTTTACCGTACTTCTGGGTTGATGTAGAGGATGAACCGTTGCAGAGAACCACCTCTCAATCTTCTGCAGTATGTCCCAAGTTGAATCCTGCTGTTGTGTGGGCAACAATCCGCAGGATTCTCTCAATCTGCTCCTGTTCTTTCTAACTGTCAAATGAGGCACTGACTTAGGGTTAACAGGAACTGAGATAACTTATTTATAAGGGCTACTACAGGGACCAGGAGGAGAAATTGGGCTGGGCCTCAATTAAATTTAATTAACCAAGCTTAGCTCAAAACTTTTAATTAAATCCAATAATAATAATATAGTCCACTAAAATATTATTATTGCACTACCCGTCCAATCCCAAATTATGTTCTGGGCTCCTTCTTATTATGAGCCCGATAGTCTCCCCATGTTTAAGATATACAATGCCCATTAATTAATTAAGTTACTGACAACTCAAATTAATTAATATCTCATCCGAGAGTAGTACCACTCAACCTTTTTATCATGCCGGAAATTAATCCACTTGCAAGATTTACATGATAAATCTTATGAGCTCCTCAAGGGGACATCATCAACCTATGACGGACATGGATTCCTTCTACAATCAACAGCACAC
This sequence comes from Pogostemon cablin, assembly GCA_023678885.1. Lineage (NCBI taxonomy): Eukaryota > Viridiplantae > Streptophyta > Magnoliopsida > Lamiales > Lamiaceae > Pogostemon > Pogostemon cablin. The sequence continues at coordinate 12,910,960 of CM042997.1, forward strand.
CATAGATACAGCACTACTTCCCAACTCACCGAGTTTGTTGATTTAATACTTATAAATCTCACCCATTGATGAATCAAAGAAATAAATACTGCCCTATGTGTCGAGGTTATTGTATATGGATTAAGAGCACGAACTTCCATAATAACATAGATCAAGTTCTTCTATAAGTCAGTATAAGTTGAACGATCTCAAGCGATCCTACTCAATACACACAAGTGCACTAATGTGATTCTATAGCCAAGACAAGCTAATACCAAAACACACTACAACCATACCGATAGAGAGTCCCCGTCTATCTCAGTTGTGAGCATCTATTTATACTTTATAAGGAAACCGATAATATGATCTTCCGCGTGTTGTCGCACAACATATTATCTACAGTATAAAGTAAATGGACTATTGCATCATGCATATAAAATAAATTATAAGATGCAATCATTTGATCAATGATTCTCATTTCAAATATTATTATAACATTGTTCATACTAAAGCTAGACTTTTAGTATACAATCCAACAATCTCCCACTTATACTAAAAGACTATGCTGTCATGTATTCTGCCATACATCTGATTCCTACTACCACTACACGACCATTAAAAGCTCTCGCCTTAAGGTCCTTGTAAATAGTATACTAGGTCATCATCCGATGCAATCTAGGCGACAACAACCTTCCCCTCATCATACGATTTCTCGTAACAGGTGGTACTTGCGCTCCATGTGTTTAATTGCCTTATGGACTCGTGATTCCTTCAAGTTTGCAACTGCACCAATATCAACAATGTAAATTGTGATTACCTTGGGCAAACTTAGAAACACTTCAAATTCCATCTTGAAGTTTCTAGAGTCATATAGATACTTTGGCTGCCTCATAGGCTCCAATTTATCATCTTTCCATGATGGAATCTGGAGTCTGAAATATATTTCTATATAACACTCCTCCACATTATGACTCTACTTCCTAAGATTAAACACATAACCTTTGAGGAGAATTTACTACTGTTCAATCTGATTAAAAAATCTGAATCTCCGTAATCCACAAGAAGCAGTGAATCTGCTCAGTAAGTCTATATATGATTTCCAGTCCTTCTCAGGCACTTCATATATGTCTTACCACAGTTCATCATTCTTGTTCCGGATTACGTTGATACCCACTGTTCATGCATTCAGCAAAACAAATATCCAATCTCGTTCATAGCATTCTTTAGATTAAGCTTCCTTATTTGCCGAAGCATAAGGAACCGCTTTCATCTCCTTTATCTTCATTTATGTCTCAAGACACATCCAATAAGATAAATTCACATGCTAAACGAGTATGGATTGTATCATTTATGAAACTTGAGATAAGCATAACATCCTTTCATATGATCCGTATTACCGTGATCAAAAGGATATATTTTACTTTTCTTAAGTCCTTCATCACTACCGCTTTATGAACCATACACATACGCCCGATAATACTCTTTCATTGTCTCCAATGAGCAAGATACTATCTACGTATAGTACAAGAAACACCACCACGTTTCCGTCACTCTTTACAACACACAAGACACATCCGCTCATTGATTTAAATCCATGCCACTGGATTACCTAATCAAAACAGATGCTTCACGATCTCAAAGCTTGCTTTTAGTCCATCGCTGGACACTTTTAAGCTTACTATCAAAATGCTATTAGTACTTTGCAATGAATCACTCTGGTTGCTTCACATAGATGTTTTCCTCAAAACTTCCAATCAGGAAAGCTGTCTTGACATCTATTTGCTGTTCTTCATATTTCAATATGAGCAGCAATACATAAAAGAATCTGGATCAACTTAAGCATAGCTACCAGCGAATATGTTTCCTCATAATCGAACCATTTCTTTCTGAGTACACTTTTTCGCAACAAGCTTTGCTTTCAAGGTTTTCACCTTTCCATATGATCCTCTTTTATTTTCCTTGACCACTTGCAATGATTTTTATACCATTTAGTGGTCCTATAAGCTCCCAGACTTTATTCAGAATCCGTAGATTATATTTCAACATACATTGCAACTTACTAAGATTCCGCATTTTCATCTTGTAGTGCTACGTCGTATCCGTGGGATAATACCATGTTCACTAGGGATCAATTCTCACGACTCTCCCAAACATATATTTATGAGTTGTCACACAACCCTCCCACTACGACAAGGCACTACATGTAATTGTGTATCAGACGTGACACGCGTTGCAGTTTACCTTGTGGTATATCCTCTTGTACACTTGGTACTTATACTTAGTGTTCTCCTCTCACTTCCTTTAGAACAACTTATACATGGGCTTGTGATTTATTACATAGTCCTTTTCCAAAAAGCTAGTTATTGTGTTAACAATTACCCTTCGATCTTTTTGGACTAAATAAATCACTATCCATTTTTCTAGAATATCCCATATACAGACAAACGTTTCACGAATTACTGTATCTAGGGCATATCCATAAAATGAATTTAATTATTCCAAATAATTCATCATCTATCTAATCATAACCATAAGAGCCTAATACCTTCTACCCACCACACCATTCAGTTGGGGCATACCCGGTGTAGTCAACTTGAGATTTAATCTCAACTTCTGATCAATAGCTCCTAACTATCCCAAGAGGTATTCGCCATCATGATTGAATCATAATGACTTAATATATTTTCCATGACGCTTCACTGTACCAGCCTTACAATTCTTGAATTAATCAAAGAATTTAGACATGCAGTGCATCATATAAATATATTGGTTTCAAGAATAATCTTCGAATATTCATAACCACCTCTCGCCTGGGTAATATTAGGTTTGCTTGAATCAGAATGAACTAATTCCAACATATATATATTTGGCTCTACACCCCACAGCCTTGAAAAGGCAGTTAATCATTTTTACTTCCAAGCAGGACTCGCAAGTCTGATAGTTTCCACTTCAGATAAACCTTACGGTCTATCGGCTATCAACTTTTGAATCCTACTCAAGTAAAATGAATTAGTCTTAGACGCCAAATGTATGTTTAGTTCATCTCCGAAGGTTCCATTCTCTTACTCATATTAGAAGATGCATTATTTAATTACAATTTATTGCATCTGTGGGATGTACATGATTCAAGAGTATACTTATTATCCACCAACGTACTTTAACGGGTTATAACCTCATTCCTCATTACTATGACCATGTCATTTAAATGAAATGAAGTATCCATCCGTTAATGCATAGAAACCGAAATTAAATTCTTTCTATGATACGTACGTAAAGACAATTTCTCATAATCAATCGTTTATTCTTATCATGAGATAAATAAACAACTCCCACTGCAATAGCCACTACCTTTGTAGTTTTACCCATATTATTAACTATCTTATCCTTACTCAGTGATAAACATTTAGTGACTCCAGTATCTACATACTTCGTGTCAGTAGATTCCATCACTAATCATGTTTAAACCATTAGTAAATAAGATATTAACCTTGTTCAGATCATGATGAAAATTGGCTTTCTTTTGCCATATGTTTTGTTAGAAGTTTCCCACCATATACAACCTCTCGTATTTCAGGTAGAACTTGCTCAAAACATCCAGGCAAATTGTGAAGAATAAATTGATTTAGGTTTCCCTTTCAATTTCTATTCCAAGCTCTTCCAATTCATTCATCAATTTAACCATGGTCTTCTGCCTTTTTAATTTACTCAAGTATCCGAAGAGTTACATGAGACCATCATATTTCTATGAACCTCTCATCTCTTCACTAGAGACTTTAATAGGCATCATGAGACGTCCTTTGTGAGAATACACATGTATTTTCTTAAGCAGTAATTTTCAAAACCAAGATTCTTTTCTAATCATTTAATTTGGACAAGTAAATATAATTTCTTTTAGTTAACAATTAGTGAGACTAAAACTATTCGAAATACAGAGAATCACGATTAAATTTACTGATCAAAACTTCGAATTTTATCCTTTTATATTGTTTCCCTCAAAACAATATAAAATAAAATTCACCGACATCTCAAGCACCGTGAGTCTGCAAGCCACGTTAGTGTGGACGTTTACAAACCCGAACATTTACAAGAGAAGGTTTTACCCATTAATTTCATTTGTCAACCTAACTTTATGACAAAATAATTAATAGTCGGTTACTCTTTAGCCATGCAAATAATAGCAGTGACTCCGTTGGGGATGATACTAATTATTTACACCTAAGTGTACACCATTATTTGATCCCAAGTCCACTGCGCGAGCTTATGTGCCTTACAGTTGGAGAAGTACACACGCGCTCGGGTAGCTTCCTACAATCATCAATTATAAGTTTGTACCAGTGTACCGCACACAAACTCATCCGTTAGGGAGGAAGGCCTATGCCAACACGCAAGTTTATGTGCCACATTACAAACAATAATTATTTATGAAGTCTGTACCAGTGATCCGTGAATAAACTCATCCGTTAGGGAGGAAGGCCTATGCCAACACGCAAGTTTACTCACATCACTTACAAACCAATAATGGAGGCCGTGGGAATTTATTACCAATCCCCTCTCCCACTTAGTTATTTAATACCGAGGATTTTTAACATGCATATAATATTTCGAAATAAAATATACAACTTAGACATGCTTCTATTAACAGCAATTTAAATAAATAAATCACATAGAACATGCATGTCACATATACAACAATAATTGACAATTAAATCAATTAATCAGTTATATAACATTAATTAATTGCATAATTAGTGGATCAATCAATTTGGGCCCAAGAGCAACAAATAAGCACAAAATGAGCAGCAGATTAAATAATTAATCAAGCTCATTATCCATGGCCCATAATCTTAACCCAAAATTAAATTAAGTCCACCAAGCCCACTAGCACAAAAAGTCCATTAATAAAATTAATTAATCATGCTTGGCCCATTACCCACAATTAATTAAATCCAGCAATTAATATAGCCTAGCAGCCCATTACCATTTTAATTAAAATTGGGCCCAACAGCCCAAAACCAAATTAAAATAAATGTGCAGCCCACTATTAATCCACAGCCCATTACCATTTTTTTTTTTTTAAAAAAATTGGGCCAGCCTTTAACACCAAAAAAAATTGGCCCAGCAAAACATGAATATAGGCCCAGAAGCCCATCCACTCTGCTGCCCTAATTGATCCAGCCGCATCTTCCCCTTCACGCTTCAGAGACCTCCGGCGCAACCAGGCGCCGCTGCCGCCCCCGGTGCCGCCCACAGCCGACCGGAATCGCGCCATCAGTCCATGTCGACTCGCTCCCAACCGCCGTGAACCCTGCCCGGAAACGTCGCTGCTGCAACCCGCTGCTGATGGTCGACGGTGGGATTCCGACAACACTACTCAGTCAGCTCTTCGCCGTGCCTCTCCAAGACGTGAATAGACGCGATCGCTGCCTTTGGCGGCCGCGCCCACAGCCACCGCCGGTTGCCGATTGCCGCCGCCTGACGACCAGACCTCCCGGGGACGGGATCCGCCACCGATCGAAAAGATGGATCGAAAATGGGAAGGATGGGATCACCTCTTCATTCGAACGAGTCATCCGGCGACAAACCCAGAAGCGGCTCCGTCCGATGCCACTTCGAACGCGCCCGGGAGCGTCAACAGACAAGCTCCCCGCCGATGCCTGCACCCAACGATCGACACGCCGCCGACAACCAAGCCTGGAAGTCAAACAGCGGCGCAACTGCAACACACTGCCGGCGCAACCAACTGGGATGAGCCGCACCTGTCGCTGAATCAACTGCCTCGCTCACGCCTGGAACCGTGGTCGGAACATCACCCTTTACAGTCTCAATCATCACGCGCCGCCGGATCTGACTGGACTCGACCAAAGTCAGCGTGAACGCGCCGCCAACGTTCACGATTCATCTCTCGCCGCCCAGATCCATGCCGATCTGTCTCGCCGCAAAGTCGTCATCTGTCCCATCAGGATGATCCCTGATTGTCGGCGCCCCCTCAATAGTCTCCATCCAGTCGTGTCAAGGATGCCGTGAACACCACTCCATCAGCGCCACCGTCCAGACATGTGACTCCGACCACCGTGTGTAACCATCACCCGTGTGTGTGTGTAGCGTGTGATAGAACGCAGATGAATTTCGAGCAGAGTGTGTGTTGTGTTCAGCCGTAATCAATCGTACAACAATCACACAAATAACAATATTACAGAACCCATGAGATAATTTCCAGATTAATACACATAATCAAATAATCCCAATTAAACATGCTATTAATCTGACTAGAAAAGCAAATAGCACATATGCCCTTTAACGTGTCACGTTTTACCACGAAACCATCGCTCTGATACCAATTATTGGGCAATTGGATCTTGTGGCTCAAACGTGATCGTTAGTAAACAGGCAAACAATAAACAGCGGAAGCAACTAAATCTTGTTTACCGTACTTCTGGGTTGATGTAGAGGATGAACCGTTGCAGAGAACCACCTCTCAATCTTCTGCAGTATGTCCCAAGTTGAATCCTGCTGTTGTGTGGGCAACAATCCGCAGGATTCTCTCAATCTGCTCCTGTTCTTTCTAACTGTCAAATGAGGCACTGACTTAGGGTTAACAGGAACTGAGATAACTTATTTATAAGGGCTACTGCAGGGACCAGGAGGAGAAATTGGGCTGGGCCTCAATTGAATTTAATTAACCAAGCTTAGCCCAAAGCTTTTAATTAAATCCAATAATAATAATATAGTCCACTAAAATATTATTATTGCACTACCCGTCCAATCCCAAATTATGTTCTGGGCTCCTTCTTATTATGAGCCCGATAGTCTCCCCATGTTTAAGATATACAATGCCCATTAATTAATTAAGTTACTGACAACTCAAATTAATTAATATCTCATCCGAGAGTAGTACCACTCAACCTTTTTATCATGCCAGAAATTAATCCACTTGCAAGATTTACATGATAAACCTTATGAGCTCCTCAAGGGGACATCATCAACCTATGACGGACATGGATTCCTTCTACAATCAACAGCACACCATAGATACAGCACTACTTCCCAACTCACCGAGTTTGTTGATTTAATACTTATAAATCTCACCCATTGATGAATCAAAGAAATACATACTGCCCTATGTGTCGAGGTTATTGTATATGGATTAAGAGCACGAACTTCCATAATAACAGAGATCAAGTTCTTCTATAAGTCAGTATAAGTTGAACGATCTCAAGCGATCCTACTCAATACACACAAGTGCACTAATGTGATTCTATAGCCAAGACAAGCTAATACCAAAACACACTACAACCATACCGATAGAGAGTCCCCGTCTATCTCAGTTGTGAGCATCTGTTTATACTTTATAAGGAAACCGATAATATGATCTTCCGCATGTTGTCGCACAACATATTATCTACAGTATAAAGTAAATGGACTATTGCATCATGCATATAAAATAAATTATAAGATGCAATCATTTGATCAATTATTCTCATTTCAAATATTGTTATAACATTGTTCATACTAAAGCTAGACTTTTAGTATACAATCCAACACCTTCATCATGATGCTCATTTCGTACATCATGACGCATATTTCCATCATCATATTACTCATTTCCTTCATCATGATGCACATTTCCTTTATCACGATGCTCAGTCCTTCGTCATGATGCATATTTCCTTTAACATGATGCTCATTTCCTTTATCTTGATGATCATTTACTACAATATTATGGCCATTTCCTTCATTATGATGCTCATTTCCTTCATCATTATGCATTTTTACTTCATCATAATCCTTTTTTCCTACATTATGATGCACATTTCCTTCATCGTGATGCATGTTTCTTCAATTATAATGTATATTTCCTTCATCATGATGCTCAATTCCTATATCATGATGCATGTTTTCTTCATCATGATGCACATTTCCTACATCATAATGCTTACTTCATTCCTCATGATGCATATTTCCTTAATCATGATGCTCATTTTTTAATCATGATGCATGTTTCCATCATCATGTTGCTCATTTCCATCATCATGATGAACATTTCCTTCAACGTGACGCTCATTTCCTTCGTCATGATGCATATTTTCTGCATCATGAAGCGCATTTCCTACATCAAGATGCTCATTTCCTTCATCGTGATGCATCTTTCCTTCATCATAATGGTCATTTCCTTCATTACGATGCTCATTTTCTACATCATGATGGTCATTTACTACATCATAATGCTTACTTCATTCCTCATGATGCATATTTCCTTTATCATGATGCTCATTTACTACATCATGATGCATATTTCCTACATCATGATGCTCATTTACTACATCATGATGCATATTTTCTTTAATCATGATGTGTATTTCCTTCATCATTCATCATGATGGTTATTTTTTTATCATGATTCTCATTTCCATTATTATGATGCATAAATCATTCATCATGATGCTAATTTTCATCGTCATGATGCTTATTTCCTTCCTCAAAATGCATATGTCCTTCGTTATATTGCTCATTACCTTTATCATGATGCATATTTACTTCATCATGATACCCATTTCCGTCATCATGATGATCAGTTCGATCATCCTGATGCTCATTTCCATCATCATGATGCATATTTCTGTCATAATGATTCTCTTTCCTACATCATGTTGCTTATTTTCAACATCATGTTTCTCATTTCCTTCATCGTGATGCTCATTTCCATCATCATGATGCAAAAAAACTTTATAATGATGCTTATTCCCTTCATCATGAAGCTCATTTCTGTCATAATGATGCATGTTTCCTTCATCTCAATGCTCATTTCCTATATCATGATGCACATTTCCTACATCATAATGCTTACTTCATTCCTCATGATGCATATTTCCTTAATCATGATGCTCATTTTTTAATCATTATGCATATTACCATCATCATGTTGCTCATTTTCCATCATCATGATGATCATTTCCTTCAACGTGATGCTCATTTCCTTCGTCATGATGCATATTTTTTGCATCATGATGCGCATTCCCTACATCAAGATGCCCATTTCCTTCATCGTGATGCATGTTTCCTTCATCATAATGGTCATTTCCTTCATTATGATGCTCATTTCCTAAATCATGATGCTCATTAATTACATCATGATGCATATTTTCTTTATCATGATGCTCATTTTTTATCATGATGTTAATTTCTTAATCGTGATGCTCATTTCATCATAATGATGATGCTATTTATCTACATCATGTTGTCATTCCCTACATCATGATGCTCATCTCCATCATCATGATGCTCATTTCCTTCATCATGATGCTCATTTTCACCATTGTGATGCTCGTTTTCTTCATCATGATGTGTATTTTCTTCATCATGATGCTTATTTCCAATATCACAATTCGCATTTTCTTCATCATGATGGTCATTTTTTTATCATGATTCTCATTACCATTATTATGATGCATAAATCATTCATCATGATGCTAATTTTCTTCTTCATGATGCTCATTTCCTACCTCAAAATGCATATGTCCTTCGTCATAATGCTCATTACCTTTATCATGATGCATATTTACTTCATCATGATACCCATTGGGCTTAAGTATCCAAGCTTAGCCCAAAGCTTATACTTAAGTCCAATAATAATAATATATTCCACTAAAATATTATTATTGCACTACCGTACCAATCCCAAAATTACGTTTTGGGCTCCTTCCTATTATGAGTCCGTTAGTCTCCCCATGTTTAAGATATACAATGTCCATTAATTAATTTAAGTTACTGACAACTCAATTAATTAATATCTCATCCAAGAGTAGTACCACTCAACCTCATTATCATGTCGGAATAAATTCCACCTGCAGGGTTTACATGATAATCCTTATGAGCTCCTCAAGGGGACATCATCAACCTATGACGGACACGGATTCCTTCTACAATCAACAGCACACCATAGAGACAACACTATTTCCCAACTCATCGAGTTTGTTGATTTAATTACATGTAAATCTCACCCATTGATGAATCAAAGAAATACATACTGCCCTACGTGTCGAGGTTATTGTATAGGGATTAAGAGCACGAACTTCCATAATAACTGAGATCAAGTTCTCCTATAAGTCAGTATAAGTCGAACGATCTCAAGCGGTCCTGCTCAATACACACAAGTGCACTAATGTGATTCTATAGCTAAGACAAGCTAATACCAAACCACACTACAACCATCCCGATAGAGAGTCCCCGTCTATCTCGGTTGTGAGCATCTGTTTATACTTTATAAGGAAACTGATAATATGATCTTCCGCGTGTTGTCTCACAACATATTATCTACAGTATAAAGTAAGTGGACTATTGCATCGAACATATGAATAAATTATAAGATGCAATCATTTGATCATATGATTCTCATTTCAAATTAATTGTTATAACATTGTTCATACAAAAAGCTAGACTTTTAGTATACAATCCAACAATCTCCCACTTATACTAAAAGACTATGCTGTCATGTCTTCTGCCATACATCTGATTTCCACTCCCACTACACGACCATCAAAAGCTCTCGCCTTAAGGTCCTTGTAAATGGATTTACGAGGTTATCATCCGATGCAATCTAGGTGACAACAACCTTCCCCTCATCATACGATTTCTCGTAACAGGTGGTACTCGCGCTCCATGTGTTTAATTGCCTTATGGACTCGTGATTTCTTTAAGTTTGCAACTGCACCAATATCATTAATTTAAATTGTGATAATTTTGGGCAAACTTAGAAATACTTCAAAGTCCATCATGAAGTTTCTAGAGTCATATAGATACTTTGGCTGCCTTATAGGTTCCAATTTATCATCTTTCCATGATGGAGTCTGGAGTCCGAAATATATTTCTATATAACATTCCTCCATATTATAACTCTACTTCCTAAAATTAAACACATAACCTTGAGGTGGATTTACTGTCATCCCCATCTATTTGAAAAATCCGAATCTACGTAACTCATAAGAAGCAGCGAATCTGTCCAGTAAGCCTAAATTAATTTCTAGTCCTTTTCAGGTACATAAGTATATGTCTTACCACAATTCAACATTCTTATTTTGGGTTACCTTGATACCCACTGTTCATGCCATCGGCAAAATAGATATCCAATCTCGTGCATAGCATTCCTTAGATTAAGCTTCCTCATTTGCCGAAGCATAAGGAACCGCTTTCATCTTCTTTATCTACTTTTGTGTCACAAGACACATTCACTTAGATAAATTCACATGCTAAACGAGTAAGGATCGTATCATTATATGAAACTTGAGATAAGCATAACATCCTTTCTTGTGATCCGTATTACCGTGATCAAAAGGATATTTTTGCTCTTCTTAAGTCCTTCATCTCATACCGCTTTATCAACCATACCCATACGCCCGACAATACTCTTTCATTGTCTCCAATGAGCAAGATACTATCTACATATAGTACAAGAAATACCACCACATTTCCATCACTCTTTTCAATACACAAGACCCATCCGATCATTGATTAGATCCATGTCACTGGATTACCTCATCAAAACGGATGTTTCATGATCTTGAAGCTTGCTTTAGTCCATGAATGGACACTTTTAAGCTTACTATCACAATGCTCTTAGCTTTTTGCAATGAATCACTCTGGTTGCTTCACATAGATGTTTCCCTTAAGACTTCCAATCAGGAAAGCTGTCTCGACATCTATTTGCTATCCCTCATATTTCATATGAGCAGCAACAAATAAAAGAGTCCGGATCAACTTAGGCATAACTACCGGCGAACAGGTTTTCTCATAATCGAACCCTTTCTTTCTGAGTATACCTTTTCGCAACAAGCTTGCTTCCAGGTTTTCACCTTATTCTATGATCCTCTTTTATTCCTGCATGCCCATTTCCAATGGCTTTTACGCCATTTAGCGGTTCAACAAGCATCCAGACCTAATTTAAAATCTATCGATTCTATTTTAATATTCATTGTACTTTGCTAGGATTTGGCATTTCTAACTTGTAGTGCTTCGTCGTATCCGTGGGTCCATTTCATGTTTGCGAGGGACCAAGTCTCACGACTTTCCCAAAACATGTATCTTATAGGTTGTCGAAGAATCCTCCCACTACGACAAGGCACTACACGCAATTGTGTATCAAACATGACACGCGTTGCAGTTTACCTTGTGGTATATCCTCTTGTATAATTGGTACTTATACTTTGTGTTTTTCCCTCTCACTTCCTTTAGAACAATTTATACATGGGTTTATGATTTAATACATAGTCTTTTTTCAAAAATCTAGTGTTTGTGTTAACAATCACCCTTCGATCTTTTGGACTAAATAAATCACCCTTCATTTTTCTAGGATATCCCACAAACAGACAAACATTCATACGAATTACTGTTTCTAGGGCATACCCATAAAATGAATTTAGTAATTCCAAATAATTCATCATCCATCTAATCATTTCCATAAGAGTGCTACACCTTCTATCCGCCACACCATTCAACTGGGGTATGCCCGGTGTAAACATGATTTACCTAAGGGTCTATCGGCTATCAACTTTTGAATCCTACTCAAGTAAAATGATCTAGTCTTAGATGCCAAATATATGTTTAGTTCATATCCGAAGGTATCTTTCTCTTACTAAGATTAGAAGATTCATTATTAATTACTATTTGTTGCATCTGTGGAATATACATGATTTAAGAGTATACAAATTGTTCACTAACGTAAAATAACAGATTACAACTCTATCCTTCATTATAATGACCATGTCATTTAAATGAAATGGAGTATCCATCTATTAATGCATAGAAACTGAAATCAAATTCTTTCTATGAAAATGTACGTAAAATAATTTATCATAATCAAACGTCTACTCATATCATTATATAAATAGACAACTCCCACTGCAATAGCCACTACTCTTGTAGTTTTACCCATGTCATAACAATCTTATTCTCACTTAGTAATAAACATTTAGTGATTCCAGTATCTACACACTTCGTGTTAGTAAATGCCATCACTAATCATGTTTTAAACAACTAGTGAATAAGATATAAAACTTGTTCACATTATGATGAAAATGGCTTTCCTTTGCCACATGTTTTGCCAGAAGTTTTCCACCATATACATCCTATTGTAATTCAGGTGGAACTTACTCAAAAACATCTAGGCAATTCACGAAGAATTAAAGTGATCTAGGTTTCCCTTCAATTTATACTCCATGCTTTCCCAATTCATTCATCAAATTAAATCATGATCTTCTGCCTTTTAACTTACTAAGTATCCGAAGAGTTACATGAGACCATCATATTTCTATGAACCTCTCATCTCTTCACTAGAGACTTTAATAGGCATCATGAGACGTCCCTTGTGAGAACACACATGTATTTTCTTAAGCAGTAAAATTCAAAACCAAGATTCTTTTCTAATCATCTAATTTGGACAAGTAAATATAATTTCTTTTAGTTAATAATATGTGAGATAAAACCATTTGAAAATCAGAGAATCATAAATTAATTTACCGATCAAAACTTTGAATTTTATCCTTTTATATTGATTCCCTCAAAACAATATAAAATAAAATTCACCGACATCTCAAGCACCGTGAGTCTGCAAGCCACGTTAGTGTGGACGTTTACAAACCCGAACATTTACAAGAGAAGGTTTTACCCATTAATTTCATTTGTCAACCTAACTTTATGACAAAATATTTAATAGTCGGTTCCTCTTTAGCCATGCAAATAATAGCAGTGACTCCGTTGGGGAGGATACTAATTATTTACACCTAAGTGTACACCATTATTTGATCCCAAGTCCACTGCACGAGCTTGTGTACCTTACAGTTGGAGAAGTACACACGCGCTCTGATAGCTTCCTACAATCATCAATTATAAGTTTGTACCAGTGAGCCCCACATAAACTCATCCGTTAGGCAGGAAGGCCTATTGCCAACACGCAAGTTCATGTGCCACATTACAAACAATAATTATGTAATGAAGTTTGTACCAGTGATCCGTGAATAAACTCATCTGTTAGGGAGGAAGGCCTATTGCCAACACGCAAGTTTACTCACATCACTTACAAACCAGTAATGGAGGCAGCGGGAATTTTTACCAATCCCCTCTCCCACTTAGTTATTTAAGACCAAGGGTTTTTACATGAATATAATATTTTTGAATAAAATATGCAATCTAGCATGCTCATACTTCCAAATATATAACAATAATTGACCAATAAAACAATTATAGCAGTTATATATAAGGAAATAAATTGCCAAAAATAAGTTGACTTGATCAACACTCCAATATACATGCATATAATATACCAAATATAATACGCAATCTAGCATGCTTCTATTTAAGGCAATAAATCATAGAGAATCATGCATACATATATAACAATAATCAATTAATAAATCAATTATAACAGTTATATAACAGCGAATTTGATTGTTCGCCACCAATCACGAATGCGGACAACTGCGATGGGGATCGACCTCCCTGCAGCCTGCTGCACCACTCTTGCACCCTGCCCGATCATATTGTGAAGACTCACGCGGAACCTGATGCAGACCAGTCAAACTTGATGCAAACCCGCTCGAACCTAGTGCAGAGTCGATCGAACCTGATGCAGACCAATCGAACCTGATGTGAATCTGCTCGAACCTGGTGCATCATTGATCGAACCTGATGCAGACCAACCGAACCTGATGCAAATCCGCTCAAATCTGGTGTAGCATCAATCGAACCTGATGCAGACCAATCGAACCTGATACAAATCCGCTCGAACCTGGTACAGCATCGATCGAACCTGATGTAGACCAATCGAACCTGATGCAAATCCGCTTGAACCTGGTGCAGCATCGATCGAACCTGATGTAGACCAACCGAACCTGATGTAAATCCGCTCGAACCTGGTGTAGCATCAATCGAACCTGATGCAGACCAATCGAACCTGATACAAATCCGCTCGAACTGTCGCTCGTCCAAGGGCCTACTTGCACGGAATCAAGTTCAGCCCAACGCGCAACATCAAACTACACCAACTGTTGTTCAGGGTTCACAACCGTAGGTACCTGGGAATCCAATCTTCACCATCCAGAATCTACGCCTGTGAGTTTTGAACATGCTTTCCAAATTACAGGTCGATCCAACGGTTAGATTGTGAGAAATAGCTCTTTTCCCTCGACTGCGCAGAACAGAATCGCCCAAAAAACTGCTTCTGTTTTCGGCATATTCCCGACAACACAAAGCTCCAAATACGATCTTCACCGTTCAGAATGTACATCCAAAAATCCGAACGTGTTGACCAAAACTCAGCCTGATCCGACGGTTGAAACTCCGGTTATTGCCTCTGCAATATCACTGCGCTGGATTTTCTCTCAATTTCTTCCTTCCAAGTGAAATTGACGAACAGTTTTCGTCGAATCCTCTCACACACAACCATCAATGAACAGATATGATATAGGGTATATTTCACATAGGGATATTCATGGTTTGCGCAGTAAAACCAAAACCGT
This sequence comes from Pogostemon cablin, assembly GCA_023678885.1. Lineage (NCBI taxonomy): Eukaryota > Viridiplantae > Streptophyta > Magnoliopsida > Lamiales > Lamiaceae > Pogostemon > Pogostemon cablin. Next base: position 12,926,445 of record CM042997.1, read on the forward strand.
AAACATGCGATCCTAATTTCGAAAAATTAATCACATAAACCCTAGCCTAACGTGTCACGCTTCACCACGAAACCGAAGCTCTGATACCAATTGTTGGCACTTGGATCGTTTGGTTAACGTGAACCGTTAGGGATTCATACGTTTCTATCACAGCGGAAGAAATAAATCATAGAAACGATTACCGTTCACCAAGGTATGTTGATGAAGATTGATTCTCGCAGGTAGCCTGCGCAGGCCCACGAGAATGGCCATAACTTCCTCGTCTGATGTCGGAATTGAGTGATCTTTGTGTTCAGACGATCCTCTCTTCGACAGATTTCCGTAAGTATATTGATCATCAAATTCTTATAACTTTACAATTTTATATAAATTTCGCAAGGTCACGGACAGCAGCAGCAAACTACCTTCTGATCTTCTGCTGTATGTCCCAAGTCAGATCTCGACGTCGTGTGGTCGACGATCTACGAGACCTCCTCAATCTGCTCTCAACCCTCATCACACGTGAATAATGAATTAGATTAGATTAGATTAGGGTTCCAGATAAGCTGAGGTGACTTATATACATGGGCTACAGCTGGGACCAGGAGGAGAAATTGGGTTGGGCCTCCATTGGGCTTAAGTATCCAAGCTTAGCCCAAAGCTTATACTTAAGTACAATAATAATAATACATTCCACTAAAATATAATTATTGCACTACCGTACCAATCCCAAAATTACGTTTTGGGCTCCTTCTTATTATGAGCCCGTTAGTCTCCCCATGTTTAAGATATACAATGTCCATTAATTAATTTAAGTTACTGACAACTCAATTAATTAATATCTCATCCAAGAGTAGTACCACTCAACCTCATTATCATGTCGGAATAAATTCCACCTGCAGGGTTTACATGATAATCCTTATGAGCTCCTCAAGGGGACATCATCAACCTATGACGGACACGGATTCCTTCTACAATCAACAGCACACCATAGAGACAGCACTATTTCCCAACTCATCGAGTTTGTTGATTTAATTACATGTAAATCTCACCCATTGATGAATCAAAGAAATACATACTGCCCTACGTGTCGAGGTTATTATATAGGGATTAAGAGCATGAACTTCCATAATAACTGAGATCAAGTTCTCCTATAAGTCAGTATAAGTCGAACGATCTCAAGCGGTCCTGCTCAATACACACAAGTGCACTAATGTGATTCCATAGCCAAGACAAGCTAATACCAAACCACACTACAACCATCCCGATAGAGAGTCCCCGTCTATCTCGGTTGTGAGCATCTGTTTATACTTTATAAAGAAACCGATAATATGATCTTCCACGTGTTGTCGCACAACATATTATCTACAGTATAAAGTAAGTTGACTATTGCATCGAACATATGAATAAATTATAAGATGCAATCATTTTATCATATGATTCTCATTTCAAATTAATTGTTATAACATTGTTCATACAAAAAGCTAGACTTTTAGTATACAATCCAACACCTTCATCAATGTGCTCATTTCCTTCTGTTGGCAATTGGATCGTGTGGTTCAACGTGATCCGTCAAGATAACAGGTAAACAAAATCAGCAGAAGCATAAAAGGCGTTTACCGTACTTCTGGGTTGATGTAGAGGATGAATCGTTGCAGAGAACCACCTCTCAATCTTCTGTTGTATGTCCCAAGTCGAATCCTGCTGTTGTGTGGGCAACAATCCGCAGGATTCTCTTAATCTGCTTCTGTTCTTTCTAACTGTCAAATGAGGCACTGACTTAGGGTTAACAGGAGCTGAGATGACTTATATAGTTGGGCTACAGCAGGGACCAGGAGGAGAAATTGGGCTGGGCCTCAATTGAATTTAATTAACCAAGCTTAGCCCAAAGCTTTTAATTAAATCCAATAATAATAATATAGTCCACTAAAATATTATTACTGCACTACCCGTCCAATCCCAAAATTATGTTCTGGGCTCCTTCTTATTATAAGCCCGATAGTCTCCCCATGTTTAAGATATACAATGTTCATTAATTAATTAAGTTACTGACAACTCAAATTAATTAATATCTCATCCGAGAGTAGTACCACTCAACCTTATTATCATGCCGGAAATTAATCCACTTGCAAGATTTACATGATAAACCTTATGAGCTCCTCAAGGGGATATCATCAACCTATGTCGGACATGGATTCCTTCTACAATCAACAGCACACCATAGAGACAGCACTACTTCCCAACTCATCGAGTATATTGATTTAATACTTATAAATCTCACCCATTGATGAATCAAAGAAATACATATTGCCCTACGTGTCGAGGTTATTGTATAGGGATTAAGAGCACGAACTTCCATAATAACAGAGATCAAGTTCTACTATATAGTCAGTATAAGAAGAACGATCTTAAGCGGTCCTGCTCAATACACACAAGTGCACTAATGTGATTCCATAGCCAAGACAAGCTAATACCAACCACACTACAACCATACCGATAGAGAGTCCCCGTCTATCTCAGTCGTGAGCATCTGTTTATACTTTATAAGGAAACCGATAATATGATCTTCTGCGTGTTGTCGCACAACATATTATCTACAGTATAAAGTAAATGGACTATTGCATCATGCATATAAAATAAATTATAAGATGCAATCATTTGATCAATGATTCTCATTTCAAATATTATTGTAACATTGTTCATACTAAAGCTAGACTTTTAGTATACAATCCAACAATCTCCCACTTATACTAAAAGACTATGCTGTCATGTCTTCTGCCATACATCTGATTCCTACTCCCACTACACGACCATTAAAAGCTCTCGCCTTAAGGTCCTTGTAAATGGATTACTAGGTCATCATCCGATGCAATCTAGGCGACAACAACCTTTCCCTCATCATACGATTTCTCGTAACAGGTGGTACTCGCGCTCCATGTGTTTAATTGCCTTATGGACTTGTGATTTCTTCAAGTTTGCAACTGCACCAATATCATCAATGTAAATTGTGATTACCTTGGGCTAACTTAGAAACACTTCAAAGTCCATCATGAAGTCTCTAGAGTCATATAGATAATTTGGCTGCCTCATAGGCTCCAATTCATCATCTTTCCATGATGGAGTCCGAAGTCTGAAATATATTTCTATATAACACTCCTCCACATTATGACTCTACTTCCTAAGATTAAACACATAACCTTTGAGATGAATTTACTGCCGTCCAATCTGACTAAAAAATCCGAATCTACGTAATCCACAAGAAGCAGTAAATATGTCCAGTAAGTCCACATATAATTTCCAGTCCTTCTCAGGCACTATATATATGTCTTAACACAGTTCATCATTCTTGTTCCGGGTTACGTTGATACCCACTGTTCATGCCTTCTGCAAAACAGATATCCAACATCGTTCATAGCATTCCTGAGATTAAGCTTCCTTATTTGTCGAAGCATAAGGAACTGCTTTCATCCTCTTTATCTTCTTCTTGTGTCTCAAAGACACATTCACTTAGATAAATTTACATGCTAAACGAGTATGGACTGTATCATTTTATGAAACTTGAGATAAGCATAATACCCTTTTTTGTGATCCGTATTACCGTGATCAAAAGGATATATTTTGCCTTTCTTAAGTCCTTCATCTCTACCGCTTTATTAACCGTACCCATACGCCCGATAATACTCTTTCATTGTCTCCAATGAGCAAGATACTATCTACGTATAGTACAAGAAACACCACCACGTTTTCGTCACTCTTTACAACACACAAGAATCATCCGCTCATTGATTTAAATCCATGCCACTAGATTACCTAATCAAAACAGATGCTTCACAATCTTAAAGCTTGCTTTAGTCCATCGCTGGACAATTTTAAGCTTACTATCAAAATGCTATTAGTACTTTGCAATGAATCACTCCGGTTGTTTCACATGGATGTTTTCCTCAGGACTTCCAATCAGGAAAGCTGTCTTGACATCTATTTGTTGTTCCTCATAGCAGCAATAAAAGAATCCGGATCAACATAAGCATAGCTACCAGCGAACATGTTTCCTCATAATCGGACCATTTCTTTCTGAGTACACTTTTTCGCAACAAGCTTTGCTTCCAAGGTTTTCACCTTTCCATATGATCCTCTTTTATTTCCTTTGACCCTTGAAATGGCTTTTACACCATTTAGTGGTCATACAAGTTCCCAAACTTAATATAGAATCCGTAGATTCTATTTTAACATGCATTGCAACTTACTAAGATTCCGCATTTTTATCTTGTAGTGCTACGTCGTATCCGTGGGATAATGCCATGTTCACTTGGGATCAAGTCTCACGACTCTCCCAAAACATATATCTAATGGGTAGTTGAACAACCCTCCCACTACGACAAGGCATTACATGTATTTGTGTATCAGACATGACACGCGTTGCAGTTTACCTTGTGGTATATCCTCTTGTACACTTGGTACTTTAACTTTGTGTTTTCCTCTCACTTCCTTTAGAACAACTTATACATGGGGTTTGTGATTTATTACATAGTCTTTTTCCAAAAATCTAGTGTTTGTGTTGACAATCACCCTTCGATCTTTTGGACTAAATAAATCACCCTCCATTTTTCTAGGATATCCCATTTACAGACAAACGTTTCACGAATTACTATATCTAGGGCATATCCATAAAATGAATTTAATTATTCCAAATAATTCATCATCTATCTAATCATTACCATAAGAGCCTTATTCCTACTATCGACTACACCATTCAGTTTGGGGCATACCCAGTCTAGTCAACTTGAGATTTAATCTCAACTTCTGATCAATAGCTCCTAACTATCCCAAGAGGTATTCGCCATCATGATTAGATCGTAATGACTTAATATATTTTCCATGACGCTTCATTGTACCGGCCTTACAATTCTTGAATTAATCAAAGAACTTAGACATGCAGTGCATCATATAAATATATTGGTTTCCAGAATAATCTTCGAATATTCATAACCACCTCTCGCCTGGATAATATTAGGTTCGCTTGAATCAGAATGAACTAATTCCAACATATATATCTTTGGCTCTACACCCCACAGCCTTGAAAAAGCAGTTAATCATTTTACTTCCAAGCAAGACTCGCAAGTCCGATAGTTTCCACTTCAGATAAACTTTACGGTCTATCGGCTATCAACTTTTGAATCCTACTTAAGTAAAATGAATTAGTCATAGACGTCAAATGTATGTTTAGTTCATCTCCGAAGGTTCCTTTCTTTTACTTATATTAGAAGATGCATTATTTAACTACTTTTTATTGCATCTGTGGGATGTACATGATTCAAGAGTATACTTTTTATCCACCAACGTACTTTAACGGGTTATAACCTCATTCCTCATTACTATGACCATGTCATTTAAATGAAATGAAGTGTCCATCCGTTAATGCATAGAAACCGAAATTAAATTCTTTCTATGAAACGTACGAAAAGATAATTTCTCATAATCAATCGTTTATTCTTATCATGAGATAAATAAACAACTCCCACTGCAATAGCCACTACGTTTGTAGTTTTACCCATGTTATTAAAAATCTTATTCTTACTCAGTGATAAACATTTAGTGATTCCAGTATCTACATACTTCGAGTCAGTAGATGCCATCACTAATCATGTTTAAACCATTAGTAAATAAGATATTAAACTTGTTTACATCATGATGAAAAATGGCTTTCTTTTGCCACATGTTTTGTTAGAAGTTTCCCACCATATACAATTTCTCGTATTTCAGGTAGAACTTGCTCAAAACATCCAGGCAAATTGTGAAGAATAAATTGATTTAGGTTTCCCTTTCAATTTCTATTCCAAGCTTTTCCAATTCATTCATCAATTGAACCATGATCTTCTGCCTTTTAATTTACTCAAGTATCCGAAGAGTTACATGAGACCATCATATTTCTATGAACATCTCATCTCTTCACTAGAGACTTTAATAGGCATCATGAGACGTCCTTTGTGAGAACACACATGTATTTTCTTAAGCAGTAAAGTTCAAAACCAAGATTCTTTTCCAATCATCTAATTTGGACAAGTAAATATAATGTCTTTTAGTTAACAATTAGTGAAATAAAACCATTCGAAATTCAGAGAATCACAAATAAATATACCGATTAAATCTTCGAATTTTATCCTTTTATATTGATTCCCTCAAAACAATATAAAATAAAATTCACCGACATCTCAAGCACCGTGAGTCTGCAAGCCACGATAGTGTGGACGTTTACAAACCCGAACATTTACAAGAGAAGGTTTTACCCATTAATTTCATTTGTCAACCTAACTTTATGACAAAATAATTAATAGTCGGTTCCTCTTTAGCCATGCAAATAAAAGCAATGACTCCGATGGGGAGGATACTTATTATTTACATCTAAGTGTACACCATTATTTGACCCCAAGTCCGCGGCCCAAGCTTGTGTGTCTTACAGATGGAGAAGTACACACGCGCTCGGATAACTTCCTACAGTCATCAATTACAAGTTTGTACCAGTGAACCGCATATAAACTCATCCGATAGGGAGGAAGGTCTAAGCCAACGCGCAAGTTCATATGCGTCACATTACAAACGTAATTATTTAATGAAGTCTGTTCCAGCAATCCATGAATAAACTCATCCGATGGGGAGGAAGGCTCTAATGCCGTCGCGCAAGTCTATTCACATTGCTAACAAACCAATAATGGAGGCCGCGGGAATTTATTACCAATTCCCTCTCCCACTTAGTTATTTAATACCGAGGGCTTTTAACATGCATATAATATTAAGGAATAAAATATACAACCTAAACATGCTTCTATTAACAGTAATTTAAATAAATAAATCACATAGAACATGTCTTTCACATATACAACAATAATTGACAATTAAATCAATTAATCAGTTATATAACATTAATTAATTGCATAATTAGTGGATCAATCAATTTGGGCCCAAGAGCAACAAATAAGCCCAAAATGAGCAGCAGATTAAATAATTAATCTAGCCCATTATCCATGGCCCATAATCTTAGCCCAAAATTAAATTAAGTCCACCAAGCCCATTAGCACAAAATTAGTCCATTAATAAAATAACTAATTTATCATGCTTGGCCCATTACCCACAATTAATTAAAACCAGCAATTAATATTGGCCCAGCAGCCCATAAGCTCATTTAAATATTGGGCCCAAGATAAACAAATAAGCACATAATGAGCAGCCTATTAAAAAAAATAATAATTAAGCCCATTTATCACGGCCATTCACTCAGCCCAATAAAAAAATAAAACAAAATGGGCCCATTCATGCCAATAAAAATGTCCAGGAATATAAGCCCTTTAAGCCCACACTTAATCCAACCCTAGCCATATTCAAACAGTCGCCGCTGTTGCACACACTGCCAGCAAACGACCGACGAAGATTGACGACGCTACTGCCGCAGCCCACCATCCAGCGACGATTCAGTGTGTCCGATGACAACCACTAGCATCAGCCGCACCTACTCGCTTGCCACAAACACATCGCCAGCCATTATCAGCGCGACGTGCCTCAGCGGCTCAGCCCAACGGAGTCTCGCCGCCAGCAGCCTGGAACGCGCCGCCAGCCGCCTACGACCATCCGCCAGCCATCGCGAGAAAAGCCCGCCGGAGCTGCATCATCAGCCACGTTCTCCTTCACCAACCAGCGGCAACATGAAATCGACGGTGAAGCTTCCATCGGTGCCGATCATTCTCCAGCCGTAACACACACCGCAATCAGAGCCCAGCCGCAGCGGCCTTCCATACGCAGCGCCGCCAGGAGAATCCACACCACTGACCAGTCTCTGCCGCCCACTGCCATCACCGTTTCGCCCGACAGTAAGCCTCGAGTGGCATCGATCATCGAAGACCAGACAACACCCGCTTGGAACTACACAAATCTGATCAAACAGGGATCCGATCCACCCAGATCGCCGATCTGCCACAGTCCTCCGCCGCGCAGCCGCCAGGAAGACACCGGTGAAGGCACGCCTGCATTCAACCTCTCCAGCCACTCGCTGACAAAGAACTCATCCAGAGTGTCCTGAAATCACGCTCGGTGGCGGATGACGTGCTCGGAAGGCTGCTCCATCAGACGTCGTCCAGATCATCGCCAAGGCTGCCGATCGCTGGCCTGCCTTTCTTCACGGCCGATGAGAGCAGAAAAGGAAGCAGTCTGACTTATTCTTCGTCGCTATCGTACTTCTGTGCAGCCTCTGGGACCCACACGCGATTCTGGGTAGAGGTCGGGCACCGATCTCGCTCGATCGTTCCATCCGTCAAGAACAGAAGAGGGGAGCAGTGCGATCAATAGCAAATAGGAATCCAGGATGTGTGTAGGTGGTATCAATGTACTTCCAGAAAGATATTCAAAGCACATAGGATGGAAAATATAGACATATACAAACCCTTATCACAGGGTTTGTGGCAACGATCATAATCATAGGATTATCACAAATAATAAAATTATTCAAATCCTAATCAAAACAAGTGACTATCTCCTGATTACATCACATAATCAAATAATCACAAAACCACAAGCCTAACTAATCACGTTTTACCACGTAACCAACGCTCTGATACCAATTGTTGGTAATTGGATCGTGTGGTTCAACGTGATCCATCAAGATAATAGGTAAACAAAATCAGTTGAAGCATAAAACGCGTTTACCGTACTTGTGGGTTGATGTAGAGGATGAACCGTTGCAGAGAACCACCTCTCAATCTTCTGTTGTATGTCCCAAGTCGAATCCTGCTGTTGTGTGGGCAACAATCCGCAGGATTCTCTCAATCTGCTCCTGTTCTTTCTAACTGTCAAATGAGGCACTGACTTAGGGTTAATAGGAGCTGAGATGACTTATATAGTTGGGCTACAGCAGGGACCAGGAGGAGAAATTGGGCTGGGCCTCAATTGAATTTAATTAACCAAGCTTAGCCCAAAGCTTTTAATTAAATCCAATAATAATAATATAGTCCACTAAAATATTATTACTGCACTACCCGTCCAATCCCAAAATTATGTTCTGGGCTCCTTCTTATTATAAGCCCAATAGTCTCCCCATGTTTAAGATATACAATGTCCATTAATTAATTAAGTTACTGACAACTCAAATTAATTAATATCTCATCCGAGAGTAGTACCACTCAACCTTATTATCATGTCGGAAATTAATCCACTTGCAAGATTTACATGATAAACCTTATGAGCTCCTCAAGGGGACATCATCAACCTATGTCGGACATGGATTCCTTCTACAATCAACAGCACACCATAGAGACATCACTACTTCCCAACTCACCGAGTATATTGATTTAATACTTATAAATCTCACCCATTGATGAATCAAAGAAATACATACTGCCCTACGTGTCGAGGTTATTGTATAGGAATTAAGAGCACGAACTTTCATAATAACAGAGATCAAGTTCTACTATATAGTCAGTATAAGAAAAACGATCTCAAGCGGTCCTGCTCAATACACACAAGTGCACTAATGTGATTCCATAGCCAAGACAAGCTAATACCAAACCACACTACAACCATACCGATAGAGAGTCCCCGTCTATCTCAGTTATGAGCATCTGTTTATACTTTATAAGGAAACCGATAATATGATCTTCTGCGTGTTGTCGCACAATATATTATCTACAGTATAAAGTAAATGGACTATTACATCATGCATATAAAATAAATTATAAGATGCAATCATTTGATCAATGATTCTCATTTCAAATATTGTTGTAACATTGTTCATACTAAAGCTAGACTTTTAGTATACAATCCAACACCTTCATCATGGTGCATATTTTCTTCATCATGATGCTCATTTCCATCATTATGATACTCATTTCATTCATCATGATGCATATTTCCATCATCACGATGCTCATTTCCTAAATCGTGCTACACATTTCCTTTATTTTTATGTTCATTTCCAATATCATGATGATCATTTCCTTCATCACGATGCAAATTTTTTTTCATAATGATGCTTATTTCCATCATCATAATGCTCATTTCCTTTATCATGATGCGTATTTCCATCAATATGATGCTTATTTCCATCATCATGATGCATATTTTCATTCATCATAATGCTCATTTCCTACATCACAATGCATATTTCCATCATCATTATGCTAATTTCCGTAATCATAATGCATGTTTCCTTCATCATGCTGCTCAATTCCTTCATCATTATGCATATTTTTCTTCATCATAATGCCCATTTCCTACATCGCGATGCATATTACCTTCATCATGATGCTCTTTTCCTTCTTCATGATGCACATTTTCTTCATCATGATGCTAATTTCCTTCACCATGATAATTTTTTCCTTCATCGTGATTCTCATTGCTTACATCATGATGCTCATTTCCTTTATCATGATGTATATTTCCCTTCATCATGATGCTCATTTCGTACATCACGATGCATATTTCCATCATCATATTACTCATTTCCTTTATCATGATGCACATTTCCTTTATCACGATGCTCAGTCCTTCGTCATGATGCATATTTCCTTTATCATGATGCTCATTTCCTTCATCTTGATGATCATTTACTACAACATTATGGTCATTTCCTTCATTATGATGCTCATTTCCTTCATCATTATGCATTTTTACTTTATCATAATCATTTTTTCCTACATTATGATGCATATTTCCTTCATCGTGATGCATGTTTCTTCAATTATAATGTATATTTCCTTCATCATGATGCTCATTTCCTATATCATGATGCATGTTTTCTTCATCATGATGCACATTTCCTACATCATAATGCTTACTTCATTCCTCATGATGCATATTTCCTTAATCATGATGCTCATTTTTTAATCATGATGCATATTTCCATCATCATGTTGCTCATTTCAATCATCATGATGATCATTTCCTTCAATGTGACGCTCATTTCCTTTGTCATGATGCATATTTTCTGCATCATGATGCGCATTTCCTACATCAAGATGCTCATTTTCTTCATCATGATGCATGTTTCCTTCATCATAATGGTCATTTCCTTCATTACGATGCTCATTTCCTACATCATGATGCTCATTTACTACATCATAATGCTTACTTCATTCCTCATGATGCATATTTCATTTATCATGATGCTCATTTACTACATCATGATGCATATTTCCTACATCATGATGCTCATTTACTACATCATGATGCATATTTCCTTTAATCATGATGTGTATTTCCTTCATCATGATGCATATTTCCTTCATCATGACGGTCATTTTTTTATCATGATTCTCATTTCCATTATTATGATGCATAAATCATTCATCATGATGCTAATTTTCATCGTCATGATGCTTATTTCCTACCTCAAAATGCATATGTCCTTCGTCATAATGCTCATTACCGTTATCATGATGCATATTTACTTCATCATGATAACCATTTCCTTCATCATGATGATCAGTTCCATCATCCTGATACTCATTTCCATCATCATGATGCATATTTCTGTCATAATGATTCTCTTTCCTACATCATGTTGCTTATTTTCAACATCATGTTGCTGATTTCCTTCATCGTGATGCTCATTTCCATCATCATGATGCAAAAATCCTTCATCATGATGCTTATTCCCTTCATCATGAAGCTCATTTCTATCATAATGATGCATGTTTCCTTCATCTCAATGCTCATTTCCTATATCATGATGCTCATTTTCTTCATCAAGATGCTCATTTCCTTTATCATGATGCTCATTTTCTTGATCATGAAGTATATTTTCTTCATCATGATGATCATTTCCTACGTCTTTCTGGTCATTTCCATAATCATTATGCTCATCTCATTCATGTTGATCCATATTTCCTTTATCATTATGCTCATATCCAACATCATTATACATATTTCCTTCATCATGGTGATCATTTCCTTTATCGTGATCTCATTTCCTTCATCAATGTGCTCATTTTCTTCATCATGGTGCATATTTTCTTCATCATGATGCTCATTTCATTCATCATGATGCATATTTCCTTCATCACGATGCTCATTTCCTTGATCGTGCTACACATTTCCTTTATATTTATGTTCATTTCCAATATCATGATGATCATTTCCTTCATCACGACATAAATTTTTTTTCATAATGATGCTCATTTCCATCATCATAATGCTCATTTCCTTCATCATGATGCGTATTTCCATCAACATGATGCTTATTTCCATCATCATGATGCATATTTTCATTCATCATATTGCTCATTTCCTACATCACGATGCATATTTCCATCATCATGATGCTAATTTTTGTAATCATAATGCATGTTTCCTTCATCATGATGCATATTTTTCTTCATCATAATGCTCATTTCCTACATCGCGATGCATATTACCTTCATTATGATATTTTTTCCTTCATCATGATGCTCTTTTTCTTCGTCATGATGCATATTTCCTTCATCATGATGCCCATTTACATCATCATGATTCTAATATACTTCATCATGATGCGTATTTCCTTCATTATGATGCTCATTTCCTACATCATGATGCTCATTTTCTTCATCATGATACTTGTTTCCTTCATCGTGATGCTCATTTCTTACATCATGATGCTCATTCCCTTCATCATGATGCTCATTTCGTACATCACGATGCATATTTCCATCATCATAATACTCATTTCCTTCATCATGATGCACATTTCCTTTATCACGATGCTCAGTCCTTAGTCATGATGCATATTTCCTTTATCATGATGCTCATTTCCTTCATCTTGATGATCATTTACTACAACATTATGGTCATTTCCTTCATTATGATGCTCATTTCCTTCATCATTATGCATTTTTACTTCTTCATAATCCTTTTTTCCTACATTATGATGCATATTTCCTTCATCGTGATGCATGTTTCTTCAATCATAATGTATATTTTCTTCATCATGATGCTCATTCCCTACATCATGATGCATGTTTTCTTCATCATGATGCACATTTCCTACATCATAATGCTTACTTCATTCCTCATGATGCATATTTCCTTAATCATGATGCTCATTTTTTAATCATGATGCATATTTTCATCATCATGTTGCTCATTTCCATTATCATGATGATCATTTCCTTCAACGTGACGCTCATTTCCTTCGTCATGATGCATATTTTCTGCATCATGATGCGCATTTCCTACATCAAGATGCTCATTTCCTTCATCGTGATGCATGTTTCCTTCATCATAATGGTCATTTCCTTCATTATGATGCTCATTTCCTACATCATGAATCTCATTTCATTCATCACGATGCATGTTTCCTACATCATGATGCTCATTTACTACATCATGATGCATATTTCCTTTATCATAATGCTCATTTGTTTATCATGATGTTCATTTCTTCATCGTGATGCTCATTTCATCATAATGATGATGCTATTTATCTAGATCATGTTGTCATTCCCTACATCATGATGCTAAATTCCATCATCATGATGCTCATTTCCTTCATTATGATGCTCATTTTCACCATTGTGATGCTGGTTTTCTTCATCATGATGTGTATTTCCTTCATCATGATGCTTATTTCCAATATCACAATTTGTATTTTCTTCATCATGATAATCAATTTTTTATCATGATTCTCATTTCCATTATTATGATGCATAAATCATTCATCATGATGCTAATTTTCTTCGTCATGATGCTCATTTCCTACGTCAAAATGCATGTCTTTTGTCATAATGGTCATTACCTTTATCATGATGCATATTTACTTCATCATGATACCCATTTCCTTCATCATGATGATCAGTTCCATCATCCTGATGCTCATTTCCATCATCATGATGATTTCCATCATAATGATTCTCTTTCCTACATCATGTTGCTTATTTTCAACATCATGTTTCTCATTTCCTTCATCGTGATACTCATTTCCATCATCATGATTCAAAAATCCTTCATCATGATGTTTATTCCCATCATCATGAAGCTCATTTCTATCATAATGATGCATGTTTCCTTCATCTCAAAGCTCATTTCCTATATCATGATGCTCATTTCCTTCATCGAATGCTCATTTCCTTTATCATGATGCTCATTTCCTTGATCATGATGTATATTTCCTTCATTATGATGATCATTTCCTACGTCTTTCTGGTCATCTCCTTAATCATTATGCTCATCTCATTCATCCTGATTCATATTTCCTTTATCATTGTGCTCATATCCAACATCATTATACATATTTCCTTCATCGTGATGCTCATTTCCATCATCATGGTGATCATTCCTTCATCGTGATGCTTATTTCCTTCATTAATGTGCTCATTTCCTACATCATGACGCATATTTTTTCATCATGATGCTTATTTCCATCATTATGATGCTCATTTCATTCATCATGATGCATATTTTCTTCATCACGATGCTCATTTCCTAGATCGTGCTGCACATTTCCTTTATTTTTGTGTTCATTTCCAATATCATGATTATCATTTCCTTTATCACGACGCAAATTTTTTTCATAATGATGCTCAATTCCATCATCATAATGCTCATTTCCTTCGTCATGATGCGTATTTCCATCAACATGATGCTTATTTCCATCATCATGATTCATATTTTCATTCATCATAATGTTCATTTCCTACATCACGAAGCATATTTCCAATATCATGATGCTAATTTCTGTAATCATAATGCATGTTTCCTTCATCATGATGCATATTTTTCTTCATAATAATGCTCATTTCCTATATCACGATGCATATTACCTTCGCTATGATGCTCTTTTCCTTCATCATGATTTTTTTTCCTTCGTCATGATGCATATTTCCTTCATCATGATGCTCATTTACAGCATCATGATTCTAATATACTTAATCATGACGCGTATTTCTTTCATCATGATGCTCATTTCCTACATCGTGATGCTAATTTCCTTCATCATGATGTCATGATGCTCATTTCCTTCATCACGATGATCATTTCCTATGTCCTTATGGTCATTTTCTTAATCATGATGCTCATTTCATTCATCATGATGCATATTTCCTCTATTATGTTGCTCGTTTCCTACATCATGATAAATATTTCCTTCATCATGATGCTAATTTCCATCATCATGATGATATTTCCATCATCGTGATGCTCATTTCCTACATCAATATGCTCATTTCCCTTATCATGATAAATGTTTTCTTCATCAGGACGCAAATTTCTATCATCATGATGCATATTACTTTCATCATGATGCATATTTCCTTCATCATGATGCTAATTTTATTCATAATTATGCTTATTGTCATCATCATGATACTCATTTCCTACATCTTGATGCCCATTTCTTCATCATGATGTTCATTTCCTACATCATGATGATTACTTCCTACATCATGAAACTCATTTCATTCATCATGATGCATATTTCATTCATCATGATGCTCATTTCCTTCATCATGATGCTTATTTTTATCATCATGATGCATAAATCCCTTATCATGCTTACTTCCTTCATCATGATGTAGAAATCCTTCATCAAGATGCACAATTCCATCATCATGATGCATGTTTCCTTCAACATGATGCTCATTTCCTAAATCACGATGCATATTTCCTTCTTCATGATGCTCATTTCCTTTATCCTGATGCATATTTCCTTTATCATTGATGCTCATTTCCTTTGGCGTGATGTATATTTCCTTCATCATGATGCTCATTTCCACTATCTTGATGTTCATTTCCAACATCATTATGATCATTTCCTTCATTAAAATGATAATTTCCTTCATCATTAATCGTATTTCCTTCATAATGATGCTCATTTTCATCCTCATGATGTATATTTCCCTTCATAATGATGCTCATTTCGTACATCACGATGCATACTTCATTCATCTTTATGCTGATTTCCTATATCTTGATGCATGTTTTCAACATCATGATGCACAATTCCTACATCAGAATGCTAACTTCATTCATCATGATGCACATTTCCTTCATCATAATGCTCATTTCCTACATCATGATGCATATTACCATCATCATGATGCTTATTTCCATCACCTTGGTGATCACTTCCCTCATCATGATGCTCATTTCCTTCATCATGATGCATACTTTCTTCATCATGATAATCATTTCCTATATTATGATGCTTATAATCATCATCATGATGCATGTTTCCATTTTCATAATGCTAATTTCATACATCATGATGCTCATTTCGATCATCATAATGCATATTTCCTTCACCATGATGCTCTTTTCCCTACATCATGATGCATATTTCCTTCATCATGATGTTCATTTCCTTTATGATAATGCTCATTTCCTTCATTATGATATATATTTTCTTCTCATGTTGATCATTTCTTCATCATGATGGTTATTTCCTTTATAATGATGCTCTTTATCTACACCATGTTTCTCATTCCCTATATCATGATGCTCATTTCTATCATCATGATGCTCATTTCCTTTATCATGATGCTCATTTTCACAATTGTGATGCTCATTTCCTTCTACATGATGCGTATTTCCTTCGTCATGATGCTTATTTTCTATATCATAAGGCTTATTTTCTTCATCATGATGCTCATTTCTTTCATCATGATTCTAATTTCCAACATTATGATGCATAAATTCTTTATCATGATGCTCATTTCCATCATAGAGATGCATATGTCCTTAGTAATGATGCTCATTTCCCACATCATGAAGCTAATTTCCTTCATCATGATGCATATTTCATTCATCATGATACTTATTTCCTTCATCGTGATGCACATTTCCATCATCCTGATGCTCATTTCCATCATCATGATGCATATTTCCTTCATCATGATTCTCTTTCCTACATCATGATGCATATTTACTTTATCATGTTGCTCATTTCCTTCATCATGATGCTTATTTTCTTCATCATGATGCTCATTTCCATCATCATGATGAAAAAATCCTTCATCATGATGCTTAATTCCTTCATCATGATACAAAAATCCTTCATCATGATGCTCATTTCCTTCATTATAGTGCTCATTTCTTACATCATGATGCTCAATTCCTTCATCATGATGTTTATTTTCTTAATCAAGATGATCATTTCCTACGTCATGATGCTCATTTCATTCATCTTGATGTATATTTCCGTCATCATGATGCTCATTTCCTAAATCATTATACATATTTCCTTCATCATGATGCTCATTTCCATCATCATCAAGATCATTTTCTTCATCGTGATGCTCATTTCCTACATCATTATGCTCATTTCCTTCATCATGATGCATGTTTTCATCTTCATGATGCTTATAAACATCATCATGATGCTAATTTACTTCATCATGATGGGTATTACCTACATCATGATAGTCATTTCATTCATCATGATGGATATTTCTTTAATCATGATGCTTATTTCCTACATCAAGATACATATTTCCTTCACCATTATGCTCATTTCAAACACCATGATGCTCATTTCCTTAATTATTATGCAAATTTTATTTATAATGACACTCATTTCCATCGTTATGATGCATAAATCTTTCATCATGATGCTCATTTCGTTCATCATTATGCGTATTTACTTGATCATGATGATTATTTTCTATATCATGATGATCATTTTCTACATCGTGATGCTTATTTCCTTCATCATGATGATTAATTCCGACGTCATTATGTTCATTTCCTATGTAATAATGCTTATTTCAATCATCTCATCGTGATGCTTATTTTCTTCATCATGATGCTCCTTTCCATTATCATGATACTTATTTCCTTCATCACGATTCTCATTTCCTACATCATGATGTTGGCGTTATCTTTTGGTTAACGTGAAACGTTAGGGTTCCATGCAATTCTACTACAGCGGAAGCATAAGAGTAGAATCATATTACCTTCACCAGGGTTGATATAGAGGTTGATCATCAGCAGCAGGAACAAACGAACCTTCCGATCTTCTGTTGTATTCTTAAGCCACGTCTTGACGTTGTGTGGACAATGATCTACAAGACGATCTCAACCTACAATCCTAATCTGCTTATTCATGGTTTTAGCTTGTTTTCATTAGATAACCGGACTGCTGAGATTGGCTATTAAATAGGCTACAACAGGGACCAGGAGGAGAAATTAGGGTTTGGGCCTCCCATTGGGCTTAAGCGTCCAAGTTTATCCCAAAACTTATACTTAAGTCAAATAATAATAAATCAGTCCATTAAAGAAATATTATTGAATTGTCACCCTAATCCCAAATTATGTTTATGGGCTTCTTCTTATTATGAACTCGTTTATCTCCCCGTGTTTAAGATTCAATGCCCATTAAATAATTAAGTTATTGACAACTCAAATAATTAATATTTTTACCGTGAGTATTACCACTCAACCTTATTATCATGCTGGAATAAATCCACCTATAGGGTTTACATGATAATCATTATGAGTTCCTCAATGGGACATCATCAACCAATTCCGTTAGGACACGGATTCCTTCTACAATCAACAGCACACCATAGAGATATCACCATCTCCTCACTCATTGAGCATATTGATTTAATAATTAAATCTCACCCATTGATGAATCAAAGATATAAATACTGGCTTATGTGTCGAGTTTATTGTATAGGGATTAAGAGTATGAACATCCATAATAACAGAGATCAAGTTCTATTATATAGTCAGTATAAACCGAACGATCTTTACGGCGGTCCTATTTAATACAGACAAAGTGCACTAGCCCAATTTTGTAGTCAAGACAGACTAATGCCAAATCACACTACAACCATATCGATAGATAGTTCCCGTCTATCTCGGTTGTGAATATCTGTTTATACTTTATAAGGAGCTAATAACATGATCTTCAGTGTGACGCCGCACATCACATTATCTACAGTATAAAGTAAATGGACTTTTGCAATAATTCATTACTGCAAACGTTTGTTCACATGATTCTCATTTCAAATATTGTTAAAACATTGTTCATACAAAAAGCTAGATTTTTAGTATACAATCCAACAAACTCCTACTTATACTAAAAGACTATGCTGCCATATCTGCTGCCATACATCAGACTACCACTCCCACTACTTGACCATTAAAAACTCTCACCTTAAGTTCTTCGTAAAAGGATTACTAGGTTATTATCCGATGCAATCTAGGCGACAACAACCTTTCCCTCATTTATACGATTTCTCGTATCAGGTAGTACTAGCTAACAATGTGTTTAAGTGCCTCATGGGCTCGTGATTTCTTCAAGTTTGCAACTGCACAATTATTTTCACAATAAATTGTGATAACCTTGGGCAAACTCAGAACCATATCCTATCTCGTGATCCTTATCACCAAGATCACAAGAATATATTTTGCTTCTCTTAGTCCTTCATTTCATACTGCTTTATTAATCATACCCATATGTCCGACAATACTCTCTTTCATTGTCTCCAATGAGCAAGATACCATCTACGTACATACAAGAAATACCACCACATTTTCGTCACTCTTTTCAACACACAATACCCATCCGAGCATTGATTAAATCCATACGACTGGATTTTCTTATCAAAACGGATGTTCCATAATCTTGAAGCTTGCTTTAGTCCATTGATGGGCAATTTTAAGCTTAGATTCAAAATGCTCTTAGCCCTTTGCAATGAATCTCTTTGGTTGCTTAACATAGATTTTTTCCTCAAGACTTCCAATCAGGAATTCTGTCTTGACATCTATTTGTTGTACCTCATAATCAAAATGAGCAGCAATAGATAAAAGAATCTGGATCTACTGTTGGATTGTATACTAAAAGTCTAGCTTTAGTATGAACAATGTCATAACAATATTTGAATTGAGAATCATTGATCAAATGATTGCATCTTATAATTTATTTATATGCATGATGCAATAGTCCACTTACTTTATACTGTAGATAATATGTTGTGCGACAACACGCGGAAGATCATATTATCGGTTTCCTTATAAAGTATAAACAGATGCTCACAACTGAGATAGACGGGGACTCTCTATCGGTATGGTTGTAGTGTGGTTTGGTATTAGCTTGTCTTGGCTATAGAATCACATTAGTGCACTTGTGTGTATTGAGCAGGACCGCTTGAGATCGTTCTTCTTATACTGACTATATAGTAGAACTTGATCTCTGTTATTATGGAAGTTCGTGCTCTTAATCCCTATACAATAACCTCGACACGTAGGGCAGTATGTATTTCTTTGATTCATCAATGGGTGAGATTTATAAGTATTAAATCAACAAACTCGGTGAGTTGGGAAGTAGTGCTGTATCTATGGTGTGCTGTTGATTGTAGAAGGAATCCATGTCCGTCATAGGTTGATGATGTCCCCTTGAGGAGCTCATAAGGTTTATCATGTAAATCTTGCAAGTGGATTAATTTCCGACATGATAATAAGGTTGAGTGGTACTACTCTCGGATGAGATATTAATTAATTTGAGTTGTCAGTAACTTAATTAATTAATGGACATTGAATATCTTAAACATGGGGAGACTATCGGGCTTATAATAAGAAGGAGCCCAGAACATAATTTTGGGATTGGACGGGTAGTGCAGTAATAATATTTTAGTTGACTATATTATTATTATTGGATTTAATTAAAAGCTTTGGGCTAAGCTTGGTTAATTAAATTCAATTGAGGCCCAGCCCAATTTCTCCTCCTGGTCCCTGCTGTAGCCCAATATATAAGTGGACTCAGCTTCCTGGAACCCTCAGATTATTCCTGCGCCTCTTTTGGTGAGAGAATGGAAGAGAAGCAGATTGAGAGATCCTGCAGACTGTTGCCCACACAACAGCAGGATCACACTTGGGACATACAGCAGAAGATTGAGAGGTGGTTCTCTGCAGCGATTCATCCTCTACACCAACCCAGAAGTACGGTAAACAGTTTATTAATCGCTTCCGCTAATTGTTTGCCTGGAAACCTAACGATCACGTTTGAACCACACGATCCAATTGCCAACAATTGGTATCAGAGCATTGGTTTCGTGGTGAAACATGAGACGTTAGGTGGGGTTTGTTTCATACGTGTTTTTTTGTCAAATTTAAAGCATGTATGAGATTGATTATGTGATTATGTGTAATAATCTGTTTACAATCGGCTATTTTTTAAGGGTTTTTAGTATTATTTTATTAAAAAAAAAACCCCTATTGCTGTGTGTGTTTATTACTCTGTACGAGAAACACGATACACACTCGACTTCACCATGCCTTCGACGAGAAACTGTTGGCGGAGACTAGCGCTGATGAAGTCAAGAAATCCGGTGACTGGACAAAACGACCTCTGTTGTGAGTGAAGAACATAGACACGACAACGGGATAGGCTGTACGACCTCGACTGGTGCACGGCAATGGCATGGTGTCGCTGGCGGCTGGTGTCCTTGGTCTGCACGGTGGAGTCGATGTAGTCTGCAAAGCCAGTTAACACGCGACTGGGCCAACAGTGATGATCGCTGGGGTGGGTGAAGTCTCGGAGTTAATTGTCGATGGTGGCTGGATAAGAAGCCTACGAGTGACTGGAGTCATCACGACCGCGGAGGGCTGGTAATCCGGCGTGGCTGGTGGCTGTCGGCATGAAGAATCGTGTGACCGATGAAGTTGTGGCTGGCGGTGGGGGCGTGAAGGAGTGCTCGGCGGCGCTCGCCGTCATGGCTGCTGGATCTATGTTGCACGGCTGGCGGCGGCTAGGTCAGCGACGGGTGGCATGTCGTTGATAGTGGAAATCGACGGCCGAAGATACTGAGGTGAGCCAGCAAAGCAATTCGATTGCTGGTTGCTATTGGTATATTGGCAGCGTCGATGGCTTCCGAGTCAATGATGGTGGCACGGTGGATCCGTGGTGGTATCAATCGGGCCTGCTTCTTCATCGATCGGCGCAGCCCTCTGGAGACGAATTCCGAGTGGTCGCGGTCAGCTGCGATGGGTGAACGGTAGATAGCAGTCGTCATTGGTAATGCCGGTGGGCTGTTGGCGCGGCCGCTAACAGCTGCCGGACCATTTCACGCCGATGATGACCGGGAGTGCAGGCAGAAGGCGGCACGAATTCGTTGTAGCCTGGCGGTGGGTCGAGATCATTGCGGCGACTGTGATTAGGGCAGCAAGTTTGGCTTGGGCTCTATTTTGCTGTTGGGCCTTTTATTTTTATAAGGACTGTTGGCCCAGATTATTCTTGTGGGGTTGCCTAATGGGCTCAATTTAATTGGTTTTGGGCTCCCTGTAAGACTGCTCATTTTTTAATTTAGTTTTGGGCTGTTGGGCCTAATTTTAATTAAAATAGTTATGGGCTGCTGGGCTGTATTTAATTAATTGTGGGTAATGGGCCAAGCATGATAAATTAGTTGTTTATTAATAAGGCTAATTTTTTGCTAGTGGGCTTGGTGGATTTAATTTGGTTTTGGGCTAAGATTATGAGTCATGGACAATGGGCTTGATTAATTAATTTAGCCTGCTGCTCATTTTGTGCTTATTTGTTGATCTTGGGCCCAAATTAATTGATCCACTATTTATGCAATTAATTAATGTTATATAACTGATTAATTGATTTAATTGTCAATTATTGTTGTATATGTGATATGCATGCTCTATGTGATTTATTTATTTAAATTGCTGTTAATAGAAGCATGTCTAAGTTGTATATTTTATTTCTGAATATTATATGCATGTTAAAAACCCTCGGTATTAAATAACTAAGTGGGAGAGGGGATTGGTAATAAATTCCCGCGGCCTCCATTATTGGTTTGTAAGTGATGTGAGTAAACTTGCGCGTCGGCATTAGAGCCTTCCTCCCTAACGGATGAGTTTATTCACGGATCACTGGTACAAACTTCTTTAAATAATTATTGTTTGTAATGTGTTGCATATGGGCTTGCGCGTTGGCTATAGTGCCTTCCTCCCTAACGGATGAGCTTATATGAGGTTCACTAGTACAAACTTATATAATTGATGGTTGTAGAAAGTTATCTGAGCGCGTATGTACTTCTCTAACAGTAAGGCACATAAGCTTGGGCAGCGGACTTGGGATCAAATAATGGTGTACACTTAGATGTAAATAATTAGTATCCTCCCCAACGGAGTCACTGCTATTATTTACATGGCTAAAGAGGAACCGACTATTAATTATTTTGTCATAAAGTTAGGTTGACAAATGAAATTAATGGGTAAAACCTTCTCTTGTAAATGTTCGGGTTTGTAAACGTCCACACTAACGTGGCTTGCAGACTCACGGTGCTTGAGATGTCGGTGAATTTTATCTTTATATTGTTTTGAGGGAAACAATATAAAAGGATAAAATTCGAAGATTTGATGATTAGAAAAGAATCTTGGTTTTGAAAATTACTGCTTAAGAAAATACATGTGTATTCTCACAAAGGACATCTCATGATGCCTATTAAAGTCTCTAGTGAAGAGATGAGAGGTTCATAGAAATATGATGATCTCATGTAACTCTTCGGATACTTGAGTAAATTAAAAAGGCAGAAGATCATGTTTAAATTGATGAATGAATTAGAAGAGCTTGGAATAGAAATTGAAAGGGAAACCTAAATCAATTTATTCTTCACAATTTGCCTGAATGTTTTGAGCAAGTTCTATCTGAAATACGAAAGGTTGTATATGGTGGGAAACTTCTAACAAAACATGTGGCAAAAGAAAGCCAATTTTCATCATAAACTGAACAAGGTTAATATCTTATTTACTAATGGTTTAAACATGATTAGTGATGGCATCTACTGACACCAAGTATGTAGATACTGGAATCACTAAATGTTTATCACTGAGTAAGGATAAGATTGTTAATAACATGGGTAAAACTACAAAGGTAGTGGCTATTGCAGTGGGAGTTGTTTATTTATCTCATGATAAGAATAAACGATTGATTATGAGAAATTGTCTTTACGTACGAAGAATTTAATTTCGGTTTCTATGCATTAACGGATGGATACTTCATTTCATTTAAATGACATGGTCATAGAAATGAGGAATGAGGCTATAATCCATTAAAGTACGTTGGTGGATAATTTGGATACTCTTGAATCATGCACATCCCACAGATGCAATAAAAAGTAGTTAAATAATGCATCTTCTAATATAAGTAAGAGAAAGGAACCTTCGGAAATGAACTAAACATACATTTGGCGTCTATGACTAATTCATTTTACTTGAGTAGGATTCAAAAGTTGATAGCCGATAGACCGTAAGGTTTATCTGAAGTGGAAACTATCGGACTTGCGAGTCTTGCTTAGAAGTAAAAATGATTATCTGCCTTTTCAAGGCTGTGGGGTGTAGAGTCAAAGATATATATGTTGGAATTAGTTCATTCTGATTCAAGCGAACCTAATATTATCCAGGCGAGAGGTGGTTATGAATATTCGAAGATTATTCTGGAAACCAATATATTTATATGATGCACTGCATGTCTAAGTTCTTGGATTAATTCAAGAACTGTAAGGCTGGTACAGTGAGCGTCATGGAAAATATATCATATCATTATGAGATCCAATCGTGATGATGAAAACCTCTTGGGATAGTTAGGAACTAATAATCAGAAGTTGAGATTAAATCTCAAGTTGACTACACCGGGCATGCCCCAGCTGAATGGTGTGGTGGGTAGAAGGTATAAGGCTCTTATGATTATGATTAGATAGATGATGAATTATTTGGAATAATTAAATTCATTTTATGGACATGCCCTAGATACAGTAATTCGTGAAACGTTTGTCTGTATATGGGATATCCTATAAAAATGAAGAGTGATTTATTTAGTCCAAAAGATCGAAGGGTGACTGTTAACACAAACACCAGATTTTTGGAAAAGGACTATGTAATAAATCACAAGCCCATGTATAAGTTCTTCTAAAGGTAGTGAGAGGAAAACACAAAATATTAGTACCAAGTGTACAAGAGGATATACCACAAGGTAAACTGCAACGCGTGTCACGTCTGATACACAATTACATGTAGTGCCTTGTCGTAGTGGGAGGGTTGTATGACAACCCATAAATATATGTTTTGGGAGAGTCGTGATACATGATCCCTAGTAAACATGGTATTGTCCCACGGATATGACGTAGCACTACAAGATGAAAATGCGGAATCTTAGTAAGTTGCAATGAATGTTGAAATAGAACCTACGGATTCTAAATTAAGTCTGGAGCTTGAAAGATCACTAAAATGGTGTAAAAACCATTGCAAGTGGTCATAAGAAATAAAAGAGGATCATACGGAAAGGTGAAAATCTTGGAAGTAAAGCTTGTTGCGAAAAGATGTACTCAGAAAGAAATGGTTCGATTATGAGGGAACATATTCACTGGTAGCTATGCTTAAATTGATCCGGATTCTTTTATTTATTGCTGCTCATATTAAATTATGAGGGACAGCAAATAGATGTCAAGACAGCTTTCCTGATTGGAAGTCTTGAGGAAAACATCTATGTGAAGCAACCAGAGTAATTCATTGCAAAGTACTAATAGCATTTTGATAGTAAGCTTAAAAGTGTCCAGCGATGGACTAAAACAAGTTTTAAGATCGTGAAGCATTTGTTTTGATTAGATAATCCAGTGGCATGGATTTAAATCAATGAGCGGATGAGTCTTGTGTGTTGTAAAGAGTGACGGAAACGTGGTGGTGTTTTTTGTACTATACGTAGATAGTATCTTGCTCATTGGAGACAATGAAAGAGTATTATCGGGCGTATGGGTACGGTTAATAAAGCGGTAGATATGAAGGACTTAAGAAAGGCAAAATATATCCTTTTGATCACGGTAATACGGATCACAAGAAAGGATATTATGCTTATCTCAAGTTTCATAAAATGATACAGTTCATACTCGTTTAGCATGTAAATTTATCTAAGTGAATGTGTCTTTGAGACACAAGAAGAAGATAAAAAGGATGAAAGCGGTTCCTTATGCTTCGGCGAATAAGGAAGCTTAATCTAAGGAATGCTATGAACGATATTGGATATTTGTTTTGCTGAATGCATGAACAGTGGGTATCAACGTAATCCGGAACAAGAATGATGAACTGTGGTAAGACATTTATAAAGTGCCTGAGAAGGACTGGAAATTATATGTGGACTTACTGGACAGATTCACTGCTTCTATGGATTACGTAGATTCGGATTTTTTAGTCAGATTGGACGGCAGTAAATTCTCCTCAAAGGTTATGCGTTTAATCTTAGGAAGTAGAGTCATAATGTGGAGGAGTGTTATATAGAAATATATTTCAGACTCCGGACTCCATCATGGAAAGATGATGAATTGGAGCCTATGAGGCAGCCAAAGTATCTATATGACTCTAGAGACTTCATGATGGACTTTGAAGTGTTTCTAAGTTTGCCCAAGGTAATCACAATTTACATTGATGATATTGGTGCAGTTACAAACTTGAAGAAATCACAAGTCCATAAGGCAATTAAACACATGGAGCGCGAGTACCACCTGCTACAAGAAATCGTATTATGAGGGGAAGGTTGTTGTCGCCTAGATTGCATCGGATGATGACCTAGTAAACTATTTATAAGGACCTTAAGGCGAGAGCTTTTAATGGTCGTGTAGTGGTAGTAGGAATCAGATGTATGGCAGAATACATGACAGCATAGTCTTTTAGTATAAGTGGGGGATTGTTGGATTGTATACTAAAAGTCTAGCTTTAGTATGAACAATGTCATAACAATATTTGAATTGAGAATCATTGATCAAATGATTGCATCTTATAATTTATTTATATGCATGATGCAATAGTCCACTTACTTTATACTGTAGATAATATGTTGTGCGACAACACGCGGAAGATCATATTATCGGTTTCCTTATAAAGTATAAATAGATGCTCACAACTGAGATAGACGGGGACTCTCTATCGGTATGGTTGTAGTGTGGTTTGGTATTAGCTTGTCTTGGCTATAGAATCACATTAGTGCACTTGTGTGTATTGAGCAGGACCGCTTGAGATCGTTCTTTTTATACTGACTATATAGTAGAACTTGATCTCTGTTATTATGGAAGTTCGTGCTCTTAATCCCTATACAATAACCTCGACACGTAGGGCAGTATGTATTTCTTTGATTCATCAATGGGTGAGATTTATAAGTATTAAATCAATATACTCGGTGAGTTGGGAAGTAGTGTTGTATCTATGGTGTGCTGTTGATTGTAGAAGGAATCCATGTCCGCCATAGGTTGATGATGTCCCCTTGAGGAGCTTATAAGGTTTATCATGTAAATCTTGCAAGTGGATTAATTTCCGGCATGATAATAAGGTTGAGTGGTACTACTCTCGGATGAGATATTAATTAATTTGAGTTGTCAGTAACTTAATTAATTAATGGACATTGAATATCTTAAACATGGGGAGACTATCGGGCTTATAATAAGAAGGAGCCCAGAACATAATTTTGGGATTGGACGGGTAGTGCAGTAATAATATTTTAGTGGACTATATTATTATTATTGGATTTAATTAAAAGATTTGGGCTAAGCTTGGTTAATTAAATTCAATTGAGGCCCATCCCAATTTCTCCTCCTGGTCCCTGCTGTAGCCCAATATATAAGTGGACTCAGCTTCCTGGAACCCTCAGATTATTCCTGCGCCTCTTTTGGTGAGAGAAGGGAAGAGAAGCAGATTGAGAGATCCTGCAGACTGTTGCCCACACAACAGCAGGATCACACTTAGGACATACAGCAGAAGATTGAGAGGTGGTTCTCTACAGCGATTCATCCTCTACACCAACCCAGAAGTACGGTAAACAGTTTATTAATCGCTTCCGCTAATTGTTTGCCTGGAAACCTAACGATCACGTTTGAACCACACGATCCAATTGCCAACATCTACATCGTGTGATCCTTTTTTTATTTTGTATAACCACTTCCAACGGCTTTTACACCATTTAATTGTCCTACAAGCTCCCAGATTTAATTTCAAAAATTCATTGTGACTTACTAAGATTCCACATTTTGATCTTGTAGTGCTTCGTCATAATTCATGGGGCTATTTCATGTTTACTAGGGACCAAGTCTCACGACTCTCCCAAAATATAAATCTATCGTGTTGTAAAACAACTCTCCCACTACGAGAAGACACTACATGCAATTGTGTATCAGATGTGACATGCGATGCAGTTTACTTGTGGTATATCCTCTTGTAGTATTTGGTACTAAAATTTGTGTTTTCCTTCTCACACCTTTAGAACATTTTATACATGGTCTTGTAATTTATTACATCGTCCTTTCAGAAAATCTAGTGTTCATGTTAACAATCACCTTTTAATCTTTTGGACTTTTAAATAAATGACCCTTCATTTTTCTAGGATATCCCACAAACAGACAAACACCGTTTGACATGTTGTTTCCAGTGTTTACCCATAAAATGAAATTAAGTAATTCCAAATAACTCATCATCTATCTAACCATTTCCATAAGAGTCCTATTCCTTCTTTCCATCACACCATACAGCTGGGGTATGCCCGGTGTTGACAACTTGAGATTCAATCTCAACCTCTAATTGATAGCTCCTAACTATCCTAAGAGGTACTCGCCAACACGATTAAATCATAATGACTTAATATGTTTTCCATGATGCTTCACCGCATCAGTCATGCACTTATTGAATTTAATCATAGTACTCAGACTTGCAGTGCATCAAATAAATATATCTGGTTTCTAGAATAATAGTCAATCAAAGTGACAAATATTCTTAAACACCTCTCTCCGAAATAATCTTAGGATCGCTTAAATCAGAATGAACATTTCCAACATATCTTTTCATGACTCTATACCCCTTGGCCTTAAAAGGTCTTTAATCATTTTTATTTTCAAGCAACACAAGCAAGTCATGATAGTTTCCACTTCCAATAAACCTAACGGTTCACTGGCTATCAAATTTCGAATCGTACTTAAGTAAAATGATCTAGTCTTAGATGCCAAAAGTATGTTTAGTTCATCTCTAGAGGTTCCTTTCTCTTACTAAGATTAGAAGATGCATTATTAATTACTATATGTTGTATCCATGGTATGAACATGATTTAAGAGTGTACAAATTGTCACTAATGTACCATAATATATTATAGCTCCATCCTTCATTATAACGACCATGTCATTTAAATGAAATAGAGTATCCATCCGTAAATGCATAGAAACCGAAATGAAATTCTTTCTATGAAAACATACATAAAAACAATTTCTCAAAATCAAATGTTTATTCATATCATAAGATAAATAAACAACTCCCACTGCAATAGCGACTACTCTCATAGCTTTACCTATGTACATAGTAATCTCATCATCACTTAGTTATAAACATTTAGTGATTCATGTATCTACACACAACGTGTCAGTAGACGCCATCACTAATCATGTTTCATCAGCTAGTGAATAAGAAACTAACCTTGTTCAACTCTTGATGAAATTGGTTTTCCTTCGCCACACGTCTTGTCAGAAGTTTCCCACCGTATAAAACATTTTGTAATTCAAGTGAAACTTGCTCAAAACGTTAAGGCAAACTATGAAAAATAAATTGAGTTAGGTTTCCCCTTCAATTTCTATTCCAAGTATTTCCAATTCATTCATCAAGTGACCTCTTGCCTTTCTAATTTACTCAAGTATCCGAAGAGTCGTATAAGACCATCATATTTCTATGAACCTCTCACCTTTTCACTAAAGACTTAACTAGGCATCAGAAGTGTCATGCCCCCGACCCCAGACAGAACGCGACAACTGCCACGTTAACCATAAATTTTGCGGAATGGGTGCACTCCACGCCACAAAGTTTATAGAAAACATAAGGCTTGCTATCAAGTACCTGTAGAACTGAACAACTGATAACAACATGTACAACCCGAGGACATCATCACATAAAGTATCAACAAGGATTTACAAAGGTACAAAATACAACGATGTAACTTAGTTTAAAGAAAATATACATGAACGATATAACATCGCGAAGGTACAAAAAGAACATCAAGGGGGTCACCAAATATAAACTATACAATCTCGCCAATGAATCCGTCAATTTACATAAAAGAGAAAGTACCCAAAATACTGATTGGATGACGAGCAAATGATAGGCAAACCTCCAACCAAAACGATATCAACAGCCTGAAATGGAAAGAATGATGGGGGTGAGCAAAACCATTAGCTCAGTGAGATGATAAGCCGGTCACCCCGACCCTTATACGAAGCATGTATTCCCACTCGCGGTTCATAATATAAAATCCAACATTTCGTCCCACAATAACAATTTCTCACTCAGTATACATATTAATGAAAATAAAAACCTTAGTGCACATTTACGAATAACACAATTAGTTCAAACAACATGTTATCACATAAAAGACGCGTGGGTAGTCAATATCCTCCTCGAACTGAGCTCTTCGTCGAGAGACAGTCCAAGCCCATCACCGTTACTCTAGATAAAATGCACATTAATATTCTTTCTCAACACGCCAAGTGCTAAAGTTCACAATTCAATATCGACGTGAATACTTGAAATGATCAAACATATAAACATATATGAATGCATGTCCCACACCGGTGACGTTGACTGAGCCTATAATAGACTGATCCATCTAACGATCACCCTCCAGAGTATCAGTATTTGGCAAATGGACAGGTGCCCCGTTAGATCTAACTCACCCGGGTTTGCCAAGCAACGGGCAACTTGATTGTCACTCTAACTCACCTGAACCACGACAATTCGGGCTACTTAATCAATGTTGCTCCAACTCACCCGAACCATGACCAATTCGAGCTACTTAACCTTGGTACCAGGTATACATATGCATATGCATCATAAGATGAATAACGACTCAAGTTAGAGTCTTAATTGGCACACAAGAATAACCAGAAATCAATTCTCAAATAATTCACAATAAATGCTATCAGATATCGAGCCGGCAAGGCTCTTCAACATAAGTTAAAATCAATAATACTCATAAAATGGCTAACAGGACTCTAACCAGAGCAATCGAGCCAATCAGGCTCTTTACCACATAACACAATACCAAATAATTTTCTTATCAATTAACTATAACTAAAATAAATGCACATTTATCGAGGGTCCACACTTCCCACAAGAGAAGGCGTTCCCGAATTATCAACTCACAAGAACGTGATTAACTCTCTCTGGAATCTTAAGCCGGTCCCTTGCCCTTCGTCGATGGTTCTTTTCCTAGAAAGGAGATAAGCAATTAAAGACAAATCAAATATAACTAACTATTAGCGGTAACATCACCTTTCATTGCTAAAAACAAATCCTAATCGAGTTCGAACGAGTCGATATTAAATAAAAATGGCATGTAACTCCTTAACATCAGTTCCCAATCCCACATAACCCATTTCAATACATTAACTAAATGAAACGATAGAAAATAAATTTGAATTCGACATAAAAATTTTGAAATTTTCCAGCTAGCGGCAGTTTACGAGAAAAATCATAACTAATTGTAGAATAATCGGATTGAGGCATTTCAAGTGGCTACGGAAAGCTAACGAGTTCAGCTACGTACAGAAATTAAGTTTGCAAACTTTAGAGGGCAATAGCTATGTCAAAATCAGTTCGAACAGTCTGCGAATTACCCACATACCAAAAAGAAAAACCCCACAAAATTACAAAACCATGGAAGAAGGAAGCTTGATTCACACATCACTTACCTCAAAACAACTTAGAAACCAACTAGGATGAGGGTTGTAAGGGAGAATTTGATCAACAAGGGTTTCTCCACTTCACTCTCTTCTTTCCCCTCTGTTGTTTTTCTTCTCCCGTTCTTCTTTCTTTTCTTTTCTTTTTTTTAACTTTAGCCTTAATAATTATATATCAGGCCATTTAAGTGGGCTGAAACTTTGGGCCACAAAATAAATAAATAAATAAGTTTGGGCTTTCTAAAAAAAATCTAGTTGGGCTAAGATAGGGCTGGCCTTTTGGGCCATAAAAATAAATAAATAGGTTTTGGGCTTTCTAAAAAAAAATCTAGTTGGGCTAGGATATTATAAGAAGACATTCATTAGTGAGAACACATATTTATTTTCTTAAGCAGTAAAATTTAAAACCAAGATTTTTTTCTAAACATTTAATTTTGGACAAATAATTTGATTTCTTTCAGTTAATAATAAGTGAATTAAACTATTCGAAAATTCAGAGAATCAAGTAAATAAATACGACGATCAAACTCTTCGAATTTAAATTTTATATTGATTCCCTCAAAAAGTATATAAAATAAATTCACCAACATCTCAGGCACACCCTGAATTTGCATGCCACGTTAGTGTGGACGTATACAAACCCTAACATTCGTAAGAGAAGATTTTCCCCATTAATTCCATATATCATAATTAACCTAATGACTCAATGATTAATAGTCAGTTGTCCTTTAGCCATGCAATTTAATAGCAGTGACTCCGTTGGGGAGGATACATATTAATTGCACCTAAGTATATACCATTGTTTGATATCAAGTACGTTACCAAAGTTTGTGTTCTTACAGTTGGAGAAGTCCACATGCACTCAAATAATTTCCTTTAACCATTAATTATTAATTTATACCAGTGATCCGCAAATAAAATCCATCTGTTGGGGAGGAAGGCACTATAGCCGACTCATAAGCTTACTTGCATCACATTACAAATAATAATTATTTATTGAAATTTATTCCAGTGATCCACATATATAATTCATCCGTTGGGGGGGGAAGGCACTATAGTTGATTCATAAGCTTACTTGCATCACACAATAAATCAATAATGCAGGCCGCGGGATCTATTGATCAATCCCTCTCCCACTTAGTTATTTAACAAGAGGGTTTTTGCATGCATACAATATAACAGATATAATTATGCAAATAAACATGCTATTATTATGGCAAATTAGGCAGTAAATCAAATAGCACACGCAATCCAAATATATATAATAATTGACAACTAAAAACAATTATAGAAATTATATATAAGGAATAAAAAAATTTAAAATTGGTTGACTTAGTCAACACTCCAAACAATTAAGGAAGTGACTTGCACAAGAAGAAGGAATAGCTTGTGTCCCAAGCTAACCACCACACGGTCCCACAGCGCCACTCCATCCATCTCACTGCCTGCCAGAGAACAGGCTATCGTCGGAATCCCATCGCCTGAATTCTGCGCAAACCATGGTCCACTTCCAGCCAATCCATTACTCGCTAACTTGCGCAACGCCCATCCACCTACGCCACTAGCGCACAACCACACTGGAGAAGGATTAACAGCCACGCGTCAACGCCCTGCAGCAAGCGCTGCCTATCAATGACGTCCGACCTGTATGACTGTACACAATGCATGCCGTCAGTGCTAAGTGGATGGTGCCGCAATGCCGCCGCTCAGCGATTCTGACGTGCCGCCAACAATCACCAATAGGTCATGCCGCCCACATCAGCAGATCATGCCTACTCCATCCAGCAGGTCATGCCACTCCATCTAAAATAATTCTACCGACTGACAAAAACTTGTAGCGAAACAAACTGAACGAGCCATGCCGTCAATTGCCGGCAGTCATGCCGATAGTGGCTTCCAGTCATGCTGCTACCGACCCAAAATAGGCTTGCTTCGTCATGCTTTTGTCGGAGTTCTGCCATCGCGATAGCGCTCACACCACCTACCAAAAAATTTTTGTTTCCCAGAGTTCCATCACTCAGCCGAGGTAATATCGATGACCAATGTGTCACCTCGTAGCTGTTATACGATTCAGGGCACGTGCCATTGATTGCTCGCAGCAAGGATCTATGCCAACAGCCTCGCTGAGCCACCGTCGGTACGACTAGTATGGCCACTTGCTGGCGCTCGTGCTGTCAAGCTTATCCTTTCGTGCCAATGTCATCGCTGAACATGCGGTCATCTTCCTCCCTGACAAGCCCCAACGTGAATGGCCACAAGGAGTCTCGACCGGAAAACTGTGAGACCCGATCATAAAATTGGAAGACTCGCTCGGAAGATTCAGTGAACTTGCTCAGAAGCGGTAAAGGATCCGCTCAGAATACTGATATGGCTCACTCGAAACCGGCACACAAGGTCGAGACTTGTTCTGTAAGCCACCAGTTGTCGCACCTTTCCTCTCCCACTATTGAGCACCTACTTATAGTGGCCATGCCGCAAGAGCCAGCCGCCGTGCCGCCGCTGATGTAGGCCGCTCACGCCATTGTTCTGAAAGTTTGCCGCACTAATATACCCCAGTAGTAGCCCTTTCGATGCGCCGTTCATTGTCGCAGACCCGTAGCCACATCGTTCCAGTTCATCATGGTTTCGCGATCCCGGCTCCATCACATCATAAACCAGCAAACACCCCAAGCAACCGTCGACTTCACTCCATCATGCGACTACCAGCAAGCTTAACCACCATCACGTTGCTGTCACTTTCACCGTAGCTATGATACGTGTGGTGCTCATGTGTGATGGCATCGCACAATTAGGGTTTTAACATGTTTAAGCAATTAAACCTTAAACCCTAATATCACATAATCTACTCAAATGCTAGCCTAACGTGTCACGTTTAACTTTAGAACCTTTGCTCTTATACCAATTGTTGGCATTTGGATCTTTCGGTTAATGCGAATTGTTAGGATTCCATGCAATTCTATTGCAGCGGAAGCATAAGAGTAGAATCATATTACCTTTCACCAGGGTTGATGTAGAGGTAGATCATCAGCAGCATGAATAAACGACCTTCCGATCTTCTGTTGTATTCCTAAGCCACGTCTTGACGTTGTGTAGGCAATGATCTACAAGATGATCTCAACCTGCAATCCTAATCTACTTATTCACGGTTTTGGCGTGTTTTCATTAAATATCTGAACTGCTGAGATAGGCTATTAAATAGGCTATAATAGGGACCAGGAGGAGAAATTAGGGTTTGAGCCTCCCATTGGGCTTAAGCATCCAAGTTTAGCCCAAAACTTATACTTAAGTCCAATAATAATAAATCAGTCCACTAAAGAAATATTATTGAACTGCCACCCTAATCCCAAATTACATTTATAGGCTCCTTATTATGAGCCCGTTTATCTCGATGTGATTAAGATTCAATGCCCATTAATTAATTAAGTTACTGACAACTCAATTAATTAATATATTTACCGAGAGTAATACCACTCAACCTTATTATCATGCTGTATTAAATCCCCATGTAGGGTTTACATGATAATCATTATAGCCGCTAAGGGGACATCATCAACTAATTCCGTTAGGACACGGATTCCTTCTACAATCAACAGCACAATATAGAGACATCACCATCTCCTAACTCATTGAGCATATTGATTTAATATTTAAATCTCATCCATTATCAATGGAATAAATACAGGCTTATGTGTCGAGGTTATTGTATAGAGATTAAGAGTATGAGCATCCATAATAACATAGATCAAGTTCTATTATATAGTCAGTATAAACCGAACGATCTCAACGGCAGTCCTATTTAATACACACAATGTGCACTAGCCCAATTTTATAGTCAAGACAGACTAATGCCAAATCACACAACAACCATACCGATAGATAGTCCCCGTCTATCTCGGTTGTGCATAACTATTTATACTTTATAAGGAGCTGATAATATGATCTTCCCTGTGACGCCGCACACCACATTATCTAAAATATAAGTAAATGGACTTTTGCAACAATTCATTATTGCAAACATTTGATCACATGATTCTCATTTCAAATATTGTTAAAACATTGTACATACATAAATCTAAACTTTTAGTATACAATCCAACACATGATGCTCATTTCCTTTATCATGATATATATTTACCTTCATCATGATACTCATTTCATACATCACGATGCATATTTCCATCATCACGATTCTCATTTCCATTATCTTGATGATCATTTCCCTCACCATGATGCTCATTTCCTTCATCATGATACTTTTTTTATTCATAATGATGCTCATTTCCTTCATCACGATGCATATTTCCTTCATCATTATGGCCATTTCCTTTCCTTCATCATGATTCTCATTTCCTTCCTCATGATGTGTATTTCCATCATAATGATGCTAATTTCCTACACTATTATGCCCATTACCTTCATCATGATGCATGTTTCCATCATCGTAATGCTAATTTCCTACATCGTGATTGCTCATTTCGTTCATCATGATGCATAATTCCTTCATCACAATACTCATTTCCTACGTCATGATGCATATTTCCTTCATGATTATGCTCATTTTCTTTATCATAATACTCATTTCCTTCATTATGATGCATGTTTTCTTATTCATGGTGTTCATTTCTTCAACATGATTCATATTTTCTTTATAGTGATGCTCCTTATCTATATCATGATGCTCATTCCCTACATTATGATGCTCATTTCCTTCATCATGATGCTTATTTTCACAACGTGATGCTCATTTCCTTCTTCATGATGCATATTTCCTTCATCACGATGTATATTCCTTCATCATGATGCTTATTTCCTATATCATAATTCTTATTTTCTTCGTCTTGATTATCATTTCTTTCATCATGATTCTCATTTCCATGATGCTCATTTCCTTCATCAAGATGCATATGTCTTTCGTCATGATGCTCATTTCCTACATCATGATGCTCATTTCCTTCATCGTGATGCTCATTTCCTTCATCATGATGAATATTTCTTTCATCATGATGATAATTTCCTACATTATTATGGTTATTTCCTTCATCGTGATTCTTATTTCCTTCATCAGGATGCATATTTCCATCATAATGATGCTAATTTCCTACACTATTATGCTTATTTTCTTCATCATGATGCATGTTTCCATCTTCGTAATGCTATTTTCCTTCATCATGATTCTCATTAAGTTTATCATGGTGCATAATTCCTTCATCATGATGCTCATTAAGTTCATCATGATGCATAATTCCTACATCATGATTCATATTCCTTCAGGATGATGCTCATTTTCTTTATCATGATGCTCATTTCCTTCATTATGATGCATGTTTTCTTCTTCATGATGCTCATTTCTTCATCATGATTCATATTTCCTTTATAATGATGCTCTTAATCTACATTGTGATGCTCATTCCCAACATCATGATGCTCATCTCCTTCATCATGATGTTCATTTTCACAATCATGATGCTCTTATCCTTTTTCATAATACGTATTTCCTTCATCGTGATGCTTATTTCCTATATCATAATGCTAATTTTCTTCATCATGATTCTCATTTCTTTAATCATGATTCTCATTTCCATCATTATGATGCGTAAATCCTTTATCATGACGCTCATTTCCTTCATCATGATGTTCATTTCCTTCATCAAGATGCATATGTCCTTCATCATGATGCTCATTTCCTACATCATGATGCTCATTTCCTTCATCAGGATGCATATTTCATTCATCAATATACTCATTTCCATAATCATGATGCTCATTTCCATCATCATTATTAATAAATCCTTCATCATGATGCTCATTTCGTTCATTGTTATGCGTATTTTCTTTATCATGATGCTCATTTCCTACATCATGATGCTCATTTTCTTCATCGTGATGATTAATTTCGACGTCATTATGGTCATTTCCTACATCCTGATGCTCATTTCCATCATCATGATGCATATTTTCTTACTCATGATTCTCTTTCCTTCACCATGATGCATATTTCCTTATTCATATTGCTCATTTCCTTAAAAAGAAGGAAATATGCATCGAAACGATGGAAATGGTGATCATAACATGCGGATGAGCATCAAAATGAATGAAATATGCATCGAAACGAAGGTAACGTTGATCATAACAAGCCAATGAGCATCAAAATGAAGGAATATGCATCGAAACAAGGAAACGTTGATCATAACAAGCGAATGAGCATAAAAATGAAAGAAATATGAATCGAAACAAAGGAAATGTTAATCATAACATGCGGATGAGCATCAAAATGAAAGAATATTCATTGAAGCGAAGGAAATGTTGATCATATATAACAAGCGAATGAGCATCAAAATGAAGGAAATATGCATCAAAACGAAGGAAATGTTGATAATAACAAGGGAATGAGCATCAAAATGAAGGATATATGCATCGAAACGAAGGAAATGTTGATCATAAAAAGCAAATGAGCATCAAAATATAGGAAATATGCATCGAAACGAAGGAAATATTTTTCATAATGAGAGAATGAGCATCAAAATAAAGGAAACATGCATCGAAACAAAGGAAATGTTGATCGTAACAAGCGAATGAGCATCAAAATGAAGGATATATGCATCGAAATGAAAGAAATGTTGATGGTAATGAGAGAATGAACATCAATATGATGGAATCATGCATCGATACGAAGGAAATATTGATCATAACAAGCTAATGAGCATCAAAATGAAGGAAATATGCATCGAAATGAAGGAAATGTTGATCATAACAAGCGAATGAGCATAAAAATGAAGGAAATATGAATCGAAACAAACAAAATGTTAATCATAACATGCGGATGAGCATTAAAATGAAAGAATATTCATTGAAGTGAAGGAAATGTTGATCATATATAACAAGCAAATGAGCATCAAAATGAAGGAAATATGCATCAAAACGAACGAAATGTTGATAATAACAAGGGAATGAGCATCAAAATGAAGGATATATGCATCGAAACAAAGGAAATGTTGATCATAAAAAGCAAATGAGCATCAAAATGAAGGAATATGCATCGAAACGAAGGAAATGTTTTTCGTAATGAGAGAATGTGCATCAAAATGAAGGAAACATGCATCGAAACAAAGGAAATGTTGGTTATAACAAGCGAATGAGCATCAAAATGAAGGATATATGCATCGAAATGAAAGAAATATTGATGGTAATGAGAGAATGAACATCAATATGATGGAATCATGCATCGAAACGAAGGAAATATTGATCATAACTAGCTAATGAGCATCAAAATGAAGGAAATATGCATTGAAATTATAACACCCCAATTTTCTAAATAAAGAAATTCCCATTTTTATTTCATAAATAGAGTATTAATTAGGATGTGATAAAACATTTTAATTATTGAATAAATAAATAAATGAGCATCCAAAGTCAAAGGATTTAGAATAGGGGATAAGTCCCATAAGTTTTATCGGACCTTAACCAAATGACAAAATTTTAGATAAGGATTAGGTCCTATAAAATTCTGTAGCTTTATTTTGAAATGAAGAGTATTTAGCAAATACCTTTAAAGGCCAGGACTATAAGTTTATTCCCAAATTCATAACTCGTAAAACATATAGGACTAATCAATCTTATAAAAGTGCTACACCTCAAATATAGGAAATAATAAACAAGTGGCTTAGCAAAGATGAAGGAAAAATTTTATAAAAATTCGATTCTGTAAGTTTATGCAAATTTGCAAAATAATAAATACCTCAACTTGGCCCTCAAAACAATTTGCAACTGTAATTATTTAAATAAAATACCAATCTAATTTAATGTACTGGAAGACCATTTATTAATTTTAAAACTTAACTAAAAAATAGGACATCCACCATAATCAACAAAATAATTAATTATTGATTCATAACAAATCCACATTCCATCTGTCCATCTAGTATGCGCAATTATGTATATATATGTACTTACAAATTCTGAAACAATGAAACATGTGAGATCCCATCTATTTTTCGAAAAAGTACTATTCCAAATCTCTTCCCATTTTCACAAATTCAACAACAAACATATTATAATTTTCGACAGCCAAATAACATATAATATTATTCAAATCATTTGTAAGTTTCCATCAACTTTCAATAACAACATGAAATTTGTTTTATAATCAGTATGAGTGTAAAATAATGAAATCACAAATTAATATTTCATGTCATGAGTAAAATGGGAATGAGACAGGGACGGAAAACTTAATAAAATTTCATATAGTCTCCTCTTGCTCGACACATCCCCGCTCGTACGCTAGCGCCTCGCTTTAATCTCAAAGGAAGGTAAATTGTTGGGGTGAGCAACCACAAGCTCAGTGAGGAATTTAAATATACTTACATACGTGAATCAATCCATGTGCGAAAAATATAATTTCACTTACTATACAATCCTGCCATGTCTTACGATATCGCGATTCGTTTGTAAGGAGAGTAAGGCACTATTTAAAGTCCAAACTTGCAAAGAGTAAGGCACTATTTAAAGTTATTTAAAGTCCAAACTTGCAAAGAGTAAGGCACTATTTAAAGTCCAAACTTGCATAAATTTACAGTTCACATATTCAATTCAATTTCGCCTATCACATATGAATCAATTTAGCATACATAAGGTGAGAAAATCCCCACATTTCAATCACGTAAAAGCGTTGGATACGAGAAACGAACGTCGCGATCCGACCCTTTGAAACCTAAAATCAAACAACTACAGATTACTACCCAAGGCTTAGTAAAATAATGAAATCCAAAGAGAAGAATAAGGGGTATAGGATCGATGTAAGTGAAAAGAAAAAGGAAAGAGATGAAGGCACTGTTACCTTTCTCTCTTTATATAGGAGCAACCGAGTCACAAGAAATATGAGTGATGGAAAAAAATGAAAAGAATGATCAATTTTATGCTTGGATGGCTGGCCAACTCTCCAGACAATTAACGCGTAGGAGAAGTCAATCTTTCCTTAGTAAAGAGTTCAATTTAAGATTTGATTGCAGAGAAGATATTTCTTTGAGATTAGACAAGATTTGACGATTTCTTGGACAGGAAGAGATTTGCTTAAATAAGTGAAAGTGTATAATACTCTGATCTTGTTCCTCATTCACACGGATCGATTTTTGTTTTGTAAATAATATACGGGGTGTTACATCCTACCCTTCTAATAAAAATTTCATCCTCGAAATTCAATCATAAAAATGTCGTACCCATAAAGAAAGATGGGTATCTTGCTTGTATTTCATCTTCTCTTTCCCATGTGGTCTCATCTTCCGTGTGTCAACTCCATTGAACTTTAATGAATGGCACTTCATGATTTCGAATCATTTGGATCTTTCGCTCCATGACTTCCATAGGTTCCTCTTCGTATGTTAAGTCTTTGCCAATCTCCAATGTTGAGAAATTTACCACGTGGCTAGGATCATGAACATAT
Source organism: Pogostemon cablin (assembly GCA_023678885.1). NCBI lineage: Eukaryota > Viridiplantae > Streptophyta > Magnoliopsida > Lamiales > Lamiaceae > Pogostemon > Pogostemon cablin. Next base: position 12,967,515 of record CM042997.1, read on the forward strand.
TTTCTCAACATCGAAATGTGGAAAACATTATGAACTGAGAATAACTCGGGAGGTAAAGCCAAACGATAGGCTAGATTCCTAACTCGTTTGAGAATTTCAAATGGTCCAACAAAACGGGTCCCTAGCTTCCATCTTCTTCCGAATCGAATGACACCCTTCGTGGGAGCCACTTTTAGAAACACATGGTCTCCGACTTCAAAATGCAAATCCCTTCTTCTTTGATCAGAATAGGACTTTTGTCTATCCTGGAAAGACTTGATCCTTTCTCGAATGATTCTGATCTTGTCCACTGCTTCTTCTATCATTTGTAGACCTAGGACAGCCTTCTCACCAACATCGTCCCAATATAATGGTGATCTACACTTCCTTCCATAGAGCGCTTCATAAGGGGCCATCTTGATGGTCGCTTGATAACTATTGTTGTAGGCAAACTCGACTAGAGGTAGAAACTTTTCCCATGCTTCATCAAAGTCAAGTGTGCATGCTCTTAACATATCTTCCAAAATTTGAATCGTCCTCTCCGATTGCCCATCGGTTTGCGGGTGATAGGCAGTACTAATATTTAATCTAGTTCCCATGGCCTTGTGCAGACTTTCCCAAAATCTTGAAGTAAAGCGCGAATCTCTATCAGACACTATAGAAATTGGTACACCATGAAGTTTCACTATCTATTGAATATACAGTTGAGCATACTGCTCCATTTTGAACGTCATCTTCACTGGTAAGAAATGAGCCGACTTGGTCAATCGATCGACGACGACCCATATGGCATGATTTTCCCTTGAGGACCTTGGCAATCCCATGACAAAATCCATGGAAATTTGTTCCCATTTCCACTCAGGAATCTCGAGAGGTTTAAGCTTTCCTGCTGTTGTTGGTGTTCAATCTTAACTTGTTGGCAAGTTAAACATCTTTCTATAAAGTATCCAATATCTCGCTTCATACTCCTCCACCAAAATCTTTCTTTCAAATCTTGATACATCTTTGTTCCTCCCGGATGAGCGGTGTATGGAGCTCCATGTGCCTCTCCTAAAATCTTCTCTCTTAATTTCTCAACCATCGGCACACACACTCTTCTATTTAATGTCAATACTCCCTCATCATCTACCTTGAAGCCATTATATTCGCCTCCTTGTGCCTTTTTCTTCATTCTTTGCAAAAAGTGATCTTGCTCTTGAGCTTTCTTTATTTCCATTTTCAGACTTGGCTGGATTTCCAATGCTGCAATGATCGCCCTCGTGCCGGAGGATGATGTCACAAATTCAATTTGCATCTTGGTGAACTCCTCGATCAACTCTTCTTGCTTGGTACACAAACTATTTAGCTCCGTTTTGGTCTTTCGGCTCAATGCATAAGCTACTACGTTAGCCTTGCCTGGATGATATTCAATTGAGCAATCATAATCTTTCACCAATTCTAACCATCTCCTTTGTCTCATGTTGAGCTCCCTTTGAGTGAAAAGGTACTTCAAGCTTTTATGGTCAGTGAAGATTGTACATCTTCCTCCATAAAGGTAGTGTCGCCAAATCTTCAAGGCATTAACCACGGCTGCTAATTCCAAGTCATGAGTCGGATAGTTCACCTCATGTGGTCTTAGTTGTCTTGTAGCGTAAGCGATAACATTCCCATGTTGCATCAATACACATCCGAGTCCTTGTTTCGATGCATCACTGTAGACTGTGAATTCTTCATTTGGATTGGGTATCGTCAAGACCGGTGCTGTAGTCAGGTCATGTTTCAACCTTTGGAAACTCTCTTCACACTTCTCAGACCAGACAAACTTTTCTCCTTTACGAGTCAAACGTGTCATTGGACTGGCTATCTTCGAGAATCCTTCAATGAATCTTCGGTAATAGCCTGCTAACCCCAAGAAACTGTGTTTCTATAGCCAAGACAAGCTAATACCGAACCACACTACAACCATACTAATAGAGAGTCCCCGTCTATCTCGGTTGTGAGCATCTGTTTATACTTTATAAGAAAACCGATAATATGATCTTCCGCGTGTTGTCGCACAACATATTATCTACAGTATAAAGTAAATGGACTATTGCATCATGCATATAAAATAAATTATAAGATGCAATCATTTGATCAATGATTCTCATTTCAAATATTGTTATAACATTGTTCATACTAAAGGCTAGACTTTTAGTATACAATCCAACATTGATGACTCTTAGAAATATTGTGTCTACCATAGCTTGTTGAATGATGAACAAAGCTTGTGCATCCTTCTTGCGAAGCTCATTGTATTTTTTTCTGTTCAGCCTCAGATAATGTTGACAGATCCTTTGGAATATCAACTCAATCATTCACAACCTCCCACAAATCTTAAAACAAGAATTATATCTTCATCTTAGTGCTCCAATAGTCATAGTTTTCTCCTGCAAATATGGGCAGAGACATGTTGGTGGAAGCCATGGTTAATTGGTTGGAAAATGAGTGACGCCCAGTAGATATTAATCCGCCCTTTAAGTAGTTTGGTGAGTTTCTAGTTTGTGAATTCGAAAGGACAATAATTTTGGTAAAGTATTTTTAATTTACGAAGGTGAAAGGTAAGGAGGGATTTAAATTGATAGGTTCCTTTTCTTACATTATAAGAGATATGATGGAGGCTATTTATAGCCAATTATATCACGTCACTACTACGCATCTTAATTATTTACTAGATCGTTATGTAACTTTCTATATTTTAATCATGTATTCTAGATAATTCTAATTATTTCTAGTTAATTATTGATCTAAGTGCGTGATTAAAATATCAAAAGTTATAGAAGGATCTAGTAAATAATTAAGATGTGTAGATAGTGACGTGGTGTAATTGGATATAAATAGCCTCCATCATATTTCTAATAATGTAAGAAAAATAACCCATCAATTTAAATCTCTTCTTACCTTTCATCTTCCCAAATTAAAAATACTTTACCAAAAAATTGTTGTACTTTCGAATTCACAAACTAGAAACCCACTAAACTACTTAAACTAATCCCAAAAACTATTCTACTAAATAAACTAACATTATATATTTACAAATCGTAGTTGGACCCCTTCATCCGGTTCATCTCCACCATGGTTAATTAAACCTAATTATTTCGTTTATTTATATTAGATACTAAAGGTAAATATTAAATTCTAAGGATAAAATAATTTATATACCACAATAATAATAAAATAAGAAAAGAGAAAAAAAAAAGTGTTTATATATGAAAGGGTTTCATAAAATAATTTCTCAAATTAATACACAAAATAAGTAATTGTTAACCACATGTATATATATCAAGTCTTATGCGAAACCCTTTAATCTTTCATTAAAAATATTATTACAAATTTTCAATAATAATAATTTTTTAGGTAATAAATTGTGAAGCATTTAATATGTGTTTACTTTGAAACTAAAATTCATTTTAAGGTTATTGGATTGAGATATTATTTCTATTTTTTAGGATGTAAAGGATTTTATGAAACAGAAAATGTAGAAAATATATTTTGGGATGGAATTCGTCCCATAAAAATTATCATATTTTTTTATTTTTGTCATTTCCATCAAAATTTTTACATTTTTAAAAAGGTAAAAAAGTTAAAACCAGTGATTTAAAAACCGAACCGGAGTTCGAACCGGTGTCCTCAACGGTTCAAGGTTGGACCGAGCGGTTCAACCGAAAAAATAAAAATTACATATTTTCTATAATATTTCATTATTTTATTTTTATATATGATTTTTTTATATTATTTGGATTTTAATTGTGTGAGGCCCAATAATAATCTAAAATCAGTATTGAAAATTGGCCCTTAATTTAAGCCCATTAGTAATTTTTAATTGTTCAGTTGGTCTTTTTTTATTTTTAAAACAATAATTGTTAATTTAAACAAGTAAATTTTCTAGAAATACGTACTGTCCTCCACCTAACACCATTAAATCAACTCTCTCTCTCTCTCTCTCCTTTTCAGTTTCTCTCTTCTCAGATTTCCTTTTCCTACCCACAAGATCTACTGCATACATCTCCTCGTCGACTCCGCCAGACCGCCGTGGCCGCCCAATTCAATCTCTACTCCAGATATCCTCGTTGAAGCACCATCTCAAACCTATCTCCTACCTTCTGATTTTATATCTACGTATTAGTGTGGGTTTCGCTTTCTTTGCTGTGGATAATGTTCCAACGGAGTACGGTGGCGGCGGCTGGATTGATGGTGGCGGCGGTTGGAGTGACGGGATTGAAGTGGGGTTTGCTGGTTTTATTCAATGGCCGGACGGTTTTCGGTTTGTCCGATTCCCGATTAATCCATTTTTTAACGGTTCAAACCGGTTATTTCTAGTTTTGTTGTATAAACAGTTTGATATGGCTTCCGGATCGGATTTGGCTCCGGTTCTCGATTAAATCGATTGAACCGGCCGGTCCGGTCTGATTTTCTAATCACTGGTCAAAACAACTAACCTACTTCATAAAATTTAATTTAAAAACACCCTCTATCCATAATACACTTAATTTAAAAATCTACTTAAAATAATTTATAATTTATTTATTAAATTAAATAAAAAAAGATCAATAAATATTAGGTACAAAGCGTATCTAGGTATTATTAATTCATACATTCGGTAAAGAAAATTATGCACGAATACAAAATTTATTTTTTTTTTACTTATTGAACATCGATGTACATCGTGTAAAACAAATTAAAAAAGAGAAAAAATAATTCAATAAACTATTTAAAATGTACAACACTGTACACTCATTTAAGATAAATATTTTTCGATGAGAAACAATTCAATTAACTATTTAAATGTACATCAGTGTACATTTAGCGTAATTTTGTACATTAACGTGCATTTAGAGAGAAATAATAGAAAGTAAGCCGTGAAAATCAATAAATGATTTTTTTTCAAATTCTTTAGAACAAAATCTTACATTAGTGTGATTTTTTTTCAAATTTTATAGATTAACGTACATTTAGAATAAATAAAAAGTAACCCTAAGATTTTTTTCTAAATTCCTTTCCACAAAATCTTTCTCTCTACATATGTACATTGGCGTGCAAATCTTCAAACGATTGTTGATTTTTTTCCGAAATTTCCTCCCCCAAAATCTTTCTTAGAAAATCGATACAATGGCGTGCAAATCTTCAAACGATTTATTCCTAAATTCACTCTCCTTCTCGAGTGATTAGTATAACTGTTGTGTATATTGGTGTACATTGACTCAAAAAAAGGTTAGTTCCTCAAATCTCTCCTTAAATTTCTAACCACCCTGTCTTTTGATCAAATTGAAGATTCTAATCTTAATGTGCATACCATTACATGTTTAGTGTACATTAGTGTTCAATTAAATTATTGTTCTGTATAAACGTTGAGTATTAAACGTTGTGAACAAGGGTAATATTGGGAGAAAAAAAATCATTATGTATCGTATAGTTATTATATTAGATTAATGTATTTACTAATAATTAGGTTGTAAATCCACGTACCTATAATTAATTAACCAATAAAAAAATATCCCTAAATATTACAATTTTCTAAATCTACAAGTGAAAAAAAATTAAAACAATCTTTGGAAAGAGACAAGGACAGGATATATGTGTATTATGTTATATACTCTATATTTTTTTAAAAAAAATAAAGATTTTAAAATAAATAACCTCTCTCAGTATATTTTATCTTATCTTATCTTAATATATATAAAAGCAGAATAAATCCAATCCTGACCATTAATTTCTAAAACAAATCTCAGCCACCCATTAAAATAATTAATTAAATAATTATAATTATGATCTTTACAAATTAGGAAATAAGATATTATTTATTAAAACTTTAATAATATTAAATATATTATTTGAATTTGAAATATATAAAAGAAGAATAAATTCAATCCTGGCCATCTATTTCTAAAACAAATTTCAGCCACCTATAAACTTTAATAATATTAAATATATTATTTGAAATATATAAAAGCAAAATAAATCCAATCATGACCATCTATTTCTAAAATAAATCTCAGTCACCCATTAAAACAAATAAAATTCACAGTCCAATTAAATGACAACACGTGGATTTTCATGATTAAAGTATCAATTTTAATTTATTATATTTTATTTTTAATTTAAATGAGACTTACAAGCCTGCAGAATAGAGGTCAAATCAAATATTGACCAATCAAATTGCAGGGATAAAAAAGCCCAAGCCCGCATAATTAGGTCAAATCAGTCATTGACCAATCAAATTATGAGTTATATATGGGGCTTCCTCTCCCTTCACCTATATAAGGAGCCACTATGCCAAAACTGTGGAAAGACAACGGAGAATCCCCGTTGTCGTAGCCCCTGCAGCTCCGTTGTTAACCCGGGAGTTGTTAAAAGTCTGGACTTTTAACAACGGTGAAATACCCATTGTCGTAGGGCATTTTTAACAACGGATTATCCCCGTTGTTGTTGCTAATAAAATCCGTTGTCAATCCGGGAGTTGTTAAAGGTACCTACCCTTTAACAACGGTTTTTGACCCGTCGTCGTATGTCATCTTTAACAACGGGAAATTCCCGTTGTCATTAATTGAATCCCCGTTGTTGTAGACGAATTTAACAACGGGGATTACCCGTTGTTGTACCTCAAAATCTCCGTTGTCAATCCGGGAGTTGTTAAAGGTACCTACCCTTTAACAACGGTTTTTGACCCGTCGTCGTATGTCAGCTTTAACAACGGGGAATCCCCGTTGTCATTAATTGAATCTCCGTTGTTGTAGATGAATTTAACAACGGGGATTACCCGTTGTTGTACCTCAAAATATCCGTTGTTAATCCGGGAGTTGTTAAAAATGTCATTCTTTTAACAACGGCATTTTCCCCGTTGTTGTAAGTACTCTTTAACAACGGTGAATCACCGTTGTTGTTAGTTTTATCCCCGTTGTTGTAGATTAATTTAACAACGCAGATTAACCGTTGTTGTAGCTCGAAATCTCCGTTGTTAATCCAAGAGTTGTTAAAGGGTCTTACTTTTAACAACGGAATTTTGTCTGTTGTCGCAAATTCTATTTAACAACAGTTTATCACCGTTATTGTTAGTTTTATCCCCGTTGTTGTAGATTAATTTTAAAAATATTGTTCTTTTTAACAACGGGCAATCCCCGTTGTCATAGCTCTCTTTGACAACAGTTTATGCCCGTTGTCGTATGATATATCCCCGTTGTTATTATCAAAATTTTAACCTGTTTAATAATTAAAATAGTCATAATCCCTGATCTTCAATACAACATAACTAATTCAATTACATCAATGCATTCGAAAGTAATTGAACTCCAAATAGAAAAACCAACATCAATACGTTCATCCCAACATCTCTCTAACCAATACAATTCACCAACAACAATTAAAATACTTCATAATGTATCCATGATCGACAAATACCGTCTTCCCATAAACATAAACAACAAAGCGTTCATCATGTTTTCCTTTCCCTTAGACACACTTTAGTCTTTTCGTAAGGCTGGTAAAGAAGACATAAGCTAAGGTTAGCACAATCGTATAAGTTATTATTCTCATTACAAGATATATTACAATGTTTACCTCTTCCTAGACGAGTCGTTGACATGTGCTGTTGGATGCATGAAGCCCACTCTTTTAGCACTTCATCGATATCCATTTCGCTGTAATTTTTTCCAATGAACTATGGGGCACAAAATTAAGTAAGCATTTATACCACAGTATCATGAGACTAATAAATAATAGAAATATAATAAGGCTACTTACAATTGATTGTATCATTTCAATGTTCACTATTCCATCAAATTGCATTAAATCTAATTGGTAGCGAAGCACATAAAAACCACATTGTCTCCCGTCAGGTTGCTTTGGCGCCTATGACAAATGTAATAGGCGTGAATCAATAACAATTACATGCTTAATATTAAACAATTTCAATCTTACCTTTATCACTTTCCAAGTTATCTTTTTCCGACCCTTCTTACCCGCATCCACTTTTGCATTAAACATTTTCAAAGCCCTACATTGCAATTAAAATTTATTTATTTGGTTCATAATTCTACATATTTATATGATAAGATTAAATGAAGTAATAATTAATTTAGTTAATAACTTACAATTCAACTACTTGCTTCCAAACGGCGTCATGAATCCCATTATAGTAAGGATCTAACAAACAAACTTCTTCTTTGAGTGGATCTATTATCGTGAGAATCCAGTGCTCACTACGTACATGCACAAGATAATGTAATATTCTATAAAGTGAAATAATAATAAAAAATAAAAAAAACCACAAAACTGAATTATAAGTTACTTGAATTTACCCAACGTTACATGGTGCCACACAAATTTGGTCGTCTAGAATCTCGTTGAATCGTTTGGAAAGATAACGAGCTCTGCTTTCAATCGCATCATCCATTGCAGTTGTTGGTTGAAACCCAATGGCATAGGGATCTACGAATCTGATTTCGTCAACCAATTTATGAGGATAGCTTTTGTACAAGTACCTAAGAATACAAAATTTAGATTAGAATGAGGTAACTATTAAATATAATATCGAAATAATATTGAACAATAGGAATTCATGAACTATACCACATGAAAACAACAATGCAAGTGTACGAAATTGGCTTTAATTTACAGAATGGAACAACATCTTCAAGGTGGATGTGGAGATCACGCTCATGACCAAATAGGTCTTTATCCAATTGGATGTTCACCACCTTATTACAGCGTGGAAAGTTAAAGAAGCAATATAGGACATACAACTTTAGAGGAACGGAATCGGGATCTAATGTATCCATTTCAATCTCTTCATCCCTTTTCTTTTTTTTGCAAGCCTACAGATTGCAATAAATTATACTTAATTAATAGTTTTCGGCATGGTAAACATTTAATTTTACTATGTAAATAAGACTATATTTACCTTGAAAGCTACACCCTTGTTGACAATCCTTACATCATCATCGTTGAGCATAAGCGGGTCTTCTTCTCCCTCTGGACAAGGACGAATACCTTTAGTTGAGCAACTGCCTTTGCCTTCACGATTATTATAAAATTCTTCTTCCAGCTTTCGCAAGCGCATCTCTTGAGCCATGATGAATCGTTCTTGTCTTGCTAATAGCTCTTTATCAACTTTTTTTCCTTTTCCAATGTTGAAGTAGGTCGATGGAGTGACATGACCTCCAACACCTCTAACACGCCTAGCATGTTCTTTGGAGTAAGTGCATTTTCGAGAATATCTTCTGAAGAGTGGAACAAATTGGAATCTCCAGCAGATTTTTTTCTCTCTACAAATTGGGTCTGTAATTCATACAATTTATTATAATATAATGAAGAGAGTACCCAAATTACAACAATGCATACTTGCATCACAAATTATTTAAGAGTTATCCTCGCAAGACAAACCATGAAGATTAATAGGAGCTAATTTTAATAAATTTTTACGTACAATTTTTGAAACAGTTTCCTTCAGATCTTCACTGTGGTATGTTCCATCTTTGCTTCTCCATGCCACACGAAAGTGTGGTACGTTTTATCCATACCAAAAAGAAGCAAGTGTGATCTCACATGAGCATGTGGAATCTTCTTTGCATTTCCACAATAAACACAAGGGCATGACATGGCATCCGGGTTATTAACATTTTGTTTGGCAAAATGCATGAAAGAGTCCAACCCAGTCTTGTACTCATCGGACCTCCTATCCTTGTATATCCAATCCTTTTCCATATATTTGAATATATTTTAAATATGCCTATTTGCCAAACTATGAAAATGAAGAACACATTAAGAAGGCATTTAATCTTCCCATCAATTTTGGGACTGAAAGTTCTTAATGAAATACACCTATGTAATTATCCTTAATAGGTCCAACCAATAATTGTAAGTTATTTGCCAAACGATAGACATGAAGAACAGATTGACAATTAAGTTACACCTAAGTATTCCAACTATGTGGCACATGCGTAAATTACATGACATCATAATTGAATATAAGATAAGTTCATGCATTTTTTTAATAACAATTTCTAATGGAACCCATGCAAAAAAATCACTTTCTCATTATTCTAAAGCATATTTAGTTATGCTAAACAACTTATTGTGCAATTTGGCATTTCTCTCAAAAGAAATTCATATCCTTGAAAGAAGGGATAGCAAATGGTACCTTTTAAATAACTGTTCTGATTTTGATCTCTTACTTATGCTCTATCAAATATGTCTTCTGTGATAGAAGGATCACTTCTACTCCACCAAAAGTTTCCCCACTTCATTTGAACCCTAATTTGAATGCAACATAAAATCAGAATGGAGATTCTATGCAAAAATGTTCATAATTATGAAATGCTTTCAAGGGTTACTTTTACAATAATGTTCTAATCACTTTTATGAAATACTTTTACAATAGGGTTACTTTTACAATAATTATGAAAAAGCAACTTTCTTACATTATTCCCTTTAATCACTTTTATTCTCGACAATAATTTTCATTACCATTTCGGAAGCGGCTTCTAAATTTATATTTACCTTTTTCTGGCAATGGCAATATAGAGTATACGTAGTATATGATTGGGAGGGGACCATGTCCCCGGTTTCAAAAAGTGTTTGTGAACTTTGAAATATCCCATACCTTCCTACATTCTTTGATTACTTATCAATGAATTTTATCTACTATATATTTATTACATTTGACACCACATTTCACATATATATTCCATTATTTAGTCCCATAATTAATTATTGTCGATACATCATTGACCACTATAAACACACATTATCCTGTATCCCCTAAAGCATATATATATATGCTCCAGTTGTATCAATTATTACCATTTTGGTGATTCAGACATCAAATCTGGAAAATATCACTCATAGAGAACAACATTCCATTAGGCATATATGTGATATCAACACCATTATACACAAATTATTAGAAACAAGATGGTCTACTCAATAAGTCATCAACTTATTAGAAAGTTCTGTCTATTGTTTCATACCACAGAAATGCTAAACAATGCAAGCCAGAAAAAGTTAAGATAGCAATCAACAATTTAAGCCTGTCAAACAACAAATTATATTTTAAATTTATATGTGCTGGTATTTAACTTGCAAAAAGAGATGAGCAGCAAGAATCATGTATCATCAATACTGAAAGGAGCTTCATTAGAAACAGAAAATTGCTAGAAGTAAAAAAGAAGAGCCGGAGAAGTTTAGGCTGACATAAACAGAAAAGACCCCTGGTCAAGGGAAGAACCGCAACGGGCAGAAAATGCTGGCGGAGAGAAAACCATCCAGCAATGGACGCACGAAGGAATTGCTGGAATTTTCCAAAATCGGCAGCCAAGGGCACCAAAGAGGCCGCGCTGAGCGGCGGCAGCTTATAAGGGATCTTCGGCGGCTGGGGGTCCGCCAATAGAGAGGATGCCCTAGATCAGGAATAGGGGCCGCTAAGGCGGCGCGGAAGGGCACCGTCAACGGTGCCAACAAAAAGACTTGTCGAGAGCCCTAGGCGGCACTCTGAGCATCGAATCTTAGCTAGAAGAAGAAGTGCAGAGTAGAATCGATGGCTGGGGAGCTAATCCATCCACCAAACACCCCAGAACAACGAGAGAGAGAGAGAGATAGAGAGAAGGACAGAGAGAGAGAGAGAGAACACCTGAAAATTGAAGGCCTTGGACTTGGTCTTGGCACCGGGAGATGTCGACGGTCCTTCTTCCTGTCGACCGGAAATGGTGGCGGTGTTGAAGAGTCGCTGGCTCGCTGGCAACGGGAGTGTCGAAGGTTGAAGGCAACGGCGACGCAGCAAAGAGAGGAGAGAAATGAGCCCTTGAAAAAATCTAAGGGTTTAATTTATATCAAATAATTTCTGAATTTAAAATAATTAAAAAAAAAGGAAAAATTGATAAGTTGGATTAACAACTGAGTTATAACAACGGAACCAAGTTCTCCGTTGTCAATGCGCGCCCTTTTGGTGCAATAACAACGGGTGTGCAAATTTTGCCTTATTTTGCTCTTTTAACAATGGATTTTGAATTCTCCGTTGTTATTCCACCGTTGTTATTCCACAGTTTTGGCATAGTGAGCCCTCCTCCATTCATTCTAGACACACCGAGAGTGATTCTCTACAAAGATCAAAGACTTCAGAGTTGTCTGAATAGTTCTTCGAATTCTTCAACGAGAATCAACTCAAGAACGGAATACATATGGGATTCAAGTTCTAAACCGTCTGGATTAAGCATTCTACAGTCAAGTTCTTCGGTGAATTGCCTATAATCTGGGATTCAGGTGTTAAACCGACCGAATTTAAGCGTTCTTAAGTCAAGTTCTTAAGTCAAGTTCTTCAGTGAACGGCCTATAATCTGGGATTCAGGTGCTAAACCACTCGAATTTAAGTCTGCTTAAGTCAAAGTTCTTCCAAGAACGACCACTATACCCTTAAAAGTCAATAAAGTTGGTCAAAAAAGTAACTTTTCTTAAACTCCATATCTATAGTAACGATGGAGAGCTTAATGGGATAGAGGGAGTGATATTAAATATATTATTTGAATATATTTAAAATTTTTAAATAAATCTAAGTCACTCATTAAAATAATTAAATAATTATAATTACGACTTTTTCAAATTAGAAAATAAGATATTATTAAAGTAGAATAAATCCAATCCTGACCATCTATTTTTTAAACAAATTTCAGTCACCCATAAAAATAATTAAATATTTATAATTATGAATTTAGGGTAGGGTTTTAGGTTTTAGGGGTTTCTGTAATTATTTCCATGCAAAACACATATGATATAATTAAAAAATATAAATAAAGAAATAATACGACAATAAAATTCTAACCGCACCAAAACCTGATGAGAGAAGCTCAAACAAATTTCAGTCACCCATTAAAATAATTAAATAATTATAATCATAAATTTTTCAAATTAGAAAATAAGATATTATTAAAGCAGAATAATCGACCATCTATTTTTTAAACAAATCTCAGCCACCCATTAAAATAATTAAATAATTATAATTATGAATTTAGGGCCACCTATTAAAATTGAATAATTATAATTATAACTTTTTCAAATTAGGAAATAAGATATTATTAAAGCAAAATAAATCCAATCCTGACCATTTATTTCTTAAATAAATCTCAGTCACCCATTAAAATAATTAAATATTATAATTATAAATTTAGGGCAGAATAAATCCAATTCTGACCATCTATTTCTTAAACAAATCTCAGTCACCAATTAAAATAATTATAATTATGAATTTAGTGTTTAGCGTTTTAGGGTTTAGAGTTTTAGGGTTTATGGAATAATGTTTGTAGAGGGTCAAATCCTGACCATCTATTTCTTAAACAAATCTCAATCACCCATTAAAATAATTAAATATTACAAATCTCAACTACCCATTAAAATAATTAAATAATTATAATTATGACTTTTTCAATAATTAAATTATTATTAACCTATAAAAGAAGAATAAATCCAATCCTAGCCATCTATTTCTCAAACAAATCTCAGTCATCCATTAAAATAATTGAATAATTATAATTATGACCTTTTCAAATTAGAAAATACTCCCTCCGTCCCACCCAAAGGGTGGTGTTTGTTTTTTGCACGTGGATTAAGAATTATTATTATTTAATGTGTTGTGGGTAGTTGTATTAGTGGGAGTGTAGGCCCCATATTTTAATTATATTAGTGGGTGTGTGGGGTCCCATATGTGTAAAAAAAAAGAGAACTCTTTGGGTGGGACGCCCAAAATGAAAAAAATGGACCCTTTGAGTGGGATGGAGGGATTAAGATATTATTAAAGTAGAACAAAATTCAATCCTGACCATCTTTTTCTTAAATAAATCTCAGTCACCCATTAAAATAATTAAATAATTATAATTATAAATTTAGGGTTTAGGGTTTAGGGATTAGGGTTTTAAGGTTTAGGTTTTAGGGTTTTATGGTTTATGGCATAATGTTTGCAGAGAGTCAAATCATGACCATCTATTTCTTATATAAATCTCAGTCACCCATTAAAATAATTAAATAATTATAATTATGACTTATTCAATAATTAAATAATTATTAACCCAACCAAACTTTATTGCAAATAATTATTAATAATCTCATAAAAATAAAAAAATAAATATATGCCAGTTTTTTAATAATTATTAACTATATGGCAACAATATATACACATTATTTCGTGAAATTAAGAAATCTTATTTAATTCAAAACTTTAATAATCTCATTAAATCTTTACCTAATATAGCAACAATAAATACCAAAAAATAATAAAAATAAATGTATTGCAACTTTATGGCCTATAAATAAATAAATATTATTTTCATCATATTACATTATATTGAGATATTTAATTTAAATCTTTACTAATCACATTAAATCTTTTACTAATATAGCAACAATAAACACAAAAAATAAATCAAAAAATAAATATATACTAATTTTTTAATAATTTTATATGGCAAGAATATATATTCATTATTTTTGTGTTCGTTTGATTAATTCTCTACCAACTAACAAAACAAATATTATCGTCAAACTCAGATGCGTTAGATTGCTTGAGTCTCCAAATTATCAAATTCATGGTTCAACCAATCTGGAGGTGTTTACCACGATGCTGAGGTTTGTTAATATTTATTACTTTATTGTTATATGTTGTGATTTGAAATCTGAGTATGTTTTGTATGGGTATTTATTTATTTTTATTATTTTATATATTTTTTCAAAGAAATATTATCTGATTCAAATATCATAAAATCAAATGAAATTTAAATTTAAATGAAGTTGTTCCTATAAAACTAACACATAACCGGTTAGCTACTAGTTATATTTTAAAAAATGATATTCCCACTTAACATACATAATTTACTTATAACTTCATTTATGTTTATTTATTACTAAAAAAGACACCGTTGCCCTCGAAAATTGATAAAATTGGTAAAATTTTATTTCTTAAACTTGGTAACTACGAGAGAAAAGTAAAAGGCGAAGGTGAAACGACAATTGCGATAAACAGAGTACATAATATTTTTAATTATTAATAATTATTCTTTCTAAAAATAATTTATAACTTCCAAAATTTCTAATAGTTATTCATGCAAATAATTTGATCATTTATATTAATAATGGAATGGCTTCCATTTTTTACCAGAGACTTTATAATTTTTCATTTTGAATCAATAAAATAACAATGTCTAGACTTCTTAATTTTAAGCAAGAGTAATGAATGAAAATATTCAAAATTCTTTTTGAAAAATAATTATACTTTTATATTGCATTATTTAATGTTCAAATATGAATTATGATCAATATTTTTTATTTCTAGTTTAGAAAAAGAATTGTCTAGCTCCGCATGGAGAGAGAAAAGACAAAAAGATTAATTATTGGATAAGTTATTTTGATAGCGGTGAGGGATTACGTAGATTCATGCAAGAGGCATATGAGAAGAGATGATATCAATGTGGAGTTGATGAGAGGAAGTAGGGTACTTAAAAGGGAATTGAGGCAAGTGGTGCCAAATGCAGAGAATATGGTTTATCTTAATTTCCTCTCCCAAAATTCTAAATATACTGAAAAACTTGTATAAAAATATATAATACTCGAAAAATTAATATTTATCCGGTCTCAACTCGAGACTAGTTTAAATTTAAGTATTAATCAATTAAATAATAAGCTAATAATTTTTTTTAAATTCTAATATACATTTAAGGTCCTTACGAAACTATAAATTAATATATAATGATTAAATTATCATTTTAAGAATATTTAACATTATACTATTCAAGAAATTCACAATTTACACATTAGTTGTTATTTTGTTTAATCTTGTACATATTTTTGTAGAAGTATTTATAGGTGTACTCAGTCATAATAATCAAATAATACAATTAACCATTTAAGAAGAGTGTGTAAACAGTGAATCTTCTAAATGATGTAATTATATATTCCTAATTTAACATATTCTTAAACCTCAATCGGTTGGTTAGTTTAGGGTGAGGGCTTGAGGTGCATTATGATGATTTTTTTTAAAATCTTAGATTCGAAATTCACTGGTGAGATCAATAACTGTGCAGTCAGTCCATATAAAGCATGAGGTATGACTTACAATAGGGGTCCCCGTTAGTGGACATTAGGTTCTGACCTCCCTCGAATTAGACGGTTTGCGCATTGGATACTGGTACATTGAAAATATATATATATACTCCCTCCGTCCCACCCAAAGAGTAGTTTTTTATTTTTGCACGTGGATTAAGGAGTATTATTATTTAATGTGTAGTGGGAAGTTGTATTAGAGGGAGTATATGCCCAATATTTTAATTGTATTAGTGGGTATGTGAGGTCCCATGTATATGAAAAATGAGGATTTTTTGGGTGGGACGTCCAAAATAAAAAAAAATAGACTTGTTGGATGAGACGGGGGAGTAATATATTTTTAATGCATATAAGTCTATGAAAGACTCCTATAATCTTATTTTTCATTAAAATGCTATAACTTTTTATTTACTACAAATTATTTATAAGATAATTTTTAATGTACGATTATAATTTTTCATTAATTAGATATAACTTTTTATTAAAAATGCACACTATTATTATATGTTCTGAAGTAGGAGTTCCTCTGGATGGTTACAAAGCCATTAAAGATACTCTTCAATCAGCCATCATAGACCGCTATTTATAGGTTTTTAATTACCATCAATGTTTCTCTAGTTTCAAATAAAGGCATGACAAAGTTCATGGGCCTTGGGGCCTCATTTTGCATTGGGTTCATTTAATTATAGGCCCACCTTTTGGATTTCTTCACTATTTTTATTTTGGCTCATTAGTTGTACTTTTGCCCAAAATTTTAAATGAGTCGCTAGGTCAAGAGGCAGTTTAACTGCAGCCAAAATCCTAAGTCCAACAAAAAGTTCAGTTTAACTTCCATAAAGATTTTGATAATATTAATGCTTAAAAAGTTAAAACCTTTTAATATTGGCAAAGATAGCTTGTGTAAGAATGTAGGATGGAAAAACTCTATTGAGATTGTTAAATGACTATCTCTTATCTAAAAGTTTAAGTTTGTAGAGAGGAAAGTCAGTTTCATACTTAATCAAATCACTATAATACGCCCCTAACATGCAATCTGAGTTAACTTGCTTCAAGTCTTGCATGTGGAATTTTTCATTAAATAGGTGGTGGTGAAGTTTGAGCTCTGAACCTTTGCTACATAGTTTAGGAAAAATAATTTTTTGACTTATTTTTTGGGGTCATATGGTATTTTTGGTAATAAATAGTAAATAAATGATAAAATATGTTATGAGTGTTAAAAAAATAATGAGAAATTAAAAATTAAAATATATTACAGAGATATTAATTAATACGCGAAAAGTATAATAATTCAAACACAATTTTTTTCTCCAAAATTAAACTCAATAAATTTATCATTAATTAATATTCCCTCCGTCCGATTCTAAGGTATTCATTTACTTTTTGCATGTGGATTAAGGAGTATTATTATTATATATAAAGTGGAGAGTTGTATTAGAGGGAAGTTATGAGTCATATTATGTACTTTTTTACTAAATATGAGAAATTGATACCTTTGAAGCGGACACAAAAAATAATAAAATTGATACCTTAGAAAGGGAACGAGGGATCATAAGTAACTCTTCAAAATAATTTCTTCAATAGTGAAATTTTCTACTTACAGTAATATAAAAAATTATATGCCAAAACATACTACTAGCTAGCCACCCCACTATAAACACATCACATCTTGCTCTGGATTGGGAGATTAATTACAAACAACATCACTAGATTAACGACCTTAAATCTGATAATTAAGTGAAATTAAATTTAATTAACCATGGATAGCAGCATAGCTATTAATGAGAGCCAAGGCATTGCTAGTCATATGCGCCACATTGACAATCTTACCCCTCACCGCCGTCTTGGTGGCGCCGTTCATAAACTTTCCGGCGAAGCCATCCATGCAGGTGTCCTCATCCGTCAAGGCGGCGCTCACCCACGTCTGTATATCACTCATGTACATATCGTAGTTGGACCCCTTCATCTGATTCATCTCCGCCATGGAGTTCCTCAGCTGGTCCACCGAGTCGCTCAGCTCCTCCACGCAATCCCGCATGGCGTCGCTCTCCCGCGGCGTGATGCCTGCGCCGCGGGAGAGACGGACCATGTCGGCTGCGGTGGAGCGGGCGGTGTCAAGGCTGACGGAGAGGGCGGTGTGGGCGAGGAGCATGGGGCTCTGCTGGATGGCGTTTGCATGGATTGAGAGGGAGGAGTAGCAGAGCGTTGGGTAGGCCGTGGCGGAGCACGAAGACCGGATGAACTCGGTGTTCGTGGCTCCGATTCCGGGTCGGGCTCCGGAGCCCGACCAGATGAGTGTTAGGACTGTTACGATGGTTGCTACGGATTTGGAGATATGGTTTTTCATTTTTTTTTTATTTCGTGTTTTTCTTTTTCTTTATTTTGGTAGGTAGTGTGAGTGTAACGATATTTGGTGTGAGAATGTAAGGATAAGGGGATAATTTATATAGAGATGAGGTCGGATAGAATGAGGCGGGTATAATTTGGATCCGAATCCAACCAAGCAAACTTAAGAGTAAATAATGGTTTGTACGATCTTGACTTGAGCCGTCAAACTGTCGCATATAACTTTTGTACCCGATGACATCGTCCCCAAAATTTATACTCCCTATGTCCCTCGTGTTCTTTTATTTTTTGACACGTGAATTAAGAAATATTACTCCCTCCGTCTCATTTTCATCTTCATATTTACTGTATACACGCAAATTAAGAAAAAGCACTTTTTGAGTAACTTTTGGGGTAGTTTGGTATTTTTGGGTAATAAATAAATGATAAAGTATGTTATGTGTGTTAAAAAGGTGATGACAATTTTGAAATTAAAGTATATGAGAGGGATATTAGTTATGTACCTTTTCCTTTTATGAAAATATGAAGTTAAAATTGGGACGGACCAAAACGGAAAGTGTGAAGTTGAAGTTGTGACGGAGGGAGTATTATTTAATATGTAATAGATAATTGTATTAGTGGGTATAGTTCTATATTTTAATTTTATTAGTAGGTGTTGGGTCCATGTCTGTAAAAAAGAAAGGAGAATTTTTTGAGTGGGACGTTCAAAATGGAAAAAAGACACTCGTTAAAGGGGACGGAGGAAGTATCCTTTAGATTTAAGAAAGTGTACTTTTTATTACTTAAAAAAAATACTATTACCTCCGTCCCGCAGAAAGGTATGCGCTTCCTTTGTGAAGCGCGTACCTTTCTGCGGGACAGAGGGAGTAACTTTATTAATCAAATATTCATACTATTCAATATTCATATTTCATCCAATCCTTTCAATAAAAAAAATATATCTTTAAATAAAATATTATACCCTTACACACTTTATGCACCCTCGAACACCAAGGATCAACTCATAAATAAATACTCAGCTATTCCCAACTCATCTTTACGCATTGTATTTTACAATATTTAAAAATTTTATTTTCTTACTGTTAGATATTTTTTATAATAAATAAATTATAAAATACTTCTTCCGTCTCATTTCAATATTTACATATTTTTAATTTGGGCGTCCTATTTCAATCTTTACATTTTTCTTTTTAGTAAATGAGACCCACACAAATTAATTATTTCTCTCTCCTTAGACCCACATATCACACTAATATACCTACCCACTTTACATTAAAATATTATTTCTCTCACCTCACTACATATTAAAATATTATATTTCTTAATCTACGTGCAAAAAAGTATACGTAAAGTTTGAAATGGGATGGAGGGAGTATATTATATTTGTAAAATGTTGATCAAAAATTTGAAAGTGAATTGTGCTCCCTCTATATTTTAAAAGTTTTCACATTTGACTGAACACGGAGATTTAAAAAATTATAACTTAGTGTATGGGTATTATGTTACTTTTTTATAATAAAAATGATAAATTATATTAAGGAGTATGCTTTTTATTTTTTTAATAAGATGTACTCCCTCCGTCCCAGGTAATGAGAACCAGAGACCTTATGGTTAACATAAGGTCTCTGGACCTCTTAGTCTGGGACGGAGGGAGTATGGGAGAAGCAGTTGTTTTGATTTTTTTATTAAATTTAGAGGGTGAAGACCTTTATGGAAAAAGTAAACTCTTAAATATAGGGGTAGTTATATGTTATTGAATTTGGTTATTGTTTCCTTCTAAGAGGTGTGTAAAGATGAATTGTGAGACACGACTGTAGTTGAAGTTTGGACTAATGAAGTACTTGGGAATGTTGGATTTTGAAAGGTTTTCCTCTATTCTCTACTAGCTAGATCATGTGAAGATACGGTTCGGATCTCCTGTTACATTTTGGTGTTACATCTCCTGTTACAAACCGTTAGATGATTGATACGTAGGATAAACTATTTTATACCCTAACAATCAACCCTAAGGGGAAATGTTAAGATTTTCCTCTCCGCATACGTGTCACTCATCTAACGCGTGTAAAACAAGATAGATGTAACACCAAAATATAACAGGACATCCAAGATCGTGAAGATACCCATGGGTTGGTTGGTTAGATGGGTGTGGATATACGGTGTATTTGGTTGCACATTTGATAATTTATCTTTAGTAAATTCAACAAATATAATTAATTTATGTTTGTTTTGAATTTAAATATAATTGATTTTAATTTTATGTCGAATCAATATGTAAAAGTAAGGAGTGATATATATAAAAGAGTAAGATGTGATGTGTCAGATTTGTGAGATTTATATAAACTAATTTTACTAAACTCTAACTAAACTAAAATAAGAAATGAATTACATTTTTCTAATCTTGAATTATAAAACTAAAAACAAACATTAATTTATGTTAAACATTAAAAATCATATATATACTTCCTTCTAATTACAAAGGAAGATAAAAAGCTTGCTGAAATAGATAGATTTAAGTTGAAAATTTTATACTTTGCACTTCCATCTTAAAAAAGTTTTCACAAATGTAGAATAATTTTTTTTATGATAAATAAATTATAAAATACTCCCTCCGTCCCCTTGATATGTATTCGTTTACTTTTTTTACGTGATTTAAGGAGTATAATAATTTAATTGTGTACTGGGTTAAAAAATAATTGTTTTTTGTGGGTCACATCAACTAAAAAAATAGATATTTTGTAATAGGACTAAAGGCAAAATGTATATCTACCAAGAGGGAGTAAGTAATTAGTTGATTGAGGTAGGGTGCTTTATCTTTGTAAATAAAGTGTAAAGAGGAGTTTTAATTATTTTGAATTTTTTATTATTTTATATATGTGAAAATTTGTATTGAACACCCAAAACTGAAAAATCTGAAACTTTTAAGAGACAGGGGAAGTATATTCTTTAAAAATAATAAATATAAATATCTTACATTTCTTGATTATTTATTTTAAATAGTATCATAAAATAATACTCCCTTACATATATGTTTGTTATTTCCACGAAGATTATGGAGTATAATATTTTAATATACAGTATAATCTTTATAAAATAATACTCAATAAAATTAATAATTTGTCTGGTCCCAAGTTGGGATCAGTTCAAATTTGGGTTCCAATCAATTAAATAATAAGATAATATTTTTTTATAAAATTCTAAAGAATACTTAAGGCCCAACCAAACTATAAATTAATAATTATTAAAAAAATTTCAAATATATACATTATCAACTTCAACATTTTAAGAAAATTTAATAAAAAAATATGAATCTACTATTATTTACTATTTGTTGAACTTCAAATCTACATTAATCAAATCTTAAAATCTTTCAATTGCAGCCAAATTGAAGACAATTAAAATAGATCAATATTTTACATTGATCTACTTCTATAAAAAAAAAATATATATATATATATATATATATATATATATATATATATATTATGATTGCACAAACAGAACACTATACTTAATTTGATTTACAAGTAATAATATATTAATTGTAAATCCCTTAAAGTATTCTAATCAATATATATTCCTAATATGTGTAAATAAGTTATGAAAATTATATTTTTTTTTGTATATAACCTCTTTAAATTAATAAATTACTCAATTTATCGATAATATAATATCTCTCTAAATTAATAAAATTTTTCAGTGTCGAGTATATTAATTTATAGAGGTTTTACTGTATAATGAAGTGAGAGAAATAATATTTTAATGTATGCTGGTTAGTTGTATTAATGTAATGTGTGGACCTCATGTGGATATAATATTTTGTGTGAGTATCATCTAACAAAAAGGAAAATGTATACTTTGTTTTGTGGCAAATCAAAATAAAAAATTTTATACCTAATTATAGAACGGAATGAGTAACTATGAGTGGGAGGGAGTAGTGTAATTTATTTTTAGGGGCACTTTTGCAAATCCATTTCACGATGAAACCGTTTTAAAAATAATTATCACTATTTTATTAAAGATTTTTTTTCAGTTTCATTAAAAATATTAGTCACTTATATTTTATATTATTAACTGTCAATGAAAAATTTATTATACTGTACTTCTATTACTTTTTATCCATTTGAATATTACTTTTTTTTTTAAAAAAATGTTAATATGTCTAATAACTTTCCATGAGAGGGGTATTGTTTGCCTTGTTTTTTAATTCATTAAAGTCAGCATGACGTTTATGCATTTCCATTTCTGACATATCATCGTAAAATTTATATTTTCTTTACAATAAATAAATAAAAACTACACAAAACAATTAATATATGTCTATGGGGTCTACACATAATACTAATACAATTACCTCACCTCACAATAAATTAAAATATTATATTCTTAATTCCCATACAAAAATTATGTGCACCTTGATGCATATGTGTATTCATATGTGTATATTCAATAGTGTATATATGTTTGTTAATAATTATATATAGTTATTTCGCATTCAAATTAATTAAAACGAATAAGAAAAAAATTGCTTAATTATTTTACATTTAATTTTTAATTAAAAAATAAGAAAAAATTCACTAGTAAATAAAATTTTATTTATAACTGCATAAGTTTTTAAAGATAGGTTCAGGATGCATCTGACGACGACCGAGCTAAGCAAGAAAACAAAACAAACTTGTTCAGCTCCCCTAGTCACACCGGTCCCACTATCATCTATCATCTATAATAATCTATATAGTGCTAATATTATGCTGACTATGTACTCAAAAATATCTTAACTAGTATCTACCATGTTTTCGGATAATGAATTAAACTTTTTGGGCAAATACTTGTCTGAAACATAGTTACTGTCCAGCTTTTTTTCTTTATTAGATTGCTATTTTTTAAAAGTTGGTTTTGCAAGTGCACTAGTTCGAAATTTACACAAAAAAGCATCTAGTATAGTATGATCATTACTGTAAAGTGCTAATTTAATTCATTGTTAGACTATGATCAGTTTGTTATATGTGGAAAGTAATTTACTTCTGATATCATGAAGTCTTCCTCACCCTAAACCACTGCTAAATAAAAATACATCATACTTAGATAGTGTCTTTCGATTTTTCCTGTAATGTTTTTACAAGTGTTGTCACATTTCGTGCAATACTTAGTATATAGTATTATCCTATGCATTTTATATGTACTATTCATAGGTAGTGAAATTGCATATTTGAAATAGTTTTAGATCTAACAATCTTGGTTTGTCACTTTGGAACTTATTTGGATCATAGATATGATTTTGTATTCGAAATTCGAAAGAATTTTTCAATCTCAAGAATCTATTTTTATAATCACTTTTTCCAAGGTAATGATATTTATGCCATGTGGCCGCCACAAATGAAAATATAAGGAAAGATTAAGTAATTCGTGTGGTTAACACTATAAAAACTATATTTTACCAACGAAATATTCCGTTGGTAAAAGTCCATTGTTAAATTGATTTACCAACCGATTAGCAACGGAATCTGTTGGTAAAGTGGTGGTTGGTAAATTTTTTGTAACGAAAAATCAATTTCGTTGGTAATCCGTTGCTAAAAATTCCGTTGCTAATTTATATAAAGATTCTCTTGGTAATCCGTTGGTAATTCCGTACGGATTGAATTTCGTTGCTAAAATAGAGAATAAATATATTGGCATTCCATTTTTAATAGAAAAATATCATTTTAGTTGCTAATCTGTTGGTAATTACCAACGGATTAAATTCCGTTGGTAAATTACATTGCTAAAAAATACTTTTTTGTAGTGTAAGTTTATATTCTAGTACACACTGGTATTATCTGTAGTGTTGTTGACACTCTGGATAACATCATTATCACGAACACATTGCACCTCAACTGATCCCGATAAATTATACTCTCTCAATTCCAAATTCATCTTCACATTTACTGTAGATGCGGAGTTTAAGAAAAGTCACTTTTTGACTTATTTTTAGGGGTAGTATAGAATTTTTGGGTAATAAATAATGATAAAATATGTTATGTGTGTTAAAAAAGTAATGACAAATTTAAATTAAAATATGTTAGAGGTATATTAGTTAGTTACTTTTTCCTTTTATGGAAGTGTAAAGATGAATTTGGGACGAACCAATTGTAGGAATTAATTTAATTAATTAATTAAATTAATTAAATTTAATTGGTTAGTAAGGGTTAATTGTTAAATTAATCACCAATTAAATGAGTGTAGTGGGTGAGTGTAATTTGACTCATCTACTGGAGAGGTTATATGAGGCGTAATGGGAATTAATACAAAATTATTGTCCCACGTGGGAGGAAAATCCTCAAAAATCAGATCAAGCAGGAAGACGAATCCTTTCATAAATGCTGATTGGAGTAGGTTTGTTGAATCTGGACGCAATAACCCTCCATAAATGTTGAATAGAGGAAATCACGCAATGCAATCAAATCAAATCGTCATAATTGCTGATTAGAGGAAATTACGCCATCAGCAATTAATAGGTGCAATCACCATTATGGCTGAGTGGAATGGTGCACCTATAAATAGGGTCATTCACCATTCATTCAAACACACCACCGTCAATAAGCACTTGCATCATAAAGCATTTGCATCTTAGTTAACGATCCAGTTCTCCATCTTCTTTCGTTCGTCGAAGTTCCAGCGATTGCAGTGCTGCCTCGCCGGAAAAGAAAAGCCATTTTACCTTTGGGAAAGATTCGCCAAGACCGGAGCACTACCGAGGCGTGTTTCTTCTTGTGAGAAGAGGTTCTACCTTAACTCGGCTTTTACACGCTGTTCTCTTGAAGATTTTGTACAAAGGTGTAAGAAGATCATCTACTTTTTCTCCTTTAATTTCATTTGTAATCTTGTTAGTACTATATTTAGTACATTCTCCCTTCTACATTTCTATCCATAATATTGTAAAGTGATTGATTGGTGTACATATAAACCAACAATCGCAAGAAGAAACACATAGCCTCTGCACCCATCAATCACTATGATAACTGATATGGATATTGACAGAGCATCGATCCCAAAAGTGGGTGAAACCTCCAATGTCAATAGAGACTCTGTTGGGACTGATTCCCAAAGAGTAACTGTGAATCATGTTGGGTCTGAATCCCAAAGGATGTATCCTCTAATGGGGATGCCGAAACCATTCATGGCTCCGGCTCCAGCGGAGAAGCCCGAGAAGTTCACGGGTGTTGACTTCAAGAGATGGTAGCAAAAGATGATGTTCTACCTTACCACACTGAATCTAGTGAGTTTCTTGAAGGAGACTGCACCAGTGGTGGATGAAAATGGGACTGATACGCAAAAGCGTATAGCTTTTGATCAGTAGAACTCCGCTGATTACCTGTGCAAGAACTATATCCTCAGTAGACTTAGTGATGCATTGTACAATGTGTATCTAAACACGAAGACATCCAAAGAGCTGTGAGAATCTTTGAAGAAGAAGTACAAGGCGGAAGATACCGGTACGAAGAAGTATGTGATAGCCAAGTACTTGGAGTTCATGATGGTGGACTCTAAATCTGTGGTTGAACAAGTATAACAGTTCCAACTGATTGTGCACGAAATCCTCTCCGAGGGGATGCTGCTTCCAGAAGCATTCATTGTCGGCTCTGTGATTGAAAAGCTACCTCCATTGTGGAAGGACTTCAAATGCTATCTCAAACACATGCGAAAGGATATGTCTCTAGATGACTTAATTGTTAAACTGAGAATCGAGGAGGACAATAGGAAGATGGATGGGAAGTTTGGGCAATCGTCAATGGAGGCAAATGCAAACTTAACGAAACATCGTGCGGGATCCTTCAAACAGAGGAAGATGTCTGATGACAAAGGCATAAAGCCAGTGCAAAAACCCGAGTTCAGTGGGGATTGCTACAATTGTGGCAAACCCAACCACAAGGCCAAAGATTATTGTCAGCCTAAGAAGAACAAAGGCAAGAACCACAATGCCAACGTGGTTGAATAGGCTCTAAATGATGATGACTTGGCTGCTGTGGTCTTTGAAGCCAACTTGGTGGCAAATCCAAATGAGTGGTTTGTGGACACTAGCGCTACCTGCCACATCTGCTCAGAGAAAAGTGCCTTCTCCACTTATACACCCGTTGAAGAAAGAAAGCTGCACATGGGAAATTAAGCCTCATATGATGTAGACGGTGTTGGGAACGTGACTCTGAAGCTCACCTCCGGAAAAGAAGTACTGAAGTTGAAGGATGTGCTGCATGTCCAAGACATCCGCAAGAACCTGATCTCAGGCTCCCTGCTAGTTAGTCATCAGTTCAAGCTTGTATTTGAGTCTGATAAACTAGTGCTTAGCAAGTTTGGCCAATTCTTGGGCCTTAGTTATCTTGATAATGGGCTTTTTAACCTCAATGCAATGGTTGTAAGCCGTGAAGGCAAGAAAGTTATGAATAAAAATGCTTCTACTTCTGCTTATATCGTTGAGTGCTCCTCAATATGGCATTTAAGATTGGGACATGTAAATCTTAAATCAATTAAAAGATTAAATAATCTTGATTTGCTTAAAGTAGTAAGTGTTGAGACTTCAAGTAAATGTGAAGTGTGTGTAGAAGCAAAA
The DNA here is from genome assembly GCA_023678885.1 of Pogostemon cablin. Classification (NCBI taxonomy): domain Eukaryota; kingdom Viridiplantae; phylum Streptophyta; class Magnoliopsida; order Lamiales; family Lamiaceae; genus Pogostemon; species Pogostemon cablin. The sequence continues at coordinate 12,994,510 of CM042997.1, forward strand.
ATAACAAAACAACCATTTCCAACAACGGAAATGAGCACTAAACCTCTAGAGTTAATCCACACTGATACGTGTGATTTAAAGTTTGTGCAAACTAAAGGGGGGAAAAAGTATTTCATTACTTTTATTGAAGACTGCACAAGGTTTTGCTATGTATATCTCTTGAGGAGTAAAGATGAAGCTTTAGAAGCATTCAGACTCTACTAGAATGAAGTTGAAAACCAACTTAATACTCGGATTAAAATAATTCATAGTGATAGAGGTGGCGAATACGTAGCACCGTTTGAACAAATATGTGTCGAATCTGGTATCATACATCAAATAATAGCTTCTTATTCACCTCAATCAAATGGCATTACTGAACGTAAGAATAGAACTCTGAAGGAAAAGATGAACGCAATGTTAATCAGTTCAGGGTTGCCTCAGAACTTGTGGGGAGAAGCTATCCTATTAGCTAACCACATTCTGAATAAGATTCCACATAAATCTAAGGATCAAACTCCTTATGTAATGTGGAAGGGACGTAAACCGTCACACAAATACCTCAAAGTGTGGGGTGTTTGGCCAAGGTTGAAGTGCCACTGCCTAAACAAGTTAGAATTGGACCTAAAACGGTTGATTGCATATTTTTTAGGTATGCACTTTGTTGGATTATATACTAAAAGTCTAGCTTTAGTATGAACAATGTCATAACAATATTTGAAATGTGAATCATTGATCAAATGATTGCATCTTATAATTTATTTTATATGCAAGATGCAATAGTCCATTTACTTTATACTGTAGATAATATGTTGTGCGACAACACGTAGAAGATCATATTATCGGTTTCCTTATAAAGTATAAACAGATTCTCACAACTGAGATAGACGGGGACTCTCTATCGGTATGGTTGTAGTGTGATTTGGTATTAGCTTGTCTTGGCTATAGAATCACATTAGTGCACTTGTGTGTATTGAGCAGGACCGCCTGAGATCGTTCTTCTTATACTGACTATATAGTAGAACTTGATCTCTGTTATTATGGAAGTTCGTGCTCTTAATCCCTATACAATAACCTCGACACGTAGGGCAGTATGTATTTCTTTGATTCATCAATGGGTGAGATTTATAAGTATTAAATCAACAAACTCGGTGAGTTGGGAAGTAGTGCTGTATCTATGGTGTGTTGTTGATTGTAGAAGGAATCCATGTCCGTTATAGGTTGATGATGTCCCCTTGAGGAGCTTATAAGGTTTATCATGTAAATCTTGCAAGTGGATTAATTTTCGGCATGATAATAAGGTTGAGTGGTACTACTCTCGGATGAGATATTAATTAATTTGAGTTGTCAGTAACTTAATTAGTTAATGGGCATTGTATATCTTAAATATGGGGAGACTGTCGGGCTTATAATAAGAAGGAGCCCAGAACATAATTTTGGGATTGGACGGGTAGTGCAGTAATAATATTTTAGTGGATTATATTATTATTATTGGATTTAATTAAAAGCTTTGGGCTAAGCTTGGTTAATTAAATTCAATTGAGGCCCAGCCCAATTTCTCCTCCTGGTCCCTACTGTAGCCCAACTATATAAGTCATCTCAGCTCCTGTTAACCCTAAGTCAGTGCCTCATTTGACAGTTAGAAAGAACAGGAGCAGATTGAGAGAATCCTGCGGATTATTGCCCACACAACAGCAGGATTCGACTTGGGACATACAGCAAAAGATTGAGAGGTGGTTCTCTGCAACGGTTCATCCTCTACATCAATCCAGAAGTACGGTAAACAAGTTTATATTCGCTTCCGCTGTTTGTTTGCCTGTTATCCTAACGATCACGTTTGAACCACAAGATCCAATTGCCAACAATTGGTATCAGAGCGTTGGTTTCGGGGTGAAACGTGAGTCGTTAGGTGGGTTGTGATTATATGATTATATGATTTAATCTGGAATAATCGCATGTTTGTAATCAAGTTTTGTTATTGATTAATTTGATTATGTGATATAATCTGATATTAATCTCATGGGATTTATACTGCTCTTGTTTTTCACCATGGAAAATTGTTTGGTATGTGTGATTGTTTATTGTTTGTTCATTACTGGACACATTACACACACATCGAGAATCCTTATCTGCTGTCTGTTACGCACACACACGCCCTGCACGACGGTAACCCAAAAATTAGGCGGCGCATGTTGATTGTGACTGCGATCGGTCGTGAACGATTGATCGGCGCGCAACTGGTCAATGGCAAACTCGCTTCCGGCAGAGCCTCACGACGCGCGTTCGGGTAACCGTGGCGGGTGGTGGCAATTGAGGGAGCAGGCGGTGGGGTCGGCCGATCTGTTGTATGACGGAAGATTGGTGATGGCGGCGCTGGTGTGGGCAGCAACCACGGCGGTGACTTCACGGCGAATATGGTTCTTGGCGATGCGTCGGCGTGTCCTGGGAATCACGGACTGAAAACGGCAGATGGAAGTGGCTCTCGGTGGTGAACGACAAAGAGTTCTGGACGACGATGGAGTTCACACGTTGGCTGTCGCTGCAGACTTTACCTTCCAGGTAATTCCATGGCAGACCAGTCATGGTGTGTGCACGGCGAGACTATCGAGGCTTCATGGCGCCGGAGTATTCTGGCCAGCGAGCGAAGCGGCGGCGTCAGAGATGAAATGGGCGGCGCTGGAGAAGACGCGGTGACTGGGCGGCGCTGGACTCCATCACGTCTCGCCGGTGAGACGCGATTAGCCGATCCGGTCAGTCTGCATGCACGACTGTGGGTCGATGGGAGCGTCACCTGCGGGCGCGACTACGGTGCTTGCACGGCGGCGTCCTGGCGGCTCGTCTCTGGCAGTGGTTGTGGGCGCGGTTGCAGCGGCTTGCGACGGTGAAGGCTCGAGGATGTCGACGATCTGCTGGGCGGACGGGAAGACTCCGGTGGTCTAGCGGCGTGATGCCGGCGCGCTGACTGCACGACCACCGAGAGCGACGACGCCGTGTAACTGTTGATGTGTGGTTTTCGTCTGGATGTTGCGGCTGGGAATTATTCTAGGGCAGCTCAGATGGGCTTTAGACTAATGGGCAGCATGGTGATGGGCTGTTGGGCCGAGCAGTTGGGCTTGTTGTGTTGTTGGGTCTTTGCTCAATTTATTTTAATTTGGTTGTTGGGCTTAGGGGTCCAATTTAATTAAAATATGTTTTGGGCTGCTGGGCTTTAATTGCTGAATTTTTTAATTAATTGTGGGTAATGGGCCAAGCATGATTAATTAATTTTATTAATGGACTTTTTGTGCTAGTTGGGCTTGGTGGACTTAATTTGATTTTGGGCTAAGATTATGGGCCATGGATAATGGACTTGATTAATTATTTAATCTGTTGCTCATTTTGTGCTTATTTGTTGCTCTTGGGCTCAAATTAATTGATCCACAATTTATGCAATTAATTATGATATATAACTGATTTAATTATTTTAATTTGACAATTAATTGTTATATATGAAAGGCATGTTCTATGTGATTTATTTATTTAAATTGCTGTTAATAGAAGCATGTCTAGGATGTATATTTTATTTTTGAATATTATATACATGTGGAAAAACCCTCTGTATTAAATAAGTAAGTGGGAGAGGGAATTGGTAATAAATTCTCACGGCCTCCATTATTGGTTTGTTAAGCAATGTGAATAGACTTGCGCGTCGGCATTAGAGCCTTCCTCCCCATCGGATGAGTTTATTCATGGATTGCTGGAACAGACTTCATTAAATAATTACGTTTGTAATGTAATGCATATGAACTTGCGCGTTGGCTTAGACCTTCCTCCCTATCGGATGAGTTTATATGTGGTTCACTGGTACAAACTTGTAATTGATGACTGTAGGAAGTTATCCGAGCGTGTGTGTACTTCTCCATCTGTAAGGCACACAAGCTTGGGCCGCGGACTTGGGGTCAAATAATGGTGTACACTTAGGTGTAAATAATAAGTATCCTCCCCATCGGAGTCACTACTTTTATTTGCATGGCTAAAGAGGAACCGACTATTAATTATTTTGTCATAAAGTTAGGTTGACAAATGAAATTAATGGGTAAAATCTTCTCTTGTAAATGTTCGAGTTTATAAACGTCCACACTATCGTGGCTTGCAGACTCATGGTGCTTGAGATGTCGGTGAATTTTATTTTATATTATTTTGAGGGAATCAATATAAAAGAATAAAATTCGAAGATTTGATCGGTAAATTTATTTGTGATTCTCTGATTTTCGAATGGTTTTATTTCACTAATTATTAACTAAAAGACATTATATTTACTTGTCCAAATTAGATGATTAGAAAAGAATCTTGGTTTTGAAAATTACTGCTTAAGAAAATGCATGTATATTCTCACAAAGGACGTCTCATGATGCCTATTAAAGTCTCTAGTGAAGAGATGAGAGGTTCATAGAAATATGATGATCTCATGTAACTCTTCGGATACTTGAGTAAATTAAAAAGGCAGAAGATCATGGTTGAATTGATGAATGAATTGGAAGAGCTTGGAATAGAAATTGAAAGAGAAACCTAAATCAATTTATTCTTCACAATTTGTCTGGATGTTTTAAGCAAGTTCTACCTGAAATACGAGAGGTTGTATTTGGTGGGAAACTTCTAACAAAACATGTGGCAAAAGAAAGCCATTTTTCATCATGATCTGAACAAGGTTAATATCTTATTTACTAATGGTTTAAACATGATTAGTGATGGCATCTACTGACACGAAGTATGTAGATACTGTAATCACTAAATGTTTATCACTGAGTAAGGATAAGATTGTTAATAATATGGGTAAAACTACAAAGGTAGTGGCTATTGCAGTGGGAGTTGTTTATTTATCTCATGATAAGAATAAACGATTGATTATGAGAAATTGTCTTTACGTACGTTTCATAGAAAGAATTTAATTTCGGTTTCTATGCATTAATGGATGGATACTTCATTTCATTTAAATGACATGGTCATAGTAATGAGGAATGAGGCTATAATCCGTTAAAGTATGTTGGTGGATAAAAAGTATACTCTTGAATCATGTACATCCCACAGATGCAATAAATAGTAATTAAATAATGCATCTTCTAATATTAGTAAGAGAAAGGAACCTTCGGAAATGAACTAAACATACATTTGGCGTCTATGACTAATTCATTTTACTTAAGTAGGATTCAAAAGTTGATAGCCGATAGACCGTAAGGTTTATCTGAAGTGAAAACTATCGGACTTGCGAGTCTTGCTTGGAAGTAAAAATGATTAACTGCCTTTCAAGGCTGTGGGGTATAGAGCCAAAGATATATATGTTGGAATTAGTTCATTCTGATTCAAGCGAACCTAATATTATCCAGGCGAGAGGTGGTTATGAATATTCGAAAATTATTCTGGAAACCAATATATTTATATGATGCACTGCATGTCTAAGTTCTTTGATTAATTCAAGAATTGTAAGGCTGGTACAGTGATGCGTCATGGAAAATATATTAAGTCATTACGATTCAATCATGATGGCGAATACCTCTTGGGATAGTTAGGAGCTATTGATCAGAAGTTGAGATTAAATCTCAAGTTGACTACACCGGGTATGCCCCAGCTGAATGGTGTGGTGGGTAGAAGGTATTAGGCTCTTATAGTTATGATTAGATAGATGATGAATTATTTGGAATAATTAAATTCATTTTATGGATATGTCCTAGATACAGTAATTCGTGAAACGTTTATCTGTATATGGGATATCCTAGAAAAATGGAGGGTAATTTATTTAGTCCAAAAGATCGAAGGATAATTGTTAACTCAATAACTAGATTTTTGGAAAAGGACTATGTAATAAATCACAAACCCATGTATAAGTTGTTCTAAAGGAAGTGAGAGGAAAACACTAAGTATAAGTACCAAGTGTACAAGAGGATATACCACAAGGTAAACTGCAACGTGAGTCACGTCTGATACACAATTACATGTAGTGCCTTGTCGTAGTGGGAGGGTTGTATGACAACCCATAAATATATGTTTTGGGAGAGTCGTGAGACTTGATCCCTAGTGAACATGGTATTGTCCCACGGATACGACGTAGCACTACAAGATGAAAATGCGGAATCTTAGTAAGTTGCAATGAATGTTGAAATAGAATCTACGGATTCTATATTAAGTTTGGGAACTTGTATGACCACTAAATGGTGTAAAACCCATTGCAAGTGGTCATAGGAAATAAAAGAGGATCGTACAGAAAGGTGAAAACCTTGGAAGCAAAGCTTGTTGCGAAAAGGTGTACTCAGAAAGAAATGGTTCGATTATGAGGAAACATGTTCGCTGGTAGCTATGCTTATATTGATCCGGATTCTTTTATTGCTGCTCTGAGGAACAGCAAATAGATGTCAAAGACAGCTTTCCTGATTGGAAGTCTTGAGGAAAACATCTATGCGAAGAAACCAGAGTGATTCATTGCAAAGTACTAATAGCATTTTGATAGTAAGCTTAAAATTGTCCAGCGATGGACTAAAGCAAGCTTTAAGATCGTGAAGCATCTGTTTTGATTAGGTAATCCAGTGGCATGGATTTAAATCAATGAGCGGATGAGTCTTGTGTGTTGTAAAGAGTGACGGAAACGTGGTGGTGTTTCTTGTACTATACGTAGATAGTATCTTGCTCATTGGAGACAATGAAAGAGTATTATCGGGCGTATGGGTACGGTTAATAAAGCGGTAGAGATGAAGGACTTAAGAAAGGCAAAATATATCCTTTTGATCACGCTAATACGGATCACAAGAAAGGATATTATGCTTATCTCAAGTTTCATAAAATGATACAGTCCATACTCGTTTAACATGTAAATTTATCTAAGTGAATGTGTCTTTGAGACACAAGAAGAAGATAAAGAGGATGAAAGCGGTTCCTTATGCTTCGGAAAGTAAAGAAGCTTAATCTAAGGAATGCTATGAACGATGTTGGATATCTGTTTTGCTGAATGCATGAACAGTGGGTATCAACGTAACCCGGAACAAGAATGATGAACTGTGGTAAGACATTTATAAAGTGCCTGAGAAGGACTGGAAATTATATGTGGACTTACTGGACAGATTCACTGCTTCTTGTGGATTACGTAGATTCGGATTTTTTAGTCAAATTGGACGGTAGTAAATTCTCCTCAAAGGTTATGTGTTTAATTTTAGGAAGTAGAGTCATAATGTGGAGGAGTGTTATATAGAAATATATTTCAAACTCCGGACTCCATCATGGAAAGAAGATAAATTGGAGCATATGAGGCAGCCAAAGTATCTATATGACTCTAGAGACTTCATGATGGACTTTGAAGTGTTTCTAAGTTTGCCCAAGGTAATCACAATTTACATTGATGATATTGGTGCAGTTGCAAACTTGAAGAAATCACAAGTCCATAAGGCAATTAAACACATGGAGCGCAAGTACCACCTGTTACGAGAAATCGTATGATGAGGGGAAGGTTGTTGTCGCCTAGATTACATTGGATGATGACCTAATAAACCATTTACAAGGAACTTAAGGCAAGAGCTTTTAATGGTCGTGTAAGTGGGAGTAGGAATCAGATGTATGGCAGAAAACATGACAGCATAGTCTTTTAGTATAAGTGGGAGATTGTTGGATTGTATACTAAAAGTCTAGCTTTAGTATGAACAATGTCATAACAATATTTGAAATGAGAATCATTGATCAAATGATTTCATCTTATAATTTATTTTATATGCATGATGCAATAGTCCATTTACTTTATACTGTAGATAATATGTTGTGCGACAACACGTAGAAGATCATATTATCGGTTTCCTTATAAAGTATAAACAGATGCTCACAACTGAGATAGACGGGGACTCTCTATCGGTATGGTTGTAGTGTGGTTTGGTATTAGCTTGTCTTGGCTATAGAATCACATTAGTGCACTTGTGTGTATTGAGCAGGACCGCCTGAGATCGTTCTTCTTATACTGACTATATAGTAGAACTTGATCTCTGTTATTATGAAAGTTCATGCTCTTAATCCCTATACAATAACCTCGACACGTAGGGCAGTATGTATTTCTTTCATTTATCAATGGGTGAGATTTATAAGTATTAAATCAACAAACTCGGTGAGTTGGGAAGTAGTGTTGTATCTATGGTGTGCTGTTGATTGTAGAAGGAATCCATGTCCGTTATAGGTTGATGATGTCCCCTTGAGGAGCTCATAAGGTTTATCATGTAAATCTTGCAAGTGGATTAATTTCCGGCATGATAATAAGGTTGAGTGGTACTACTCTCAGATGAGATATTAATTAATTTGAGTTGTCAGTAACTTAATTAATTAATGGGCATTGTATATCTTAAACATGGGGAGACTGTCGGGCTTATAATAAGAAGGAGCCCAGAACATAATTTTGGGATTGGACAGGTAGTGCAGTAATAATATTTTAGTGGACTATATTATTATTATTGGATTTAATTAAAAGCTTTGGGCTAAGCTTGGTTAATTAAATTCAATTGAGGCCCAGCCCAATTTCTCCTCCTGGTCCCTGCTGTAGCCCAACTATATAAGTCATCTCAGCTCCTGTTAACCCTAAGTCAGTGCCTCATTTGACAGTTAGAAAGAAAAGGAGCAGATTGAGAGAATCCTGCAGATTGTTACCCACACAACAGCAGGATTCGACTTGGGACATACAGCAGAAGATTGAGAGGTGGTTCTCTGCAACGGTTCATCCTCTATATCAATCCAGAAGTACGGTAAACAAGTTTATATTCGCTTCCGCTGTTTGTTTGCCTGTTGTCCTAACAATCACGTTTGAACCACAAGATCCAATTGCTAACACACTTAACAGTAGTGCCTACAGATTTCTAATTCACAAATCAGAAATATCTGGCATGAATGAAGGCACTATGATAGAATCAAGAAATGCAATATTCTTTGAAAATATATTTTCTAGAAAAGAAAATGAACAAGTGAGTTCTAGCAAAAGACCACTTGAAGATAGTACTACTGTTCAGTCTACCCAAGAAAGTATAGAACCAAGACGTAGTAAAAGAGCTAGAGTAGAAAAAGACTTTGGTCAAGATTTCTTCACATATATGGTTGAAGATGAGCCCAAATCTGTAACTGAAGCTCTATCTCGTCCAGATGCACCGTTCTGGAAAGAAGCTATAAACTGTGAAATTGAATCCATCATGCAAAATCACACGTGAGAATTGGTAGATCTACCAAAGGATTGTAAGACCTTAGGATGCAAATGGATCCTAAAAAAAGAAAGTATAAAGCTGATGGGTCAATAGATAAATATAAAGCCAGGTTGGTGGCAAAAGGCTTCAGGCAAATGGAATGGCATGATTTCTTTGATACTTATTCACCTGTGACACGAATTACGTCTATTCGTATACTTATATCAATTGCTGCATTGCACAATCTAGAGATCCATCAAATGGATGTGAAGACAGCCTTATTAAATGGTGAGTTGAGGAAGAAATATACATGGACCAACCAGAAGGCTTTATAGCACCTGAAAATGAGAAAAGGGTGTGCAAACTCGTGCGATCGTTGTATGGACTTAAACAAGCTCCAAAACAATGGCATGTGAAGTTTGACAACACAATGATGTTAAATGGTTTTCGAATCAACGAGTGTGAAAATTGCATGTATGTGAAAACTACACCAATGGATTTGTCATTGTCTGCCTCTATGTAGATAATATGCTTATCATGGGAAGCATTCATGACAGAATCGTTGACACTAAAAGGATGTTGAGCCAAAATTTTGACATGAAAGACATGGGCATACCGGATGTGATACTTGGAATTAAAATCCAAAAGACATCTGATGGAATTGCATTATCACAATCTCATTACGTTAAGAAAGTGTTGAAGAAGTTTAATGCATTCGACTATCCACCAGCTAAAACACCCATGGATCCAAACGTGCACCTTTACAAAAAAAAGTGAACCAGTAGCTCAATCTGAGTACGCAAGGGTTATAGGAAGTATAATGTACATAATAAATTGTACGCATCCTGATATAGCGTGTTCAGTTAACAAATTGAGTAGATACACGAGTAACCCAAGCAATGAGCACTGGAAAGCATTGAGAAGAGTATTGAGATACTTGAAATACACTCTTGATGTGGGACTACATTATTCTAAGTATCTAGCAGTACTTGAAGGGTACAGTGATGCAAACTGGATATCTGACACAAAAGACTCGTTCTCCACAAGTGGATACGTATTTACTATTGGAGGTGGAGCAGTGTCTTGGAGGTCTACAAAACAGACCTGTATAGTACGTTCCACAATGGAATCTGAGTTCATAGCCTTAGACAAAGTTGGGGAAGAAGTAGAATGGCTTAGAAACCTCCTAGAGGACATTCCATATTAGAATAAATCAGCCCCTACAGTGATGGTATATTGTGACAGTCAAGTCACAATTGGAAGAGCTCTTAGTGATATGTATAGTGGAAAGTCTAGACATATCCGTAGGCGACAAAATACGGTGAGACAATTGATCTCAAGTGATACAATATCGATTGACTACGTGAGATCAAAAGATAATATAGCGGATCCGCTCACGAAAGCAATTAATCGAGATCAAATAAATAAATTACTAGAAGGAATGAGATTAAAATCCACAAAGAAAAGAGGTGAAATAGTGGAAATCCAACCTTGATGACTAGAGATCCCAAGAACTTAGTTCAATTGAAAAATGAAACTGTGAATGTTCAAGTGAAACTTGGTACCTACCATTTCTTAGTAGAGCAATATTACCAAGTATGGGAACCCGTATTGTGGTGAGGTTAAGTCTCTGACTTTTAATGATTCCTGAAAGGTCTAATAGAGGCTGGTTGAGTATAACATGGTACTCAAAATAGGAGATCACCTATCTAAGTGTGAAGTGAGTGGCCGCTTCAAAGTGAAATACTTATGAATGGCTGAAACGGACTAAAACGTGAGAGCAAGAATGATGACAGGCATTGATACGTTCATATTGTTGTCTCAGTATATGTTAAGGAGGAGTAGTTCAAAGACCTTGTGTCTACTAAGCCAACGGTATACTCGATAGTGTTGGACTATGAAAGGTTCAAAGTCCCAAGCTACCTGTCCGGATATATTAATGTCTCACGAGAACTGGATTGTGTGTCTGCTGGGTTCACCAAATTCCACTCATGTGGGGGATTGTAGGAATTAATTTAATTAATTAATTAAATTAATTGGATTTAATTGGTTAGTAAGGGTTAATTGTTAAATTAATCACCAAGTAAATTAGTGTAAGGGTGAGTGTAATTTGACTCATCTACTGGAGAGGTTATGTGAGGCGTAATGGGAATTAATACAAAATTATTGTCCCACGTGGGAGGAAAATCCTCAAAAATCGGATCAAGCCGGAAGACGAATCCTTTCATAAATGCTGATTGGAGTAGGTTCGTTGAATCTGGATGCAATAACCCTCCATAATTGCTGATTAGAGAAAATCATGCAATGCAATCAAATCAAATCGTCATAATTGCTGATTAGAGGAAATTACGCCATCAGCAATTAATACGTGCAATCACCATTATAGCTGAGTAGAATGGTGCACCTATAAATAGGGTCATACACCATTCTTTCAAACACACCACAGTCAACAAGCACTTGTATCACAATGCATTTGCATCTTAGTTAATGATCCAGTTCTCCATCTTATTTCGTTCGTCGGAGTTCCAGCGATTACGGTGCTTCCTCGCTGGAAAGGAAAAGCCGTCTTACCTTTGGGGAAGATCCACCAAGACCGGAGCACTACCGGGGCGTGTTTCTTCTTGCGGGAAGAGATTCTACCTTGACTCGGCTTCTACACGTTGTTCTCTTGAAGATTTTGTATAAAAGTGTAAGAAGATCATCTACTTCTTCTCCTTTAATTTTATTTGTAATCTTGTTAGTACTATATTTAGTACATTCTCCCTTCTATATTTCTATCCATAATATTGTAAAGTGATTGGTTGGTGCATATATAAACCAACAAAATGGAAAGTGTGAAGTTGAAGTTGGGACTGAGGGAGTAATAAAAAAGTAAAAAATAAAATTATATATATATATATTAAAGAAGAAATTAAATCGCTATTAATCCGATTGTATGATTGTTTCTAAATAAAGATGCTTGTATACCAGTTAAACTCAAAACATAAATATGTACTCGTTCGCCCATTTTATTTTTTAAAATATATATAAAAGAAAGATGGAATAAATCATTTTGAAGTATGATCACAACAGATCGAAGACCATAAAAATATTGAAATAATTTGTAGAGTGGGAGTCCACCATAACAAGAAAAATCTCATTAGGCTGCTTAAAGTAGTTATGATCAAGATGACTAACAAGATGCCTTAAGATTAGAATTGTAAAAGGCCAAAGTTTTGAAGATATTTAATTTAATTGGTTGGAAATTAATAATTGGACCCTATAATTCTCATCCGTGTCAAAGATATTTTATTATATTATTTTTTATTAGTGAAAGGGCCAACTTTTATGATGTATATGTGGATTCATGATCATGAATACAGAGAGTGTAAACTTATTATTAATTTGTGAAAGAGTTAAAACACAAGTGGATATCTATCACGTCGTATCGAAGCTACATTAATTTTGCATATGGGTTGTATCACGTCCATGCATTCCCTTTTTTTAGGCCTTCGTTACTGTTTTATCATCTTATAAATCCATATGAGTGGCCCCAATTTCAACTCGAATTCTCTATTTCCACATTTGACGCTTTAATGGTGTTTTATAACATAAAATAATTATATTCTATAAATAATTATTAAACCCTTAAAGTATGTGATGAATTTCAGACATTGATTATGACACATATCAAGAATTTAATATATGAAATAAGAGATGGAATATGGAAATGGGATAGGGATAATTTCAGATTTAGTCCCGTAAGAATTGCTCAATACCAAAAAGATACCAAAACTGGCAGATTTAATCCAATAGGAATTTTTCATCAAAATCTGTTAATAGTTGACGAAATATTTTGAACCATTAACAAGACCAAAATGGACTATGTCTATTTTGAAAGACAGAAAATAATATAAATCTGGTAATTTATAATAATATAAGTTAATTTGGGATAAAATTTTTCGAAAAGTATGATTATAATGTTCTTATGGGACCAAAACCGCTAGCTATGAGACCAATATATTCGTACAAGACTATAATTGAATTGAAGGAATTCTTATCATTTGCCCCAATTTAGCTACAAATTACATCGTCTTATAAATGTAAAGTTAAATTAGAGACTATGTTACATAATAAGGGACACTTGATAAGAGATAATGAGAACTAAACATTATTAATTCTCATTCTTCATATTTGGTATGAAACAAGGAGAATTCGTAAACCTCAATTATTTTCATTAATTTTATAACTACTACATCTCTTAGATCAGTTTCATTCTCATTTTCATTACCTCCATTAATAATTCTCATTACTCTTATTATTTCAAATTTTGAACCAAACATCACCCCAATAAAAATGATATAGAATAGGAGATCGGTGATGGGATAATGATGCACACTGAGGAGTGCAGCCAAGCAAATTCAAATAAATTTAAATCATTAATAATTACTTTTTCATATATTTTCTTTATTCACGGATAATGTATTTAATTTATCATATTGGACCTCTATTCTAAAATAGTAATTAATCATATTGGACCTCTATAATAGTAATGTATCATATTGGGCCTCTATTAAAGACATATTTGATCTATCCACTTTATATAACTATTACAACTATCAATTTTATATAAAACACAACCATATGGGTTAGCTCACCTCGACAGGTATTCTAATTTAACTCAATAAATAAATGAATAAAATAAGCAAAATTAAGGCAAACCAGTCAGCACATTTTCAAAACTCAATCAACACTTTTACTCTGGACCCAAATTAATAGTGTCGACATCCACAATTACAAATTGCAAGTGCATGTTGACCCACTTGTACTTGTAGCTACAAGCGTAATCGTTACATGATACAGAGTTTACACTTCGGATTCCCTATTCCACCCCCATGTTACATCTAATGTTATACGAGGAGGGATGGGAGACAAGTGTCCCAACAAGTGTCCCATTTCACACACAATTGTGTGTGAAATGAGACACTTGTCTCCCATCCCACCCCATTTAACATTCCACCTCATGTAACATTAGATGTAACATGAGATGGAATAGGGGATTTGAATTGCAGAGTTTAAGTACCAGAATTGACCACATAATTCTTTATTTCATTTTCAGTTTTGAGAATCACATTTGGATTTTTTAAGAGAAGAAATTGCTGACAGATCTCAAAAGTAATCTCAGTCTCATTTCTATAAGTTCTTATTAGCTATTTTTACGTGAATTAAAAATATTATTATTTTATATATAATGGATAATTGTATTAGCTATTGAGTGGTGAGTTATATGTGGGACTTTTTTATTGAAAGGGAAAAATTGGAATATTTGAATAGAACATTCAATATGGAGTAATAAAATAAAGACCTTTTAGTGGGACAAACGGATTATAATTTAGTGGTTTTTTTTTTAAAGTTTAGTGATATATGTTGAGATGTGATCCTATTTCAAATGGGATTACATTGTGTATTCCATATCTCTTACACAATTGTTTTTTTTAAGTACATGTGTCATTCATAAAAGAATATATAGAAGAAATACCACAGTAATAAATAAATCCGTATGGAATGTTTTATTACATAAAATAACAAAAGGTTCGTTTTGTTACCATGGCACAAGATAATCTAGTATCAATTGAAATACTGTATCAATATATAGAACTAGTTATGGATACAATGTTATTTTAATACTTCATTTTGAAAAAAATATCATTTTCTTTTTTTAATTTTAACAGTTTATATCACTATATGTGATGTCTCGTTTAATTAAACATGCAACTACACGTGCAATATCATAATAACCCTACGTAGGAATTTTTTACCATCATATGCATGTGAATATATGCACGACAATACATGGGATTATGTATTTATCATATCATAATCATAATATATTAAAAGTGCCTTGAGTAAGTGTTAACATTTTTTCCCATTTTATCCTTACCTTTATTTATTTAATACATTTTTATCCTTCATTTATTACATTACTAATATTCATAATACATATATAATATATTAAAAGTGACATTATTAATTATGATATATTAATGAAATGTCTTTTCATTTTCTATATAATTTATTTCATGGTTAACATTTTTCCAATTTTACCCCTATATATTTTTCTTTTTTACATCTATAACACCAACTTATTATCAATAATTTAAACTCTTTATATTCTTGATCTAATATACATTACATTAAACTATTTGTATTCCTACCTTAATTAATTAGTAATAATTATTAAGTTATATTTGTTTGTGACTTTTTAGTTTTTACATTTAATCACCTCCGAAACATCACATTATAAATAGTTGAAGAAAAAGAAGGGAATTGACAATGGTTGGCACCAAAAAAACATGCGTGGATCAACATGGATTTTAGAGGAAACTTCTGAATAAATACAACGGTGAAGAAGTAGATGATGGAGTTGATATAACTTATTATATCAACAATGGTTTGCAGAAAAAAAAAACATGTGTGGATCAACATAGATTTTAGAGGAAATTAAAGTTCAATTTTCGAGCATGATTTATACAAGAAAGAGTTTATCTGAGGTATGTGGGAAAATGTATAAAATAATCGGAGATGGAAATAATTATTTTTTAAAATATGTTACGAAGATGATTGAAGAAAAAAGCATCCTCTATTATGTATTTAAATTTTTATGAATTCGTCTGAAAACTTTTTTCTCAATTTTTTTCCAATTCATTCCCTACATTGCTCATTATTATATGCAGTTTTTTTTCTTTTTTCCTTCCTTTCTTTTTGTTTTTATTATTGTTTTTTAATGTTACTTTGTATCTTATATGATTGCATTTAAGTGAATATTTATATTAATGGCAAATTCCTTATAAAATCAAAATGTTTTTGCCTTTTTTTTCCAATTAATTTGATCTCTAAATCTAATGCATTTTTGCCTTTTTCCAATTAATTTGATATCTAAATCTAATGCGTTTTTGCCTCTCTTTTTTTCCAATTAATTTGATCTCTAAATCTAATGCTTAAAGTTTGATAAGGAATTCCAAATTTAAATTTAATGAATGGATTGATACATGTTCAGACTTATACTTATGATAAATAAATTTGGTTTTTATATAACAAAATCCTTTTTTTTTCTTTAGCCATACAGATCGATAAAGTTGCATTTTTTATGCAGCCTATTGAATTGTATTTTTTAATGCAGCCTATTGAATTGTATTTTTAATGCAGCGTATTGAATTAAATAATAAATGATAGAAGAAATCAAAAGATAAAATCAACTATTTACTTATTTAAATCATTTACTATCTATTGTCACAACAAAAATAAAGAGTTAAATTTCGTTGTTAATTTATTTAATAATGAATGAATAATAAATGTTTTGGTTGGTAAAATGATTATTGGTTAAAAGAATTACTCATAAAATCATAATATATTAAAAGTGGGACCTATATTTCCTCACTACATTTTGACTCTTTATTTATCATATTAAAATTCATATTGTAATAATAATAATAACATAAATAATAATAATAATTATTATTATTATAATATATTAAAAATATGAAGGAGTTAAGAATTTTTTTTAATTACATATTTCTACCTTCATCTATTAATACATATAAAATTTAATGATTTAACTTATATTTACAATATTATATTAAATTTATATAAATAATGACTCTTCATATTCATTATAATGATTATTTAAATATGTATGTTTATATCAAATAAATTAATTTTATAGTTTTTAATAAACAAATTTATAATTAACTTTTATTGGTTAGGATTTGAAAAGTCTAATCCATGAGTATATAATGGAAATACAAATCTTCATCTTCATATGATCATATGATATATCTAAATGTGATGAGATCTACATTTATTTTTCTATTATACGTGGGCATAAGATAAAGGTTCAAAGATCATGACTATGTTAAAGATAACATGAAGCAACCAATTATTAGTTACTTGAAGAGTTTTTCTTCCGTAAGAAAGAGATGTAAAGAAGGCTTAGACGAGGAAGATGCATAAGCCAATTAACAAAATCTGTCTTACTAAAGAATCTTTGCAAGTTTTTGTTTATTATATTTAACATATGTTTCCATGCATTTTATTCTCTAGCTTATTTTTCCGGTCTAACTTATTGTCTATGAACTACAGGTTAACTACTGTTCAACGACTGTAAAAATATATTATTTAGAAAATGTGTATCCTTAATTTCCACAAGTCTTACTTAAATTCTTAAAAGATATATTATGATGAAATATTCTTGAAGAGTCATATTTTTATTTTACTCTTTGACATCAGTAAATGTAATATACTCATTAAAAAAAAGGTTAACTTTATTTCTATTGCAAATTAATCACCATCTTTGAAAATTTGTTAAAAAAAAATCACAACATTTAAGTGTTGTTGTAAAACGCACAAAAAAAACCTACTCTTAGTTACAAATTACATGCATTTTGTAACAATACTTTTTTGCAATTTCTCAAATGAAGATTAATTTGCAATATGAATAAAGTTTTTTTTTACAATTAACCCCTAAAAACAAATAGTATAGCATACTAATACGTACATGTGACGTGCAACGCACGTCCAACATAACTAGTTACATATTAAAAGGGAGTAAAAATATCAAAATGTGATATTTTTTCGAAAAAAAAGTTATCGATTGAAATTTTTTAAAATCACAATTGCCTTTTTTTTTCACCTATTCCTCAAAATACGTATTAGTTATCTAAAAAATATCCATAAAACGATAGGGTTCAACACAAGTGGCTTTATTTGGTTGTATTAGGGTACTGCATTATTTGATTTATCAACTCCAAGTGGAGCTTATCATCATTTTCTGCCCTCTGGCCAACTTTGTGTTAGTTGAGCATCAACTTATATAGGGTGCAGTCGGACACGGACAGGGCGGACCTACACACAACCGAGCGGTCGAGGGCATTGGCCTTTTGAAATACCATTAATATAATTCATAAATGGTGAAATGATCGAGAAAAAGTGTAACTAGGGGTGTGCGGATCGGGATTCGGTACGGATTTTTTTTAAAATCCGTTCCAAATTTTCGGTACGGATTTTTTTAAAAAAAATCCGATATTGAATCCATAAATAAAAAATCCAATATTGAATCCGTACCAAATTTCGGTTCGGTTCGGAACGGATTTTCGGGAAAACGGATTTTGACGGATCGGAGCGGATCAGATCGAATTTCTCATGATAAATTGATTTTTGCACACATAAATACTTAGAAAAATATCAATTAAACCAAAAAAAACTAAATTTCCCAAATCCAAATAAGAATAAATACACAACCAAAATATTCATCAAACAAATTCGAAGTTTTAATATTTGAATAAAAATTGACTTTAAGAATAAATTCTCATTAAGAATTTCACTTTCATGAGACATATAAAAAGAGATAATATTTGAATAAAAATTTTTACTCGAATTGATAAAAAACGAGAGTGATGCATTGCATTATTTCATAAACAATTCATATTATAAATAAAGAATGATAAACTTTTAATGAAAAGTAAAAATATATTTAATAAAAATTGATAATTATTTAAAAAATGTAAATAATCTTACATAAGACGACCTCATGTGTTCCCTAAAAAAAATAATACTCTAAGATTAAAAAAATTTAATAATTTTAAATTTTTTCTTTAAACCTTTAACTTTAAATTTAATGTTTATTTCAATTAAAGTCCATCTAATAATATTTTAAACACAAATATGAATTATCATTTAAATTTTGCATTTTATCTTCATTAAATAAATATAAACTATGATAACTATTTATTAAGTGTACAATTGAATTTACACTTTAGAGATACCATTTACTTTTATTTATTATGTTCTTTTAAATAATAATTTGAACTTTGAACATATTATTTTATTTATTTTCTATTTTTTTAGAAATTTATTTTACTTTATGAAATATATATTTTTTAATATATAGTAACAAATAAATATTTAGAGAATTAGATATAATTTTAAATTATTGTTTATAATTATATTATAATTAATTATTATAATATAATGTAATCGTAATTAATAAATTAAAATTAATTAATTCATGACTTATAAAGTATAAACTATAAATAATAAGATAAATATATTATATATAATTTTAATGCATAATTTCAATTTGGTTTTTCAGTACGGTTCGGTTCGGTACGGTTCAGTTCGGTTATATCCAATGTTCGGTACGGAAAAACGGAAAAAATCCAAGTCCATACCAAACGAAAAATCAGTTCGGTTCGGAAAAAGTCAAAAAGTCAACGGTTTTTTCTGTTCGGGATTAATTCAGTGCGGTTTCGATTCGGTTTCGGTTAAATCCAATATCCGTGCACACCCCTAAGTGTAACTGTTCTATTGTGAGATGGTCTTACACGAAACTTGCTCGTCATAATCTTAATATATTTTATTGGAAATTAGTTGTATTATTTAAGGATATCAATTTTACCCGCCAGATTGGGTTGCCCGTGAGTACCCTGGATGATGGGCACGTGAAGAGTAGACTTTATCGGGGAATGGGTCGGACAATATCCGTACCCAATAAAAAAATATGCGTGTAAGAGTAGGGTACGGATTTGTTGCCCGTTTCACGTGCACGCAATTAAAAATCCCCAAGTATAAGGATATCTATTGCAGCGGTAAGCGACCAAGTCTATTTATCGAACCCTAAGAACAGTAAACTATTTATTCCTAAAATTACTAGAGCAAATAACACATGTCACAGATATTCAATGTTTTCAGATTTTAATATCTAATCAAGACCTAAAAATTAAATAATAATTACTGAAGAAAATATGGAGAATTAAAGTATGGAGAAATAGTAGGTCCAAGACTCCTATTAAAACCTATTAATATAATACAATTGTAAGAGATGATTTGATTCACTGTAAATTTGGTAAAGAATGATTTCCACTATATATAGGAGAGAGTATAACAAATTATACATTGTACAAGGAAAGTAATCAAGGTGATTACAACAGAATATTTACAAAATACATGAAAATCTCTAATTAGTCAACATCCTGCTATTACCCCCGCAAGCACAGTGTGAGATTTTGGCATACGCTGAGCTTGGATCGTAAAACTTCGAAGCTTGGGCGAGAAAGTCCTTTAGTATATATATCAGCTAGCTGAAGTTTGGCGGGGATGAATTTAGAGTCCAGATGTCGACTGGACACAAGCTCTCAGACAAAATAACTCTATGTCAATGTGCTTAGCTCGTTTATGTGTAATAGGATTCTGACTAAGGAAAATAGCACTCTTGTTGTCACAAAAAAGAACAGGTCGTGTGCGGGGTGACACACGCAATTCGTTCAATAATTGGGATAGCCAAACAACTTTTTGGGCAGCATTGGAAAGGGCTCGATATTCGAACACACAACTAGAACGAGCCACTGTGGGTTGCTTCTTGGCACTCCAAGACACCAAACAACCTCCCAAAAAAATGGAATAGCCATATGTAGAACGTCACGTTTCAACGCATCGAGCCCAATCAGCATCAAAATATACAACTATTTCAAGAGTCAGAGAGCGTTGAAAAGTAAGACCATAGTGTAAGGTGTCCTTTACGTAGCGTAGAATACGCTTAATAGTTGAGAAGTGATCAGATTTTGCACGAACTGGCTGACATGGTTGACCACATAAGAGATATCGGGTCGTGTGATTGTGAGATATTGTAGGGAACCCACAAGAGAGCGAAATAAAGTGGGGTCTTTGTAGGTATCCCAGTGCTAACTAATGTCTCACCTACAGGTAATGGAGTGAAAACTGGTTTAGAATCTGTCAATTTAGCTCGAGTCAGGATGTCGTGGGCGTATTTTGATTGTCCCAAAAGGAGACCCGAAGAGCTGTGAGAAATTTCAAGCCTAATTAATTTCCCTAGATCTTTGATGGCAAACTCCTTGTTCACATATTGGATAAAACCTTGAAGCACTGAAGGATTACTTCCTATAACAATAATGTTATCAACATATAAAAGCAAGAAGATGCAATAGTTAGTATGATGAAAATAAAATAAGAAAGTGTCAGAATGGCTTCGAGTAAACCCAAGAGAAATGAGAAAATGACTAAAATGATCAAACCATGCGCATGGAGCTTGACGAAGGCCATAATGGGCCTTTTTAAGTTTGCAGACATGGTTAGGAAACCGAGGATCCACAAAGTCGGGAGGTTGAGTCATAAAGACTGGCTTATCAAGAATGTCGTGAAGGAATGCATTTTTTACGTCCAATTGGTGTAAGGTCCATTGGTGATGGACGGCTAAGGCAAGAAGAACAAGGACTGTGGCAGCGCGCACGACGGTACTAAAGGTATGCTGAAAATCAAAGCCAGGAATTTGCTTGAAGTCCTGAGCTACAAGACGTGCTTTGTATATTTCGATGGTTCCATCAGAATTGTATTTTATATAAAAAACCCCATTTGGAACCAACGATATTTTTTTATATGACTTAGGTACTAAATCCCACGTCTTGTTGGAGTATATGGCGTCAATCTCTTCGCGTATGGCAGCCATCCAGTGAGGAGACTTTACTGCACTCTTGAAACCCTTAGGTTCTGCAAAAAGAGAAAGAGAAGTTAATAAAGCGGTGGATGCTAAATTAACACAATAACGAGGTTTATAAATGCACGATTTGGAGCCAGTTTACATGGGATGAGTTGGAGCTGGTGGCACGACTGCGGCAGGAACTAGAGATTCAATAGCGGCAAGAGATGGAAGTGCATCATGGATGACATTAGTGGGAGGAATGTGAGTTTGAACTTGTGGAACATCTTGAGGATGTTGGCATTCGATCGTTTGATTAACGTGACCCGTTAGGGTTTCATGTATTTCTAACAAGTAGCGGAAGCAAGTAAACATGAAACGCATTACCTTTCACCAAGGGTTGATGTAGAGGTTGAATTCTCGCTGGCAGTCTGCGCAGTCCCACGAGAATAGCCATAAGTTCCTCTTCTGATATCGGAATTGAGTGATCTTTGTGCTCAGACGATCATCTCTTCGACGGCTTTCCATCAGTATATAATACATCAAAATCGAAGAACTGTACAATTTTATATGAATTTTGGAACATGACGAACTGCAGCAGCAAACGACCTTCCGGTCTTCTGCTGTATGTCCCAAGTCCGATCTCGACGTCGTGTGGGCGACGATCTACGAGACCTACTCAATCTGCTCTCAACCCTCATCACACGTGAATAATGAATTAGATTAGGGTTCCAGATAAGTTGAGGTGACTTATATACATGGGCTACAGCAGGGACCAGGAGGAGAAATTGGGTTGGGCCTCCATTGGGCTTAAGTATCCAAGCTTAGCCCAAAGCTTATACTTAAGTCCAATAATAATAATATATTCCACTAAAATATTATTACTGCACTACCATACCAATCCCAAAATTATGTTTTGGGCTCCTTCTTATTATGAGCCCGTTAGTCTCCCCATGTTTAAGATATACAATGTCTATTAATTAATTTAAGTTACTGACAACTCAATTAATTAATATCTCATCCAAGAGTAGTACCACTCAACCTCATTATCATGCCGGAATAAATTCCACCTGCAGGGTTTACATGATAATCCTTATGAGCTCCTCAAGGGGACATCATCAACCTATGACGGACACGGATTCCTTCTACAATCAACAGCACACCATAGAGACGGCACTACTTCCCAACTCACCGAGTTTATTGATTTAATTGCATGTAATTCTCACCCATTGATGAATCAAAGAAATACATACTGCCCTATGTGTCGAGGTTATTGTATAGGGATTAAGAGCACGAACATCCATAATAACTGAGATCAAGTTCTCCTATAAGTCAGTATAAATCGAACGATATCAAGCGGTCCTGCTCAATACACACAAGTGCACTAATGTGATTCTATAGCCAAGACAAGCTAATACCAAACCACACTACAACCATCCCGATAGAGAGTCCCCGTCTATCTCGATTGTGAGCATCTGTTTATACTTTATAAGGAAACCGATAATATGATCTTCCGCGTGTTGTCGCACAACATATTATCTACATTATAAAGTAAGTGGACTATTGCATCGAACATATAAATAAATTATAAGATGCAATCATTTGATCATATGATTCTCATTTCAAATTAATTGTTATAACATTGTTCAAACAAAAGGCTAGACTTTTTGTATACAATCCAACAATCTCCCACTTATACTAAAAGACTATGCTGTCATGTCTTCCGCCATACATCTGTTTTCCACTCCCACTACACGACCATTAAAAGCTCTCGCCTTAATATCCTTGTAAATGGATTTACTAGGTCATCATCCGATGCAATCTAGGCGACAATAACCTTCCCCTCATCATACGATTTCTCGTAACAGGTGGTACTTTCACTCCATGTGTTTAATTGCCTTATGGGCTCGTGATTCCTTTAAGTTTGCAACTGCACCAATATCATCAATATAAATTGTGATATCCTTGGACAAATTTAGAAACACTTCGAAGTCCATCTTGAAGTTTCTAGAGTCATACAGATACTTTGGCTGCCTTATAGGCTCCAATTTATCATCTTTCCATGATGGAGTCCGGAGTTTGAAATATATTTCTATATAACACTCCTCTATATTATGACTCAACTTCCTAAAATTAAACACATAACCTTGAGGTGGATTTACTGCCGTCCAATCTGACTAAAAAATCCGAATCTACGTAATCCACAAGAAGCAGTGAATTTGCCCAGTAAGCTTACATATAATTTCCAGTCCTTCTCAGGCACTTCATATATGTCTTACCACAGTTCATCATTCTTGTTCCGGGTTACGTTGATACCCACTGTTCATGCGTTCAGCAAAATAGATATCCATTCTCGCGCATAGCATTCCTAAGATTAAGCTTCCTTATTCGCCGAAGCATAAGGAACCGCTTTCATCACCTTTATCTTCCTTTTATGTCTCAAGACATATTTTCTTAGATAAAGTCACTTGCTAAAACAAGTAAGGATCATATCAATTCATGAAGCTTGAGACAAGCATAATATCCTTTCTTATGATCCGTATTACCGTGATCAAAAGGATATTTTTGCTCTTCTTAAGTCCTTCATTTCATACCGCTTTATTATCCATACACATACGCCCGACAATACTCTTTCATTGTCTCCAATGAGCAATATATCATCTACGTATAGTACAAGAAATACCACCACGTTTCCATCACTCTTTTCAATACACAAGACCCATCCGATCATTGATTAGATCCATGTCACTGGATTACCTCATCAAAACGGATGTTTCATGATCTTGAAGCTTGTTTTAGTCCATTAATGGACACTTTTAAGCTCACTATCACAATGCTCTTAGCTCTTTGCAATGAATCATTCTGGTTGCTTCACATAGATGTTTCCCTTAAGACTTCCAATCAGGAAAGCTGTCTCGACATCTATTTGCTATCCCTCATATTTCATATGAGTAGCAACAAATAAAAGAGTCCGGATCAACATAAGCATAGCTACTGGCGAACAGGTTTTCTCATAATCGAACCCTTTCTTTCTGAGTATACCTTTTCCCAACAAGCTTTACTTCTAAGGTTTTCACCTTACTGTATGATTCTCTTTTATTTTGTATGACCACTTCCAATAGTTTTCACACCATCCGTGGTTCTACAATCATCCAGATCTTATTTAGAATCTATTGATTCTATTTCAACATTTATTGCAATTTGTTAAGATTTCGCATTTCTATCTTGTAGTTCTTCGTCGTATTCGTGGGTTAACTCCATGTTTACTAGGGACCAAGCCTCACGACTCTCCCAAAACATGTATCTTACAAGTTGTCGAAGAACCCTCCCACTACGACAAGGCACTACATGCAATTGTATATCAGACGTGACACGCGTTGCAGTTTACCTTGTGGTATATCCTCTTGTACACTTGGTACTTATACTTTGTGTTTTCCTCTCACTTCCTTTAGAACAACTTATACATGGGTATTTGATTTATTACATAGTCTTTTTTCCAAAAATCTAGTGTTTATGTTAACAATCACTCTTCGATCTTGTGGACTAAATAAATCATCCTTCATTTTTCTAGGATATCCCACAAATAGAAAAACATTCTTACGAATTACTGTTCCTAGGGCATATCCATAAAATGAATTTAGTAATTCCAAATAATTCATCATCTATCTAATCACTACCATAAGAGTTCTATTCCTTCTATTCGTCACACCATTAAGGTGGGAAATTCATTTCCGAAGGTACCTTTCTCTTACTAGATTAGAAGACTCATTATTAATTACTATTTGTCGCATCCAGGGGATAAACATGATTTAAGAGTGTACAAATTGTTCACCAACGTACCATAACAGATTACAACTCTATCATTCATTATAATGATCAAGTCATTTAAATGAAATGGAGTATCCATCTATTAATGCATAGAAACCGAAATCAAATTCTTTCTATGAAAATGTACGTAAAGACAATTTCATAAAATCAAATGTCTACTCATATCATTTAATAAATAGACAACTCCCACTGCAATAGCCACTACTCTTGTAGTTTTACCCATGTCATAACAATCTTATCCTCACTTAGTAATAAACATTTAGTGATTCCAGTATCTACACACTTCGTGTCAGTAAATGCCATCACTAATCATGTTTTAAACAACTAGTGAATAAGATATAAAACTTGTTCACATTATGATGAAAATGGCTTTCCTTTGCCACATGTTTTGCCAGAAGTTTTCCACCATATACATCCTATTGTAATTCAGGTGGAACTTACTCAAAAACATCTAGGCAATTCACAAAGAATTAAATTGATTAAGGTTTCCATTCAATTTATACTCCATGCTTTCCCAATTCATTCATCAAATTAAATCATGATCTTCTGTCTTTTAACTTACTCAAGTATCCGAAGAGTTACATGAGACCATCATATTTCTATGAACCTCTCATCTCTTCACTAGAGACTTTAATAGGCATCATGAGATGTCCATTGTGAGAACACACATGTATTTTCTTAAGCAGTAAAATTCAAAACCAAGATTCTTTTCTAATCATCTAATTTTGGACCAGTAAATATAATTTCTTTTAGTTAACAATAAGCGAGATAAAACCATTTGAAATTACAGAGAATCATAAATAAATATACCGATCAAATCTTCGAATTTTATCCTTTTATATTGATTCCCTCAAAACTATATAAAAATAAAATTCACCGACATCTCAAGCACCGTGAGTCTGCAAGCCACGTTAGTGTGGACGTTTACAAACCCAAACATTTACAAGAGAAGGTTTTACCCATTAATTTCATTTGTCAACCTAACTTTATGACAAAATAATTAATAGTCGGTTCCTCTTTAACCATGCAAATAATAGCAGTGACTTCGTTGGGGAGGATATTAATTATTTACACCTAAGTGTACACCATTATTTGATCCCAAGTCCACTGCGCGAGCTTGTGTGCCTTACAGTTGGAGAAGTACACACGCGCTCGGATAGCTTCCTACAATCATCAATTATAAGTTTGTACCAGTGAGCCCCACATAAACTCATCCGTTATGGAGGAAGGCCTATTGCCAACACGCAAGTTCATGTACCACATTACAAACAATAATTATGTAATGAAGTCTGTACCAGTGATCCGTGAATAAACTCATCCGTTAGGGAGGAAGGCCTATTGCCAACACGCAAGTTTACTCACATCACTTACAAACCAATAATGGAGGCCGCGGGAATATTTACCAATCCCCTCTCCCACTTAGTAATTTAACACCGAGGGTTTTTACATGCATATGTTATTCAGAATAAAATACGCAACGCTAGCATGCTTCTATTACGGCACATAAGGCAGTAAATCACAGAGAGTCATGCTTACATATATAACAATAATCAATAATTAAATCAATCATTAACAGTTATATATCAGCGAATTCGATTGTTCGCCACCAGGCACGAATATCAGCAAAGACTTCCAGACTATCAAATTTTCAAAATTTCCAGATTGTCCAATTTTTGAAAGCATCGATATCGACCGTCGATGTCGTCCAGATTATCAAAATCATCGATATCGACTAGATTATCAAATATTCGAAAAACATCAAGATTATCAAAATTCCGAAACTATTGATATCGATCGTCATATCGTCTAGATTATCAAAATCATCGATATCGACGAGCAACCATATATAACAATAATGGATAATTAAATCAATTATGTCAGTTATATATTAGGAATCAATTCAACATCCATATATAACAATAATAAACAATCAATTATAGCAGTTATATATTAGGAATTAATTCGACATTCATATATGACAATAATAGATTATTAAATCAATTATAGCAGTCATATATTAGGAATTAATTCGACATTCATATATAACAATAATATACAAACTATTATGGCAGTTATATATTAGGAATTAATTTTCTTAAAATTGGATGTCTTATCCAACACTCTAGCAATACATGCATATAATATACCAAATATAATACGCAATCTAGCATGCTTCTATATAAGACAATAAATCATAGAGATCATGCATCCATATATATATATATAACAATAATAGACAATTAAATCAATTATGACAGTTATATATATTAGGAATAAAAACGCCTCTAAATTTTAATGTCTTGTCCGACACTCCTACTGTGGAATCGATGCCTTACGCAACAAGCAGGATTGCTTGTGCCCCAAGACGTCCATCGTCATATCCCACCGCCAATCATGTCAGGGAGTACCCCAAGTGCCTTGACGAGCGCCCCTCGCCCGAACTGTCGCTCGTCCAAGGGCCTACTTTCATGGAACCAAGTTCAGCCCAACGCGCAACACCAAACTACACCAACTGTCGTTCGTAGTTCGAAACTGAAAAAACCTCAGAATCCAATCTCCACCGTCCAGAATCTACTACTGTAAGTCTTGAACATTCTGTCCAAATTACAGATCGATCCAACGGTTATTTTGTGAGAAACAGCTCTTTTCTCTCGACTGCGCAAAACAGAATCGCCCAAATATCTGCTTCTGTTTTCAGCGTACTCCCAGCAAGAAAAGGCTCCAAATTCGATCTCTACCGTTTAGAATATACATCCACAAGGTCTGAACGTGCTGACCAAATTAAAGCTTGATCCAACGATTAGTTTGTCAGAAACGGCACTTTTCCCTCGACTGCGCAAAACAGAATTGCCCAAATATCTGCTTCTGTTTTCAGCGTACTCCCAGCAAGAAAAGGCTCAAAATTCGATCTCCACCGTTCAAAATGTACATCCACAAGGTCTGAACGTGTTGACCAAATTACAGCTCGATCCAACGATTAGTTTGTCAGAAACGCACTTTTCCCTCGACTGCGCAAAACAGAATTGCCCAAATATCTGCTTCTGTTTTCAGCGTACTCCCAGCAAGAAAAAGTTCCAAATTCGATCTCCACCGTTCAGAATGTACATCCACAAGTTCTGAACATGCTGACCAAATTACAGATCAATCCGACCGTTGAAACTCTGGTTATTGTCTCTGGAATATCACTATGCTGGATTTTCTCTCAAAAGCGGGATTCTATTTTTGCCCTCTCTTTCTTCCTTGCATGTGAAATTGACGAACAGTTTTCGTCGAATCCTCTCACACACAACCATGGACGAATAGATATGATATAGGGTATATATTACATAGGGATATTCATGGTTTGCGCAATAAAACCAAAACCCTAAACATGTGATCCTAATTCCGAAAAATTAATCACATAAACCCTATCCTAACGTGTCACGCTTCACCATGAAACCGAAGCTCTGATACCAATTGTTGGTATTCGATCGTTTGGTTAACGTGACCCATTAGGGTTCCATGTATTTCTAACAAGCAGCGGAAGCAAGTAAACATGAAACGCATTACCTTTCACCAAGGGTTGATGTAGAGGTTAAATTCTCGCTGGCAGTCTGCGCAGTTCCACGAGAATAGCCATAAGTTCCTCTTCTGATGTTCGAATTGAGTGATCTTTGTGCTCAGACGATCCTCTCTTCGACGGCTTTCCATCAGTATATAATACATCAAAATCGAAGAACTGTACGATTTTATATGAATTTTGGAACATGACGAACTGCAGCAGCAAACGACCTTCCGGTCTTCTGCTGTATGTCCCAAGTCCGACCTCGACGTCGTGTGGGCAACGATCTACGAGACCTACTCAATCTGCTCTCAACCCTCATCACACGTGAATAATGAATTAGATTAGGGTTCCAGATAAGCTGAGGTGACTTATATACATGGGCTACAGCAGGGACCAGGAGGAGAAATTGGGTTGGGCCTCCATTGGGCTTAAGTATCCAAGCTTAGCCCAAAGCTTATACTTAAGTCCAATAATAATAATATATTCCACTAAAATATTATTACTGCACTACCATACCAATCCCAAAATTACGTTTTGGGCTCCTTCTTATTATGAGCCCGTTAGTCTCCCCATGTTTAAGATATACAATGTCCATTAATTAATTTAAGTTACTGACAACTCAATTAATTAATATCTCATCCAAGAGTAGTACCACTCAACCTCATTATCATGCCGGAATAAATTCCACCTGCAGGGTTTACATGATAATCCTTATGAGCTCCTCAAGGGGACATCATCAACCTATGACGGACATGGATTCCTTCTACAATCAACAGCACACCATAGAGACAGCACTACTTCCCAACTCACCGAGTTTATTGATTTAATTGCATGTAACTCTCACCCATTGATGAATCAAAGAAATACATACTACCCTATGTGTCGAGGTTATTGTATAGGGATTAAGAGCACGAACATCCATAATAACTGAGATCAAGTTCTCCTATAAGTCAGTATAAATCGAACGATCTCAAGCGGTCCTGCTCAATACACACAAGTGCACTAATGTGATTCTATAGCCAAGACAAGCTAATACCAAACCACACTACAACCATCCCGATAGAGAGTCCTCGTCTATCTCGATTGTGAGCATCTGTTTATACTTTATAAGAAAACCGATAATATGATCTTCCGCGTGTTGTCGCACAACATATTATCTACAGTATAAAGTAAGTGGACTATTGCATCGAACATATAAATAAATTATAAGATGCAATCATTTGATCATATGATTCTCATTTCAAATTAATTGTTATAACATTGTTCAAACAAAAGGCTAGACTTTTAGTATACAGTCCAACAGAGGAGTGATTGTAGTATCATAAGGGCATAAAGAGCATGAGCTAAGCGACGACGAACAATGCTTGGATGACTCTGTCGATGAGAGATGATCGCGTGTATGACATGGGGGGGACACGACATCTTGAGTATCAAAAAATTGTGAGTAGTCAAGCTTATCAGGAGAGGATGAAGCATGAGGAGTGAAAAAAGGAAAAGTATGCTCATCAAATTGAGCATGTCTAGTTATGTAAGTTTTTCAGTGAACAGGATCGAAATATCGAAACCCTTTATAGAGACTGATGTATCCAAGAAAAATGCAAGGTTGACTATGTGGTGCTAACTTGTGTGGAGTATAATTACACAAATATGGAAAAGTACGACATCCAAACACCTTAAAAGATCCATAATTAGGCACAGAATTGAATAAAATTTCAAATGGAGACTTTTTATCCAAAAGAGGTGTACGTATGCGATTAATCACATGAACAGCAATGCAAAAAGCATCAAACCAATATTTAAGAGGAGCATGAGCATGAAAAAGCATAGATAGACCAGTTTCAGTAACATGGCGATATTTTCGTTCAGCACACCCATTCTACGATGGAGTATATGGACAAGAGAAACATTGCAAAACACCCTTAGAGGTCAAGAAATTTTGAACCTTATGACTGGTAAACTCAGTGTCACCATCACATTGAAAGATCTTAATGGGAGTTCCAAATCGAGTAGTGACAAAAGCATAAAAATGAAGAAAAATGTTATAAAAATCAGATTTGACAACCATAGGATATATCCAGGAAAATCGAGAATAGTCATCTACAAATAATGCATAATACTTAAATCCACCAACTGAATCAACAGAAGCAGGACCCCAGAGATCGCAATGAATCAATTCCAACATACTAGAAGCACGTTTATCATTTAACATAAAGGGTAATTTTTTGCTTTTAACAAGTTCATAAAACGTGCAAATAGATGATATAGGCAAAAGAGAGGTCAGATAAATGTCCTAATAATTTAAAAGTTGTATAGTAGAAAAGGACACATGTCCAATGCGAAAATGCCAAAGTTCAAAAGAAGAATGTAAATTCTTGGAATATAAAGTAGCAATAAAGGCAGAAGAACCTCGATCCAGTATGTAAAGACCATCTTTACAGTAGCCCTTGGCGAGATTTTTTTTTCTTGCGATTTTGAACAACAAAACAAATTATTATTAGTAAATAAGACATCAACTGAAAGATCACGTGTATGCTTTCTAATACTCCCTCTGTCCACTGTTAATCTATTCATTTTACTATTTTGGGTCGTCCACTCTCAATCTATCTATTTTTCTTTTTAGACATATGGGATCCACACTCTCACTAATACTATTAAAATATGGGAATCACACCCTCCACTAATACAACTACCCACTACACATAAAATAATAATATTCCTTAATCCACGTACAAAAAGCAAATGAATACATTAACAATGGCCGGAGGGAGTAGATAAGAGGTTTTAGCTATATGTGGAACAACTAATACATCTACCAATAGCAAATTATTTAAATGAAGAGAACCAAGATGAGAGATATGGAGAAATGGTGACAGTACTACTACCATGATAAGGCTCAAAGTGATCCATGTTGGAGGTTGATGGCATCATATGAGTAGACGCGCCGCTATCAACATACCAATTAGACTCCAATGTCGGGGAGACATGACACTAACACTAAATGCTTGGGCAAGGTTGGCAGCCTGCGGGGTGGGAACGAGGCTATTCTTGTACCATTCGGGGCAGCCGGGAGCATAGTGAAGACCACTGCATTTGACACCTTGGTATGAACTGCCTCTTATTAGAATAACCAGAACGGCCGCCGCGTTTTGCACCGCGTGAAGAGTTACGACCAAAATTCACTCAATTATAGAGCGATTGGTGAAGAAGGATGTCTGCTAGGTGCGCTATCATAGGCATCAAATTACTGATTTCTCAATTCATGATCCTTAGCTAGGGAGATGACGTCATTGAAAGAAGGCATATGAGTGATGGCTAAGAGGACTTCGGTAAAATTGCGAAACTCGGGACTGAGTCCTCTCAAAAACCAACGAAGCTTGTTAGGTTCAGGAATATCAACACCAATAGCTGCTAATTAATGACAAAGACCTAAAAATTTTCAGCTGTATTCCGAGACAGAAGAAGAAACCCGCTTCAAAATTCATAATTCGTCTCGAAGCTGATGTGCGCAGGACTCAGTTGAGGGGCAAAATGTCTGTTCTAACGCAGACTAGATATCGCGAGCCTTTGTAAGTCCAAGGATTTCAGTCATAGCTTCTTCAGTTAATGAGGAAAAAAGAAGACTCAAGGCTCTGTCTTGACGTTTTTCCCAAGTTGTATAGTTGGGATTAGGAGAGATAGTAAAGTTGGTATTGGTGATTTCTTAAGCAGGTTCTTTCTCAGACCCATCGACCAACGACATGAGTCTATCGGATCGAAAAACAATTGAGATTTAATTGCGCCACAAAAGATAATTTGAGGCAGTTAATTTAATCATAAGCATGTGGATGAGGGTGGCGAGAGGAACAGTTTCAGATGCCATATGTAAGGGGAATAGAAAGCAAATAAGAGTGAGAATGAAGAAGGAGGGTTGAGGGAGAAGGAAGAAGGAGGGTACGCAGAGTATTGGGTTTCAACGTATACCCGCTGATACCATATAAGAGATGATTTGAATCACTGTAAATTTGAAGAAAAATGATTTCCACTATATATAGGAGAGGGTATAACAAATTATACACTCTATAAGAAAAGTAATCAAGGTGATTACAATATAATATTTACAAAATATATGAATATCTTTAATTAGTCAACATTCCGCTATTAACAATAATAATTGGGTTCAATCCTACCGATGTTATGGAAGAATCACCCAAGTATACAAATTTACTTAATTGGTCTAAGTAAACTTATAATTAATATGGTTTATCCCCTAAGATTCTAGGCAAATGTACGTTCTCCTCTCCCTCACTACATCATTGCAATATTATCTCCCTCGTCAGGTACAAGAAACTAATAATTGTTTCCTTTTTAGGTACTACAGGTTTATTTTCTAATTTCTTGAATATTATCAACATGACTTATCATCATAATCAATAACACTCATCAAATAATCCATGTCTAATAAATCAAGGAATCATGTCAATTACCTCAACTTATACCAAATAACCAATTAATTCTACTGTGCACACAAGTCACAATTCTAAGTACTAATCAATAACAAGCAATAATCATAAATGTTATGCAAGATGAATCAAATAGTTTTAAATAAATACATGAAAAAGTGAATAAACATTCTACAGTTTCAAAACTTAAAAACCACATATTAGATTACATCAGTTTTAACCTTTCATGCCCTAAAACTATAAAAAAAAATGTTTAGCCCATGGAATGATAGACAACTTCCATGGGTATTGGAATCTTACCAAAATTCATATCAATTGAAAAGAAATTGAATTTTATGTGAAAAAACCCCTAGATCGAAGAAGCGTGCCCGTTCTTCTCTCCGTCTCTTCTAATTGGTATGGTTTCTCCTCATTGAATTGCACACACGGGGATGGATGGTGGCTTGAAGGGATGGTTGTGAATGAAGTGAAAGTGTGGTGGAGTGGTGTGGTGGATCAGTGTGTGTTGGTTGATGGATCCGTCCTCCTCTTTCTCTCTTCCTTTACACCTTTTATATGTGTGCCTCCAAATCTAACTTCTAGGCTTATTTTCACATTTCACACACCTTCACACAGTTAGAGGTGTTAAATCCCAAAATCTGGACCGAAAATGGTTCAACTCGGCACCCGTTTGAGTCAACTTGGGTTGAGTTGACCCAACTTTGGTCGAGTTACAACTCGAGTTGGAGCCTTACAAGTCAAGTTGGAAACATGTTGCTCTTCGTGACCAAACTAGGGTCGAGTTGCAATTTGATTTGGCCTTTGTCAAGTTGAGTTGGCTAATTTGCATCATGTTGCTCTCCGTGACCCAATTCTGGTCGAGTTGCAACTCGAGTTTACCTTTGACAAGTCAAGTTGGCCCAACTCTGGTCGAGTTGCAACTTGACAACTTGAGTTGGCCTTGGGTTCAGCCCCAAATGTGCTCATTTTTTATTCTGCTCCATTTTACCCTATTTTGGCATTCAAAACTCAATAAAATACCTTAGTAACATCTAATATGCAAGATATGGAAACCACATAATTCTATACAAAATTATTGCCATATTCCAAAAAAAACAGTGCAAAGTGAGACTTAAAGGACGTGAATGTTCACTCTCAATAGGGTTCTCCTTTTATACCCGATACCCAACCCGATGCTCGATTCGATTATCTGATAATATATATTATACATATTACGGGTAGGGTGGGCCAAACATAGGCTATTCGAATTATTTTTTTTAAATTGCAGGTAATCGTTTACTTACGAATTATCCATGTACTCGATGTGTAATATCTGCACCCTACCCGATGATATACCTAGGGTAATAGGATAGGGTAAGAATAATGAAAATATGATTGAGGGTAGTATGTTGAGTAGGCGTACCCATACCCTTTCCTACCCATTTACACCCCAAATTGGTATTCAAAGAAGTGTTTGTAGAGCCTTGCAACTATAATTCTTGAGAGTCCATCAGGTACTAACTCACTAGAGCGCAGATCAAATCAAAGAAAGGCTGCTAAAACTGATCCTCCAATTGTAAATTTGAGTGAGACTATAAAAGCTATAAACCAAAAAAAAAATCATGAAAGTTTTAAGTTGGTCATGTTTAAGTTTTCAGCAACTTTAGCCGTATTCACAACCCCCATACGTTGAGCAGCTTGTTCCAAATTCAGGATTGCTATCAGAGAGGGCCAATTAATTATGACAAGCAAAATTAAGTTGAAGAACCACCATTGACAAGATAATCAAGAACCCTCATGTTTCCCACAACTATTATCTCATTATAGTATCCCTAATAGAAGGTACATTTAAGAAGCATTACAACAAATAAATCAAACCAATATGACTATCTTAATTAGTATGACAGCATCTTATGTATATACAACCGAATATCTACACAATAATAGTATATGATTACAACATACCACGGGTGACGCACATTATATAAATCTAGTTATTATATTAAAGAATCATTAGTTGCTTAACTGCTGCTGCAACACTGCAATGTATATATATTTTTTAATTCAATCATATTAAAAATCCATTAGTTGCATAACAGCTGCTGCAAAATTGCAATACCCGTAATATCGTATAGGCATACGTATAGAGTTTAGTAATTACTAGGTGGAACCCAAAGACTATAAACTTTTACGATTATTCCATAACTTATCTGAGAGTGATTACAATTTAAGCAATTGAAGTAAGGAACTACTAAATAAGGCAGGAATAAGTATGTAAGGAACCAAGAAAGCATGCAAGAAAATACAAAGGAAAAAATATTAATGATAAAAGGCGATTTTAGGATCCACCCATTCCCTCAATTTTATCCTAAACTCATAGACAAGTTAAACATGTATTAATGCAACCAATCACAAATATCCTACGAATATTGTGCAAAAGATGAATATGCCCACCCAGGCGCCCCCACACCCTAGCTCGACAGAGTGGTGGAGGGGAATATTGTGCAAAAGATGCATATGCCCACCCAGGCGTTCCCACACCCTAGCTCGACAGAGTGGTGGAGGGGTAATACAACTGATCATCTGGGCTTGATCACAATCCACTGCACACAAGCCCCTCATTTTGAGAGGTTGCTCCCACCCTGTAGCAAGTGGGATTCGAGCAATTTATTAGTTATGCGATCACAAATCTCTTTCGAAATTAAAAGTTGATAAATTAATCAAGTGCCCATCTTTAGACACTTGTATCCATTCTATATAGGAGCTGCTGCATACAAAACTTTTGCTAACTAAAATAAGTAATAGAGCTTGTCCTCTTTATTCATGGGTTATACAAAACAATAAACATACAAGTCCTCAGTTTAGGTTTTCAGTAAGGTACAATATTGTATTTATATATGTATGTACAAGTGTTTCCAACTAGCATTATATCTTGGCAACACTAAAGATTGGGTAAAATAACGGACTTTGACGCTGCAAAATCTTCACTCCGTCACCACACAGTGAAATTCTTCTAATCAAAGTTTAATCTCAACCGCAAAAAACAGAACTCATGTAAGATAAAAGAGAATCTTCAGAAACTTGCACGGCTTATGAACTTACATCAACTTCTTCATCTAATCACCTGTCAATGAAGAACATCAATACATGTTACAGGTTATAAAAAGGAAAAGTTTTGACATATAATTGATATTTGAAGGCAAATGCAACTAAACCACAAAAGCTAGATGGTTTCACTTCTACATCATTTCAAGCTTACCAATCTCTCTAAGAAGGATATAGGAGAATTCAGATGCGTATAAAATGGTTTCTTTTAAAAATGAAAAATGGAAATGAACACTGAAATTATGAGCATATAAACAACCGATATGCTCAGATGTCCTGTAAAATGAGACAATCTAACTTAAAATTGCATAACATGGCAATCTGCAGTCAATTGAGCTAACTACTATCTGTTGAATGAACAAAAGTAAATAAATACTCAAGACTAATAGATATATTTTAAGTTAACGAAACAAAAAACGTATGGAGTAGAGGATGGTAAATCACACAAGGGAAATAGCTTTTGTTCTGTTTT
The DNA here is from genome assembly GCA_023678885.1 of Pogostemon cablin. Classification (NCBI taxonomy): domain Eukaryota; kingdom Viridiplantae; phylum Streptophyta; class Magnoliopsida; order Lamiales; family Lamiaceae; genus Pogostemon; species Pogostemon cablin. The sequence continues at coordinate 13,031,492 of CM042997.1, forward strand.
AGTTGTTTGGAAAGCTGCAGTACTCGTAATTTGTTGTGATTTTCAGATTTTGAGGAATAACAACATTGCAGAGCAATGAAAAGATTGCAGGGAAGGAGACAAGCATTCCTATTTGTACTCTGAAGAAACAAAGGGCATGGAAATGCAGCAGAAATACCAGAAGCAGTTAAAAGCTATATGAACTTCCAATGTACTGGTCAATATTCCAACTCTAGATAATAATGAAGTTCACATCTTGACATATAAAGAATCAAAGTAAAAATTAAAAAGGGCGGACCAGCAGAGGCCTCCAGCCTCCCACCACCCCTGTCCTTGGAAATGGTTGAAGCGTTATGTTATGATGTCCCACATCGGTTCCACACGCAAGTGTGGAAGGGCATATAAGTGGGGGTCAACCCTTCACCTTCAGCCATGGTTTTAGGTGAAGTTAGGGCTCCCTAGCTTATGAGCCTAAAAATTTGGTCCGACCTGCCGGATCTGGACGGGCCATGGGAAGGGGCTACCCGATGTCTGGGCCCAGGGGTTGCCACCCCGGATGTGGGCCCAGGGGGGTTGCCACCCGGAGTTGTGGGCCCTAGGTGTGGGTTGCCACCCGGAGTGTGCCGTCCGTGGACGTCCGGTTCGAAGGGGGATGGATTGTTATGATGTCCCACATCGGTTCCACACGCAAGTGTGGAAGGGCATATAAGTGGGGGTCAACCCTTCACCTTCAGCCATGGTTTTAGGTGAAGTTAGGGCTCCCTAGCTTATGTGCCTAACACGTTAAATCATGAAATGTGCCCAAAAGAGCAAGACCAAAAGCTTGTTTTTTAACTGTACTTACAAGAAGTCTATTGTAGTGTGCGGCAGGCAACTAATCCCTACCTTGGAGCAATCAGCTCAACTAAGACGATTCTCAAAAGAGTTTCTACCATTTGAGTTGTGCCATGGGGTGTATAGAGGAATTATTTTAAATTATCTTGGGCTACACTCCACTTGTAACTCCCTTGAGATCCAAAAATAGTCTACAAATATTGGTGCCTATTAGCAAGCTCAAAATACTTGAAATTCATTAACAACTTAGGCTAAAATCACTAGAGCAACAGTTTTAAAGTCAAACAAAATAAGCAATGAGTATCTTCTGTTTAGCATTTACTTTTACTTCACAGTTGCCAGTTGCCTTTTATTTTCTCATCTATGATCATGAACTCGTTTGTTTAAATTGAATATTAAATAGGAGATAAGGAAACATGAACTCCAGTATAAAAGTATGCAAAACAGTTCCGGACAAAACAAAATTATCAGGACATTTTGTCTTGAACTAATCTGTTACATATTGCAATAGACTGAACCATTGCACATGCTATTTTCTTTCAAGGTTCTACAAATTTGACAAAATATATTATGATGGCAATCAGACATCAAGCAAGACCTCTCGAGGAGCATATTTTAAGTTTTAATTCAAGATGACACCACATATTTCCTTGATTGAAATGAGTACTGATACCATGATTATAAAATAATTAGCATGACTGGATACCTCAATGCAGTAAAAACTGGGCGAACCCTTTCAAATATTTCATCTTCAGAGCCAGTACCATCAATCTGCAAGAATATAATGTGTATAGAGTGGCATCATTTAGATTTCTAGAGAACTGTGACAAAAATGAATAACAACATTTACAGGAAACAGAAAATGTTCAAACTTATTTCTCCCATTGCAGACAAAAAGAAAATTAGTTTACAGTAATATAGTTGATAATACACCAATCTTGTACCTTGTAAAGTTTCCCTAAACTTAAGTAGTGCTTGATGACAGGCAAGTTGAGTTCCGCAAAAACCTTCAGTCTTTCCTTGACTGTATCTATATTATCATCAACTCGTCCCTAACGAAGAAAACTCTATTTATTTGCAATTTGGAACAAAAGAGAAAAAAGGATACAAAGGGAATTGACATGTTGAAAACACTACCTGATTACGATTTAATACTCGTTTGACCATTTCTTCCTCAGGACAATCGAAAAAAAGCACAATATCTGGTTCAGCCCCAATCTGCATAAACCAAAAACAATCATTCCAGTGAAATTAAAGCAGGTATTTTTACAGATAGCTCTTTTGATTGATGATACAACAAATGTTCAAACAATAATAAGCATTATAGGAGATGACAGGAAACATTCATAATGAAAAGGAATTCGATAACTGCCATAAGAAAATAAGAAACTCACAACTCGTTCATATGCTATACGATTCTCTTCAGTTCTTGGAAAACCATCTATAAGAAATTTATCACTTTCACTCTCTTCAATGGCCTTTTTAATTAGTTTAACAGTCACTTCAGAGGGAACAATTTTCCCTTCCCTTATTGTATTAAGAATCATGGAACTGCAAATGTGATATGATGTTCATTAAAGGCTGATGTTCTGTATCAAACAAGAGATCCATGTAACACAATATGCATAATCTTACTCATTTTCACCATGAGATGAAATTTCTTTTCTCAATAGATCCCCAGCACTTAGGTGTGTAAACCCAAAAGTTTCAACAATCCTTGTACACTGAGTGCCTTTTCCACTCCCTGGACCCCCTAAAAGCAAAATTACAATACTAGAATTATTGATTCATGAACACCAATACACTAGCTGAATTACATTGCCTCAAATTAAATCTCTATATAAATTTCGAGAAAGGATGTACACATATAGTCATAAACATAGACGTTTTAATTAGTTAAAAACGTTTAGATGACAGAATACATGCACTGCTTCATAACATATTAGGGAATGTCCAGATGGCCTCTTGGAGGATTTTGGAACAGACGGGAAAAGAAGAGAAAACAAAAGTATTTTCACGAAAATGCAGGGCAAAATGTGGATGTGTTTAATTGTATTCTCAGAGACAGTTCATGGAGGAGAATTTGATTCTACTAGAAAGGTGATGTGAAATAGTAACTGATAATACAAATTAGAACATGAAGTGTATTTGGTTGCAGAATTAAATTCCCAGAAGCAGAAGCAAAAGACAACATTATAGATTGCATATTATGTATGACATCACGAACATTTACATCATATATATATAGACAATAATAATCACCATAACAAGGTAAAGAAACTCAACACCACATGCTAATTCTTACCAAAGGACAAACAACTAAAGTAAAAAATGATTGTAGAAGCATTATTGAATAATAGACCAGCAACTTGAGTCATAAATCAGCAATCATTAATGAGAATACAGATGTTTATAATAATGCCTATTACCCAAGACAAAAGTTATAAATGGTTTTCTTCTTCCATCAGAGACTCCACCTTCTACCTGTGTCAATTAACGAAAATGCAAAAGAAATCAACATTCAGCTAAGTTACCTTCCAAGTAGCATACAATCATTATTAGATTTACATTTTAAGAAACATAAACATAATAATTTGGGTTGATAAAAATTGTCAGATTGATAGAAACTAAAGGGACTCTGAAAACAAACATTTCATGTTTCATGCAAACTTCAAATACCAAATTCAGAAGTGGTCTCTCCAACCACTAATCTTTCTAGGTACAATCCCTCCCATGCAGAAGGGTGTATAGTAGGTAAACACTGCTTAAACTTGTGAAAATAACAAATAAATAAAGAATAATTAGACTTGAGACAACCACATGCATGTGAATCATCAATTACATGTGCAGTAGCATGACAAAGTAATTGGCAGCAAAAGATGTATCATAAAAAGATAAGCAAAATCAAACCCATGAAGTAAATTGTACAAAAATGGAACACGCCAATGAATTCAGCTCCTCGCGCATTTCAATGCCCGATAAATCACGAAGGGAAAATACATTCCTCCAGCATTTCAATTCAAGCAGAATGAAGACGTTTCCGTCACAGTATTCATGACATCATAATAAAGGGGAAACGTAACAGAAAACTCTTGATTAATAACAATTATTGGAGAACTGAATTTACACGATACGGATTCAGGACTTGTGTAGTGAACATTTGCAGGGCATTGAATCCATTCGCCTGAGGTGGAAGAACATTGAGTTATCGCGCCAAATTTTAATGGAAACAAACACGAAAAAAGAAATGAAAACAAAATGAGAATGGTGAAATACTTGATTTAGGAGGCGAGATTTGAAGGATGAAACCAGCGGCGAGAGAGAAACAACGCGCTTCCACATATCTGATCCTTCTGCCGAAACAACAAAATTGGGAGAGAGAGAGTTTGAGTTTAGCGTTTGAAAAATGGGAAGAGGTTTTGGGGAAGACTTTTAGTCGAACAGGTAGCAGACCAGACCATGTGTAAGCTGTTGGAAAACTACGATTCCCGCATTCAGTGTATCTGCGTATTAAGGGCTAGGCCATGTTTGTCTTGCATCTTGAAAATCATTCAATAATGTTAGACTCCTTCCTTAATCCTTCTCATTAATATTGTTATATTTACTGTTTGGATTAATATTGTTTTATTTGTTTGTATGGAGATTAAGGAATAGAGTTGGTTTCTTGTTTAGTATTAAATTTTTGTATTCCTATGAAACACGGGGTGTCCCAAGGACAAATGAATTTTTGCCTAAGGAATATACTATCTTTGTTCACTCCAAGGAAATATGTTTACTTTTTATGCTTTTTTTTTACACGTGGATTAATGAGTACCCACTCAATCCCACCATAAGGGTAACATTTTTTTTACACAGTAGATTAAATGATATAATATTTAATATGTAGATGAGGGGAGAAAAATATATTTTAATCTATAGTGGGTAGGTTTATTAGTATTGTGTAGATCCCATGGAGATATATTAATTGTTTTGTGGGTTTCATTTACTAAAAAGGGAATTACTCCTATTGTATTGTGACGGACAAAAATGACAAAATGCACTCCTTGTGATGGGACGGATAGTGTATTATTATTTAATGTACGGTGAGTAGTAGTACATTAGTGGATTTGTAGACCACATACTTTAATTGTATTAGTAGTGCATGTGGGTGAGTCATACTAATTTAACGTTATTACGAGTATTATATCTCACTTCAAAAATAATTAAGGTATGAATAAGCAAAAGAGGCCATGAGGCCCAAAGTGAATAGGCCGAAAATAAAGTCCATCCGGGCCACAATCAACGAGCAACGAAGTCCCAAAGGTTGATAACGATGAAACCCAAACAAATTCGAGGATAAGATCATAAGCCGAACTTTAATGTAGGCTCGACATAAATGACTGGAACTGAGCCGATCTTAAATAGCTCAATCGAGGATAATCTTATCTGATTTAGCAAATGTTAGTACTCCAAAAGCGCACTGATTATGAACACCTAAAAATGAAAAGGACGCTCCACTCTCATAATTTTTTATAATAGAACTACACACAAGAGGGATAAATAAGCTATCAACCAATAGAAATTTTCCATATTCTGACATAATAACATTTTGCAGAGTTGGTCTCCATGATAGATTTGATTCCCTCCAAGGACATATGTCATCTTCTCATGGAGCTAAGGCATGGGCAAGATCAAGGGCAATTGAAAAACATACAAATAATCAATTCTGTAAATTGTAACATAATTTTTATAACTTCATTTTCTATACTTCTTAGAGAGAGTTGTGAGGTAGAGGGTATAAAGAAACAATCAAGAATTTAATAGATAGTGTTCCTATTTTCCATTCGTCATATTGTGTTTGATTAGAATTATTCTATTCATTCCATTTTTGTTACTCTAAGCCCAGCTCATTAACTTGGCAGGGCTAATCTTATAAATTTATTGAGCTAGTATTTCTTTAAGGCTAATTATAGTGTGCACCCGGGTGCACCCCATATACATATATAAACAAAAACATATACAATTATGAGCAAAAATGTATACAATTTAATTGTTAGTTTTTTAATGAAAAATTGAGTGTAAAAAAATATACAATTATTAAAAAACATATACACTATTGAATAAAAAGTTATACACATGAATGTTAGTTTTTTTAATGAAAAATTTAGTGTGAAAAAAGTACAATTATTACAAAATACGTATACAAAATAGAATATGTATAAAAAAAATAAAAAATCATACACATATGGGTGCACCCTTGCACCCGGATGCACCCAATATACACTTTCTTTAAAATGAATTTTAGTTTTAAATTTAAAATGATATTCAAATCAACTCCCCAAGAGGTCATTATAGTTATATATATGCTGCAAAATAGTATTTTATAAAAAATATTGAATAATGGTAATAAATAAGATAGAAAGCACATAAAAGTTCATAAGTTTTGTAGTTGACATTTCAAATTTATTACCATTAGAGGAATTGTAATTAGAGCAATTGGAGTGCAACTATGAACACCCTCAGCACCTCTTTAAACATTCTAAAAAATATAAAAATATAGTGACTAACAATGTAGTGGCTCTTCATTTATCACCTGGCTACGATCAAAACTTACACCAGAATTATGTGAAGTACATTCCGAAGAGAAGAATAGAGTGTAGACAAAGAGAGATTCCATACCAAAATAAATAGTTTATTTTTCAATTCACATTTTAAATGAGGTCTATTATACTGTCTTGTGATGACATCAACATAAGTTGGCTTTCTGTGGCTATCCTCAGGACATGAAATAAACACACCCGACCTCTATCATGCACGTGCAATTGAGGATTCAATGAGATCATACTAAACATTAAACGTTTGTGAAATAAATGAAACAGTTCTTACAATGCTTAATAGAACCCCAGCTATGTTCAATGTGCAAAATATCATAAATCAAATGGAAAAAAAGTAAGGCGAATAAAGAATAACAATTTCTTATTAAACTATACATAAGTGAAGCCAGAAGCAATTCTTAGAAGCTCTCAAGTGTCCTCTATGGCATCTCTGCTAGCTATTTCAAGGAATTATTATTTTCAAAGATTTAATTGCTCAAAATCATCAGCAGTTTGCAGATTGTGGAGACACTCATAAGCAAAATACTAACCGCAAGAGATAAATGACAATCTTCGTAGTAAAGAGTCATGGTCAATAATGAGATCTTCCTCTACCTACGGGGAAAAAAAGGTAAATGCTGATTATCAAATGAAATTACAGCTAGTTGCTGACCCAATCAACAAATGCACATAAGGGAATAAAAGCAATACCCAACAATATAAGTTAAACGATTTCTAGGCCACTTCCTACCAATAGGGTTGTTGAACAAAATTCTCTTATGCTAATTATATTAATCAGCTCAAGTTTGATTGATCAAGTAGAAAAAATTACCTACCCATCCATATTCCATTATAGTTTCCAAGCTGACAGTTCCTAGGACCAAATCTCCATATAATCTGCAAGTGAATTAGCTACCCTTGGCTATCATATACATTAACAATCAAGTTCATACCTAATCTTAAATGAGAGATGAAAACAATAAAATAAATTTTTGGAGCATATATGTACCGTACAAAGAGTGAAACCCTTTCAGGTACCAACAGAGAAAGCATATCAAAGTTAAATAGGTAATATTTGACACAGAAGAATTGCTATTATGAAGAAACATATGGTCAAAAAAAGTTCAGTTTCAAATGAATAAAGAAGTATGCTCATCATATGTGCAGTATTATAACTAATCAATTAACCTTGATAATTTGCAAACTCCTCTTAAACCACGATGATCCATACACGTATTTGTTAATGCCTCTGCTGAAATAATATCCTTACAGCTTTCATCAGGCTTTCGAAAAGTTCATTGTAGAATAGACACATCCCAAAAAAGTCTACTGAGAGAGAGAGAAAAAGATGAGAAATGACAAATTATTACCGAAATCATGATACAACTTAAATTGAAAGAAATAAACGACTACGAAAAATCACTCTCCGAGTGAGTGTGAGCTCCAACGAAGGGAGAAAGAAAACTACAGAAACCTCGCAATAATCATCTCTATCCTCAAAACTAAAATAACAAACACTTAAATAATGATAAGATAATCAACTCCAGCTAGCAAATCATCTTGACTCTTTCCTCGTAGCCTATCCAGTAACAATATCAGTTGAATTGGCAATGTAAATTTCCTGCAAGAGTCATTGCATTGTAAACTTAACTTCTCTTTAGCAACATTGTGGATAACAACCATTTTTTTCCATTTCAAAAGCTACCATACCCTTGGCAGGAAGTTGGTTAGAAAGAGAGTTTTTCGCATCATAGACTCTTCAATTCCAACCCATCAAAAACCATCAATGAGTGTGGGTGAACACCATTTTTATCAATTAGAATGCTTCAACAATGTTATGGTTTTGGCACAAACTATATTTAAAAAGAAGTTGTAAGCATCCAAATCAGGAGTTATATGTCACCTTCCATATCCTTGAAATACTTTCCCATATCAGAATATCTACCTTCACGAAATAATCCATGCCTAACCATATAATCCACTAAAATTGTTGGAATTGAGACTAAACATAACAAATTTGAACATTATATGGTTATCTATTTCACTCCACTGTTCTTACCATCAAAAGTTAAGAAAAAGATAAAATGTAACTTCAGAGAATGATTTAGCAATTACCACTTTACCTGGCCACATGAATAGCACTCTCTCTCCATTGTATGAGTTTAAAAGTTGACTGAGGAGAAAAATCTACAACATATCCACTATATTTCAACACCCCCTGCACAAATACAATGAATAATGAAATTTACATTTTAAAGGAAGCAAAAGAACTATTCATTTCTGTGTTCTCAACAGACACCTAAAGAAATAGTCTAAGAACCAAGAAAATTTATAGAGGCAGCAACTATGCTACTCATGACTATGTTTCCTTATCAGCCACGTCCTTTTTTAGACAATTAGTGTAAATAAAGCAACACTCGTGAAAACTAAAGAAAATATTATATGTTGGAATGAAAATTTTGATAGTTACTGGCTTTCATGAGATAATTTCCTCAGATGACAGACATCCGCACCTTGGGGCCTGATGATAACCCAATTGTTTCCCATTCCACCTTGAAGTGTTTCAGTAGAGATTGAACAAAATTGCATTGGCTAAAACTACGAATATGTATATAATGATAAAAGCAGCCCTTAAAACACTTTTGACACTTAAACAGGGCAAAGGAATTAACATGGTATTCCAACTGAAACGAAATTTAAAATAAAGCATTCATAGAATCTCATTGAATGGGATAGGAAATCTTGAATGAAGATATTACCTTCTTCGGCGACCACTTACATCTCAGAAAGCAAAAGTCCATCTCAGCGCAGCCGCAAAACTCAGCATTAATCTCTCCGGACACACCTGTTGTTGTTGTTTCAGAAATAGCTGTTGTTTGACTTGCCATCGCCGTTGAAGTGCCCCTGTCAGTCTCTCAAAAATGCTGTCGTGTTCCTCCACATTCGGTCGACAACCGCCGCCCTCCTTGTGGAGTGGCGATGTGGGTTCCGAAACAGCCCAAATCATAAACTATAGAAAATCGTGGGTTTCGGATTATTTACTACTTTACTACGTTGCGGTAGTAACCGTAGATTTAGTGCTGAATACAACGATTCAGATTCGGTGAATTGGACGGACGTTATAACTTGCATCATATTTGGGAATTTGGATCAGAGTTAGTAATAAATATTTCATTAATCAGGAATATGATTAGGATAATTAATTAAGATCATTATTACCTAAGTTCAAGATAGTAAAAAGAGAATATTAAAGGATAAAATGGAGATAAATTGTTTTACAAAGCTCCGCACTTTTAATATATTAGGATTTGTTTAGTTATATATATGAAATTAAATTTTAATTTTTGTTAATATATAACATACAGTATTAAAAAAATAAAAAACTTTCACATAATTTTAAAGGCACACGGAATGTGTTTCCTTGTGCCCAGGCGCACACAAGTTTTGCCTTATTTAAATTGTAAATCGTGAAGAAAGAAAATTTAATTTAATTTTGATATTTAAAAGACACAAAATAAGAGAAGAATTAGAATGAAATTGTAAATTAAAATAAAAAGAAAAGAATTTATTATACTGTAATAAAAGAAAATGAAGAGGGAAAAACATGAAAGGAGATGATTGATAAAAAGAAAATTAAGATTGAAATTTGAATAAGCGTAGTCGATATTAGACATGCACCCCGGTTCGGAACCACTGATTCGGAACCACCGGTTCCAATTCCAAGGTAGGGGGAACCGAAATCGAACCGGGGTAGGAAGGTTTCGGTTCCGAAACCGGAACTGCCGGTTCCCAATTTTAATTTTTTATTTTTTTTTTAATTTTAGCGTAAAAATGTAAAAATAAAAAATAAAAAAATTGAAACACCAACGTTTCGAACCAGAATCGCCTATTTGGAATCGAAACGCCAATTTTTTTCCCAATGGATGGGTAACTAGAACCGAACCAAAGTATATCCAATTTCGATTTCATTTTTGTCGGTTCCAGAACCGACGATTCCCCGATTCGAACCGCCGGTTCCGGAACCAACGATTCCCCGGTTCGAACTGCCGGTTCCGATTTTTTTGTGCATGTCTAGTCGATATTGTAGAATGATTTTATTAAAATAAAGCAATTCATTAATATATCATTACCGTAAGATATGTACATTCGTTAGATACAAAAAGCTGGATTGATATATATCTAATATAATCCTAATATTAATTAAATATTTAAATATTAAATTCTTATCTATAACTCACCCCCATCCCTCCTATTTATACGCCTAATTAATATGCACATCACCGGTTTAAAAACCTCCTTCAACCCTCGTTTAGTGGAGAAGTCGTAGCCCTAAATTAATTGAGAATCAAAATGGTGGTAGCGTGTAAGCAATCAACAGCAGGCTTGCTCTGATGATGAAGTTGTTTGAGATAATAATCAATTGGAGTTGCAATTAATGGGTGTGGGCTTGGAATATTCCTGTACACAAAGTATCATATTTATGTTAATAATTATGTTGTAGAATAGGTGGAATACGTTCAAATGGGTGATCATACTACAAAACAACAATGGTAGAAAATAAACATTTAGAGTAGCACCAATTCTAAGTATAACATAGCTTAACTTGGTAAGTAAGTAGAGGTATGTTAAAGCATTGGCCTCCATAAGGATCTTGAACAACATATAACGTAAAGTGTTGTGTAAAAGTCTTAAAAAACAAGATTAGCTGAAGCATTTTAACAGATTGTGATCTGGGTATGTATGTCTTGTTTCGTACGTCTTAATACGACGGGTAATGTCTCACTGCATCAAGAGGTCATTTGTCTGGAGAAGTGGTGGCTGAAAGGAAGAGGTTTTCTGCTGATCATAAGTCTATGGAATTTTGTACTTGGCTTGGAGTTTGTCTTTAAATGGGAGAGCAACTGTAGAGATTTGCATTTTTCATAACTTTTTAGGGGCTAATGGTCTCTTTCTGTTCTTTCTAACTTAACCACAAAGAGTAACCTATAAGGATGTAATTAAGAGTAAGATCAGATTGCTACTGGGCTCAATAAATACGTAAATATTATGAGCATATGATGTAAATTGTAAAGTAGATGAGAGTGACAGCTTATGGAGCTGGACCTAGAGAACAGTCATTTTAGACGGGTAAAATCACTTCTGTACATGGCACCACATGCCTTCAAGCAATTTAGACAAGCTATGAAATAACGACGCTGACCTGGTTTTGAGATTTCCCAAGTTGCTTTGATCCAACAAGATTTAATCTGTTAATAAGAGATAAATCAAATTGTGCAGTAAGCTATTTGTAAATTGGTAGTCGTTTCAAAAAATCCTTCCGTAAACCAAAGTTTTTCACCCATTTCAGTGAATATCACTTTGAATGCACTCCTTAGTAATTTCCTAAAAAAAGCAAAGGGACTGATACGATTCAAGTATAAGGGTTCTACTTCATTGAGATTGCTTGATAATTTCCAAAATAAATAGAAGCTAAATTTAATATAAATCAACGTATTTTGAAGTGTGCAAGTTCCAAAACATCCTGCCGCTGAATCATTTAATCCAAATGCAACTTCAAAGAGGGGAAAAAAAAAACAGACATTATCATAGTGATAGCAAGTTTTTCATTTATAATATCTTAGCACCATGATAGTATTTTCTCACATGCAAACATATCTTGCAATCAACAGAAATTTCCCTAGAGAGAAACAATTGATGAGAAAGTTTCCAATTTCAATAAAACAGGCGCATGCAAATAGAGAAGCTCAATTTTTATTTCTCTACAAACACAACCATCGATTCAAGCATATACACATTGAGAAAATGCATGAGAATACGTCACTTAGGGAAATTTATAAGGCTAATTCTTTTTTAACTTCCAGCACTAAGGCTAGTTCTTTTTTGTACCAACCAAGAAATTTATAACAATTGAAGATAAGAAAAAATAAGTTAACATGTCTTATTGTTAAAGGGTGTAGTAAATAAATTTCACAACTTATGGTGCATAACGACCACATTGTACCTTGAGTAAGAAGGGGGGATAAAAGGCAGAGATGCATCAACTTTAATGGCAGTGAATCTGTTGCGAGCTTGAGAAGAGGTCGAGAGGCCTCCGCACGGATCAAAAAATTGGGAAAGCCCAAGTGCGCACACTTAGTGAATATCAGTTGAGAAGAGAAGATGCAGATTAAAGTGTCCAAACTTATCTTTGAAACTGGACCATGAATCAATTTGAGACGGTAAATGTACTGAATCCAATTTAGTTATTAACTTATACTAAATAATTAATAAAATTAAAGATTATAAAATCCACCAATAAACTCTTGTCGGATCCACCAATACATCAACCATACACAATGCAAGTGAAAACGCATATCACAGTAGCAACAAAGATCGAGACAACAAAAAAATTAGGAGTTTAACATCTTGGGTGATCAATGCCCAAAATGGGAAACTATGGAAAAAATTTGAAAATTCTCAAATCGGATGATTTCCAGAAGTAATAACTGCATAGAACCCAGATTAATAAGTATGCAAGGAAGGATTTAAACTTTAAAATGTCACTCGCCATTGAAACTTAAACTCAGACTTTCAACATTTCTATAGTATGTTGAACCGCTAGTTACTCATGAGGCATCCATAATCATGGATTTGAAAGTATAAATGAGTTGCAGCAAAGTAAAACATGAGCAATCAGTCCAAAACCAAAAGGCTCATAAGTTTCACTCTAGTGAAACCACTAATTCGTACCACATGGCGGTGAGATGGCGGTCGCAAGCTTATAATACGTCCGGAGCCGCCGTAAAACTGGGGCGAACAAGCGGAGAAAGCCCTGTCGAATTAAAACAAAGAAGAGAACAAAATTAGGGTCGAATTAAAACAAATAAGAGCACAGAATTAGGGTTTTCTATAAAAATTAAATGGAGGGGAGTTAGATTCAGAAAGCAAGATCGCGCCGGCAGTGTTAGATGTCGAAGACAGCAAAATATCGGGAGAAATAGTGAAATTGAAAGCAGGGGATATTTTGAGACACCGTTGAGTTGTGCGAGGCAGAAGTGTAGACGGAACAACCAAGAAAAGAATAATTGCAAAGAGAAATTAGAGTCCATAAATTGAGGAAACGATATAGGAGTGAAGAAGGAAGATTGAAGAATGGTGCAAGAGTATACCTGAAGAAGAGTGAGTGAGAGGGAACAGAGGGTACAGAATGAAAATAGTATGATTCAAGGTGATGCGTGAATAATCAATGTTTTATGTTTTGTACGTTGGGCAGTATAATCCAAATAGAAGCAATTCATAACTGTGCCAATTAGAGATACATTATTTTTTATTTTTGTTTATCTTAATTTAACACTATATTTTTAAGGGTCGAATTGATAAAATGAAAAAGAATCTTTGAATTAAAATTCGAGTCAAATTTTTTTTGAGTAAAAGTATTCAAGTAATAAATTCGAGTTAAATAATGTATTCAAGTTAAATGATGCATTCGAGTTCGAGTAATGAATTTGAGTTAAAAAGTTTAACTCGAATTATTCATTCAGATTTTTTAACACAATATAAACAAATATTGAGAATGGGTGAAAACTTTAACACCGATATAAACATTCGTGCCACAAATGACCTAACACGAATATAATAATCATTTAACATGAAAATGAAATTGAGTTAACAAATGAAAAAATGAGTTACACAAATATAATCATTAAACACGAAAACGAAATAGAGTTAACAAATAAACAACACGAAAAAAACGAAATTGACTTAACAAATGGAAAAATGAGTTAACACGAATATAATCATTTAACACGAAAATGAATAAATAAACATTCGAGTATGAGCTGTACTTTCTCATTTGAGTATGAGCCCATCTTATGCTCTACTCTCTTTTAATAAAATTTTACTTTTACAAAAAAAATAAAAATAAATAAACATTGGCGACATCATTTAATGCGAAAATAATTAACATGAAAATTATGAATTCGAGTACAATAATGTATTTGAGTAATGTTTTTAATGATTTTTCAAGTAATAATTGTTTTACTCGAACATTTTACCCGAATATATTACTCGAATATTCAAGTAAAGAATATTTTGATCAATTCGAGTATAAAAAAATTATAGTGTTAAATATAGGATAGAAAAGAAAATGTGTATAAAAAATAGGGTACATAAAATTTTTTAAACACATATACATTATTTAATAAAATGAATACACGTATGGGTGCACGTGTATAATCAATTGCAGATTAAAATTTTTTAGTTAACTTTAATATTCTTCGTATTTCAACGAATTTTTTATTGAAAAAAATACTCCCTCCGTCCCACGTATTTTTACGCACTTTTCATTTTGGGGTGTCCCACGTATTTTTACCCATTTCATTTTTGGCAAAAATACATAATATTTTATTACCTACTTTTTACAATCCCAACAACTTTAATTACTTTTTTACACTTTATTCATAACTTTATTCACTTTTTCTTTTTAAATTACTACTTTATCCCCACTTTCTCTTACATTATATATTAAAAAATAAAACGCCTTAATCTCAGTGCCCGTACAAACGGGTAAAAATACCCGGGACGGAGGGAGTAATACATTTATTAAATAAAATATAGGAGTATATTTTTTTAGATAAAATGTTATATTCTCAAACATCTTGTGCATCTGATGCACAAGATACCAACTCTAAATAGTGACATTAAGGGAAATCGATATTCATTCAGCTAAAAAGAGATACACATCCAATTGATTTATTTCATGAATAATTACGGATAAAAAGTGATAATTACATTTTTAATAAAAAAAAGAGTTGGTATTGCGTGCCCCGAGGACACACCGTGCATCTTTAGAATTTAGTATTATGAGTAAGGGTAAATTGTTTTGTTCTTGTTGTAGGGTATATTAGACCCACAAGTGGGCCTTTATCACCTTACATGGCTCGAGAAGAGTTCATACCCGCGCTCTCCACCCACACGCAGCGGAGGGCGTTACAAGGAGGGAAGAGCGAATGAGCAACACGCGCTCGTCCCATCCCATGACTCTTGGGAAGAAAGTGGGGGCTTTTTCCCACTTTCCCTCTCTACCCACTTGCTCTCACCTTTCCTCTCTACCCACTTGCTCTCACTATCCCTCTTCACCCATTATTCTCTCTCCACCACCCGCACCCATTACACTCCCACCACCAAGTTGCCCACTGGCTACTCTCCCACTACCCAAGTGTCCCACTTGGGCTTGACGCCCTGCAAGCCTAGTAGATATCCCCTAAGATATCTATTAGGAAGATAATCCTACAGCATATCTTTTAATAACCTCATGCGGATACGCATTTAATGCCCACTTGCTACTAGGCTCACCCCACTTGTATAAGAGGGGGCGGCACCTTCATATTCATTATCAGTTCCATCTTCATCCTCACCTTCAAGTTCAACCTCACCTGCATCTTCACCATCATCATCACTGTAAAGGAGAATTATCTCCCCCCACCACAAAAAAAACACAAAGAGAAATAAACTCTCTACTTTAACTCCTACAAACATGAGAGGAATTCTTGCGTTCCTCTTCTTCTATTCTTTCTTCATATTATGTTAGATTAGTCTGATTAAATCATATAACAGCCACATTAAACACCCACCTTACCCAATAAAAATCGACTATCTACATTTGGCGCTAGAGAAAGGACCTCCTCTCTGCAACTCCAAGAAATTATGGTGTCCAACTCTCACCAAATGGGCACAAGTCGCTTCCAATTCTAAAGGAAAGGAAGCAACCCACAGTAAGGGCCATACTCACAAAATGGCCTTAATGAAAGCGCTAGATGAAGAAATAATGGCCTTGAAAAAAAGGTTAGGTGAGTTAGAGAAGGGACAACAGTCTGGGGGGAATGAACCACCTCAGGGCAGAAACCCATTCACACCAAACATCACCTCTCAATCGTGCCAACCAGAGGTGAAGTTCCCAGAGATTGACACATATGTGGGCAAATTTGGCCCCATAGTGCACCTAAAGAAATTCACGACATGGATGATTGCCCAAGGGAGCTCAGAAGCTACCAAATGCTGACTATTCCCGTTAACTCTCAGGGACACGGCCTACACATAGTACAGTTCACTCCCCCCAGCCTCTATTGATAGCTGAGATGAACTCTCCAAGTTCTTCCTATCTCAATTTGCCTACCTGATCCAAGTGAAGGGCTCCAAGTTGAAGCTAGCCATCATAAAATAATACCCTAAAGAGTCCCTCCAAAGTTTCCTCAAAAGATTCAACGATCAGAAGATAATAGGAGAAAGGATGAGTGATGAGACATATACCGTGCTGGCTACTACCGCCCTGCGGCCAGGGTCAGACATGTGGGTGGCCGTCCAACGAAACCCCCCACCATCTTATGAAGCATGGCACACCACTTCATCCGGCTGGAACAAGCTTGGTAAGGGGTTAGAGAGAATTGGCCTACCCATGAATAAAAATCCAACATAAAGAATATCCAACCCACTAGAAGACGAATTCAATCCACTCAATAGACCCGACCGAGAGCAGACCTGCTCGTGGGTAGATACAATATGTCCAAAGGCAGATCTGACCTATTCACAGGCAGATCCGATCGAGTGGACCATTTCATGGACCAATCCGATATGTCTAAAAGGCAGAGCCGATCTACCCAAGGCAAAGCCGACCCATCCAAAGGCAGAAATTCTCCACACACTCGATCCCACATGGACCCACAAGACGAGCCACCATGAGGATATTCGAGAGCGTGGAGACTCAAAAATCATCCTAGCCCGAAAGCTCCTGAGTAGACGAGACGTAGACCCAAAGAGGCTGAGCTCGGGGGCTAAGGCCCGACAGCCAAAGAGAAAGCTCAAGAAGCCTTACTCAACCTCGAGCATAGGCGCCGAAGCCCCCCAAACAGCCAAGGCATAGACCCAAAGGCTAAGCTCGGGGGCTAAGGCCCGATAGCCGAGAGAGTAAGCTCAAAGAGCCCTATTAAACCCTAGGCACATGTTCAAAAGCTCCTGAGCAGCCAAGGCATGGACCCAAAAAGCTAAGCTCGGGGGCTAAGTCCCAATAGCCAAAGGTTTAAGCTCAAGAAGCTGTACTAATTCCCAGGCAAAGGCTCCAATAACTAAGGCATAAGCCCAGATGGTCCCCAGGCAAAGGTTTCAATAGCTAAGGCATAAGCCCAGATAGCTAAAGCACGAGCTCATGAAAGCTCCCACATAAGGCTTGAACCTTACGAGATTCAAGCCAAAGAAAGGCCTAGGCGCAAGTCCGAGAAGGCCCGTACAGGAGGTTCACACCTTGTGAGCTCACCAAAGGATGAGCCACAACTCGCAAAAAGGTCTGTTGGATTGTATACTAAAAGTCTAGCTTTAGTATGAACAATGTTATAACAATATTTGAAATGAGAATCATTGATCAAATGATTGCATCTTATAATTTATTTTATATGCATGATGCAATAGTCCATTTACTTTATACTGTAGATAATATGTTGTGCGACAACACGCAGAAGATCATATTATCGGTTTCCTTATAAAGTATAAACAGATGCTCACAACTGAGATAGACGGGGACTCTCTATCGGTATAGTTGTAGTGTGGTTTGGTATTAGCTTGTCTTGGCTATAGAATCACATTAGTGCACTTGTGTGTATTGAGCAGGACCGCTTGAGATCGTTCGACTTATACTGACTTATAGAAGAACTTGATCTCTGTTATTATGGATGTCCGTGCTCTTAATCCCTATACAATAACCTCGACACGTAGGGCAGTATGTATTTCTTTGATTCATCAATGGGTGAGATTTATAAGTATTAAATCAACAAACTCGGTGAGTTGGGAAGTAGTGTTGTATCTATGGTGTGCTGTTGATTGTAGAAGGAATCCATGCCCGACATAGGTTGATGATGTCCCCTTGAGGAGCTCATAAGGTTTATCATGTAAATCTTGCAAGTGGATTAATTTCCGGCATGATAAAAAAGTTGAGTGGTACTACTCTTGGATGAGATATTAATTAATTTGAGTTGTCAGTAACTTAATTAATTAATGGACATTGTATATCTTAAACATGGGGAGACTGTCGGGCTTATAATAAGAAGGAGCCCAGAACATAATTTTGGGATTGGACGGGTAGTGCAGTAATAATATTTTAGTGGACTATATTATTATTATTGTATTTAATTAAAAGCTTTGGGCTAAGCTTGGTTAATTAAATTCAATTGAGGCCCAGCCCAATTTCTCCTCCTGGTCCCTGCTGTAGCCCAATATATATAGTCATCTCAGCTTCTGGAAACCTAACTTCCTGTGCCTCTTTTGATGTGAGTTAGAGAGAAGCAGATTGAGAGAACTCTGGGGATTGTTGACCACCCAACACCAGAGTTGACTTGGGACATACAGCAGAAGATCAAGAGGTGTTCTTCTGCAGTGATTCAGACTCTACATCAACCCTGAAGTACGGTAAACACATTTTTGCTTCCGCTGATTTTGTTTGTCTGTCAATCCTAACGGATCACGTTGAACCGCACGATCCAATTGCCCAACAATTGGTATCAGAGCGTTGGTTTCGTGGTGAAACGTGTGACGTTTGATTGGGTTTGATTGTGATTATATGATTAATTGTTTTAATCTGAATATAATCGCATGATAGATAGCCTGTTAATAGGGTTTGTATATTTTAATTTATCCATGTATCCCTTCAAGTATGATCTGCTCTTTTGTTTAAATCGCCCAACACACACACGGCCAAACACGACTCCACAATTGACAATCGCTGTCGGCGTGACGCCGATGGGACAGGAGGCATGGTGTCGTGGGCTGATCGAAGCAGGCTGCTGGACAAGGCGATCGGGCAGTGACTGGATTGTTGTCGTGCAATCGCGATGCACTGGACTAGGCTGCAAGACGGAGGGGTTCGTGTGGGCCGCTGATAGCGATCATGATCCACGATGATTGCAGCGGCAACTCCGATCCGTGACTTCAGATGGCGATTCAGAGACGTGGCAGCACGCGGCATCAAGTCGCGCTGGGCGGCGCACGGCATCAGAGATGCGCGACTGAGCCGGCGCTGTCAGTCGACGGCTGGTGATAGTCGCTGGCGTCGGTCTGAAGCAGTTTCAACAAGTCTAAGAAGGCGGCGTGAGAAGATCCAGGCGGATCGAGGCAGATCGACGCAGATCCGGCGGCGCTGCTGGCAGTTCCCGGCGGAGTCAAAGCAAGTGGGCGGCGGCAGACGTGGAAAGCTTCGTTCCGAGCGAGTCCCCTGATGATTTCGGGCGAGTCTCCTGGCGATTCCGGCGGGTCCGTGGCGATATCGTGCGAGCCTGCTTCTTCATCGATCGGCGCAGTCCTCAGGCATCAAGTTCCAAGTGGTCGCGGTCGGCTGCGATGGGTGAACGGCAGATTGCTGGCGGTCGTTGTCGGGTGCGCTGGATCGTCGCACGGCGGTGGGCTGACGGCACTTTCGCCGATAGCAGCGGCCACCACTTCGTGCGGTTAACGATGGCGCTGTGTATTGATGCTTGGCGGCTGTAGTTTAGGAATGAGGGCACCACCGCCGGGAGCAGCGGCACCAAGTCGTGGCGGTGGAGCTTGGCTCAGGGGAGAGTTGGCCGGGAGCAGCGCGGCAGGCGGGCATGGCTGGACGATGCAGATGCAGCGGAATCGTGGCGGCCGCCGGGAGCAGCTTGCTGGCTGTGTGGTTGCGACTTGCAGGAGAGTACGGCTACGGCTGGAATAGGGCAGCACGGCTGTTTTTTGTTGGGCCAATGATGCTGGGCTCTAATTCTATTTTATTAGATTTGGGCTGTTGCTATTGGGCCATGTTTCTCTAATTTGGTTTTGGGCTTAAGGCCCAAATTTTATTGGAGTGTTTTTGGGCTATTAATTTTGGTGGATAATGGGCCTGTTGATTTAATTTGATTTTGGGCTGTTGGGCCCAATTTTAATTAAATTGCTTATGGGCCTGCTGGACCAATATTTATAGCTGGATTTAATTAATTGTGGGGTTGATGTTGGGCCCAGGTTAAATAATGGGCTAGACCTTCATGCAGAAATTGGCAGGGTAGATGGGCTTAATTATTTTTTAACGGGTTGCTCATTTTATGCTAATGGTGTTTGGGTCAGCTGGGCCTATTTAATTGATCCAACATATTTATACAATTAATTAATGTTATATAACTGATTAATTTATTTATTATCAATTATTGTTGTATATGTGACAGACATGTTCTATGTGATTTATTTATTTAAATTACTGTTAATAGAAGCATGCTAAGTTGTATATTTTATTTCTGAATATTATATTCATGTTAAAAACCCTCGGTAATTAAATAACTAAGTGGGAGAGGGGATTGGTAATAAATTCCCGCGGCCTCCATTATTGGTTTGTTAGCAATGTGAATAGACTTGCGCGTCGGCATTAGAGCCTTCCTCCCCATCGGATGAGTTTATTCATGGATTGCTGGAACAGACTTCATTTAATAATTACGTTTGTAATGTGAAGCGTATGAACTTGCGCGTTGGCTTAGACCTTCCTCCCTATCGGATGAGTTTATATGCGGATCACTGGTACAAACTTGTAATTGATGACTATAGGAAGTTATCCGAGCGCGTGTGTACTTCTCCATCTGTAAGGCACACAAGCTTGGGCCGCTTACTTGGGGTCAAATAATGGTGTACACTTAGATTCAAATAATAAGTATCCTCCCCATCGGAGTCACTGCTTTTATTTGCATGGCTAAAGAGGAACCGACTATTAATTATTTTGTCATAAAGTTAGGTTGACAAATGAAATTAATGGGTAAAACCTTCTCTTGTAAATGTTCGGGTTTGTAAACGTCCACACTATCGTGGCTTGCAGACTCACGGTGCTTGAGATGTCGGTGAATTTTATTTTTATATTGTTTTGAGGAAAATAATATAAAAGGATAAAATTCGAAGATTTGATCGGTAAATTTATTTTTGATTCTCTGAATTTCGAATGGTATTATTTCACTAATTGTTAACTAAAAGACATTATATTTACTTGTCCAAAATAAGTTGATTAGAAAAGAATCTTGATTTTGAAAATTACTGCTTAAGAAAATAAAAGTGTGTTCTCACAAAGGACGTCTCATGATGCCGTTAATGTCTCTAGTGAAGAGATGAGAGGTTCATAGAAATATGATGGTCTTATGAAACTCTTCGGATACTTGAGTAAATTAAAAGGCAGAAGATCATGGTTGAATTGATGAATGAATTGGAAAAGCTTGGAATAGAAATTGAAAGGGAAACCTAGATCAATTTATTCTTCATAATTTGCCTGGATGTTTTGAGCAAGTTCTACCTGAAATACGAGTGATTGTATATGGTGGGAAACTTCTGACAAAACATGTGGCAAAGGAAAGCCATTTTCATCATAATGTGAACAAGTTTAATATCTTATTTACTAATGGTTTAAACATGATTAATGATGGCATCTACTGACTCGAAGTATGTAGATACTGGAATCACTAAATGTTTATCACTGAGTAAGGATAAGATTGTTAATAACATGGGTAAAACTACAAAGGTAGTGGCTATTGCAGTGGGAGTTGTTTATTTATCTCATGATAAGAATAAACGATTGATTATGAGAAATTGTCTTTACGTACGTTTCATAGAAAGAATTTAATTTCGGTTTCTATGCATTAACGGATGGATACTTCATTTCATTTAAATGACATGGTCATAGAAATGAGGAATGAGGCTATAATCCGTTAAAGTACATTGGTGGATAATTTGGATACTCTTGAATCATGCACATCCCACAGATGCAATAAATAGTAATTAAATAATGCATCTTCTAATATAAGTAAGAGAAAGGAACCTTCGGAAATGAACTAAACATACATTTGGTGTCTATGACTAATTCATTTTACTTGAGTAGGATTCAAAAGTTGATAGCCGATAGACCGTAAGGTTTATCTGAAGTGAAAACTATCGGACTTGCGAGTCGTGCTTGGAAGTAAAATTGATTAACTGCCTTTTCAAGGCTATGGGGTGTAGAGCCAAAGATATATATGTTGGAATTAGTTCATTCTGATTCAAGCGGACCTAATATTATCCAGGCAAGAGGTAGTCATTACGGTTTAACCGTGGTGGTAAATACCTCTTAGGATAGTTAGGAGCTATTAATCAGAAGTTGAGATTAAATCTCAAGTTGTCTACACCGGGCATGCCCCAGCTGAATGGTGTGGAGGATAGAAGAAATAAGGCTCTTATGGTTGTGATTAGACAGATGATGAATTATTTAGAATAATTAAATTCATTTTATGGATATGCCCTAGATACAGTAATTCGTGAAACGTTTGTCTGTATATGGGATATCCTAGAAAAATGAAGGATGATTTATTTAGTCCAAAAGATCGAAGGGTAATTGTTAACACAATAACTAGATTTTTGGAAAAAGGACTATGTAATGAATCACAAACCCATGTATAAGTTGTTCTAAAGGAAGTGAGAGGAAGACACTAAGTATAAGTACCAAGTGTACAAGAGGATATACCACAAGGTAAACTGCAACGCATGTCACGTCTGATACACAATTACATGTAGTGCCTTGTCGTAGTGGGAGGGTTGTATGACAACCCATAAATATATGTTTGGGAGAGTCGTGAGACTTGATCCCTAGTGAACATAGTATTATCCCACGTATACGACATAGCACTACAAGATTAAAATGCGGAATCTTAGTAAGTTGCAATGTACGTTGAAATAGAATCTACGGATTCTATATTAAGTCTGGGAACTTGTATGACCACTAAATGGTGTAAAAACCATTGCAAGTGAAATAGGAAATAAAAGAGGATCATACGGAAAGGTGAAAATCTTGGAAGCAAAGCTTGTTGCAAAAAGATGTACTCAGAAAGAAATGGTTCGATTATGAGGGAACATATTCGCTGGTAGCTATGCTTAAATTGATCCGGATTCTTTTATTTATTGCTGCTCATATTAAATTATGAGGGACAGCAAATAGATGTCAAGACAGCTTTCCTGATTGGAAGTCTTGAGGAAAACATCTATGTGAAGCAACCAGAGTAATTCATTGCAAAGTACTAATAGCATTTTGATAGTAAGCTTAAAAGTGTCCAGCGATGGACTAAATTAAGCTTTAAGATAGTGAAGTATCTGTTTTGATTAGATAATCCAGTGGCATGGATTTAAATCAATGAGCGGATGAGTCTTGTGTGTTGTAAAGAGTGACGGAAACGTGGTGGTGTTTCTTGTACTATACGTAGATAGTATCTTGCTCATTGGAGACAATGAAAGAGTATTATCGGGCGTATGGGTACGGTTAATAAAGCGGGTAGTGATGAAGGACTTAAGAAAGGCAAAATACATCCTTTTGATCACGGTAATACGGATCACAAGAAAGGATGTTATGCTTATCTCAAGTTTCATAATATGATACAGTCCATACTCATTTAGCATGAGAATAGACTTACGCGTCGGCATTAGAGCCTTCCTCCCCATCGGATGAGTTTATTCATGGAATGCTATGAACGAAGTTGGATAACTATTTTGCTGTATGCAGAACAGTGGGTATCAACGTAACCCGGATCAAGAATGATGAACTGTAGTAAGACATATATAAAGTGCCTGAGAAGGACTGGAAATTATATATGAACTTACTGGACAGATTCACTGCTTCTTGTGGATTACGTAGATTCGGATTTTTTAGTCAGATTGGACGGTAGTAAATTCTCCTCAAAGGTTATGTGTTTAACTTTAGGAAGTAGAGTCATAATGTGGAGGAGTATTATATAGAAATATATTTCATACTCTGGACTCCATCATGGAAAGATGATAAATTGGAGCCTATGAGGCTGCCAAAGTATCTATATGACTCTAGAGACTTCATGATGGACTTTGAAGTGTTTCTAAGTTTGCCCAAGGTAATCACAATTTACATTGATGATATTGGTGCTGTTGCAAACTTGAAGAAATCACAAGTCCATAAGGCAATTAAACACATGGAGCGCGAGTACCACCTGTTACGAGAAATCGTATGATGAGGTGAAGGTTGTTGTCGCCTAGATTGCATCGGATGATGACCTAGTAAACCATTTACAAGGACCTTTAAGGCGAGAGCTTTTAATGGTCGTGTAAGTGGGAGTAGGAATCAGATGTATGGCAGAAGACATGACAGCATAGTCTTTTAGTATAAGTGGGAGATTGTTGGATTGTATACTAAAAGTCTAGCTTTAGTATGAACAATGTTATAACAATATTTGAAATGAGAATCATTGATCAAATGATTGCATCTTATAATTTATTTTATATGCATGATGCAATAGTCCATTTACTTTATACTGTAGATAATATGTTGTGCGACAACACGCAGAAGATCATATTATCGGTTTCCTTATAAAGTATAAACAGATGCTCACAACTGAGATAGACGGGGACTCTCTATCGGTATAGTTGTAGTGTGGTTTGGTATTAGCTTGTCTTGGCTATAGAATCACATTAGTGCACTTGTGTGTATTGAGCAGGACCGCTTGAGATCGTTCGACTTATACTGACTTATAGAAGAACTTGATCTCTGTTATTATGGATGTCCGTGCTCTTAATCCCTATACAATAACCTCGACACGTAGGGCAGTATGTATTTCTTTGATTCATCAATGGGTGAGATTTATAAGTATTAAATCAACAAACTCGGTGAGTTGGGAAGTAGTGCTGTATCTATGGTGTGCTGTTGATTGTAGAAGGAATCCATGCCCGACATAGGTTGATGATGTCCCCTTGAGGAGCTCATAAGGTTTATCATGTAAATCTTGCAAGTGGATTAATTTCCGGCATGATAAAAAGGTTGAGTGGTACTACTCTTGGATGAGATATTAATTAATTTGAGTTGTCAGTAACTTAATTAATTAATGGACATTGTATATCTTAAACATGGGGAGACTGTCGGGCTTATAATAAGAAGGAGCCCAGAACATAATTTTGGGATTGGACGGGTAGTGCAGTAATAATATTTTAGTGGACTATATTATTATTATTGTATTTAATTAAAAGCTTTGGGCTAAGCTTGGTTAATTAAATTCAATTGAGGCCCAGCCCAATTTCTCCTCCTGGTCCCTGCTGTAGCCCAATATATATAGTCATCTCAGCTTCTGGAAACCTAACTTCCTGCGCCTCTTTTGACGTGAGTTAGAGAGAAGTAGATTGAGAGAACTCTGGGGATTGTTGACCACCCAACACCAGAGTTGACTTGGGACATACAGCAGAAGATCAAGAGGTGTTCTTCTGCAGTGATTCAGACTCTACATCAACCCTGAAGTACGGTAAACACATTTTTGCTTCCGCTGATTTTGTTTGCCTGTCAATCCTAACGGATCACGTTGAACCGCACGATCCAATTGCCCAACAAGGTCATCGAGCCCCTAGGAGACTGCGAGCCCTAGTGCCCGAGCTCCATCATCCGAATGGCTAAAGATAGATCAAGGGATAATAAACCCTTTGATAAATCTCAAATAATTTAAGTCTTCGTGTATTTTATTTGGAAATAATAGTACATTAATCACTATGATTATCTTTGTAGCCATCTCCTCCTTTGTCTGGGACCGCAATCAAATTCCGGAGGATTACAATATAAGTTAAGTCGGATCCAACCAACATAGTCGATCGTTAAGCCATAACATGGGCCTAGAGTAAGATAAAGCATCCGGAAAAGATATTCCACAAGATAGAAGACCGGGGGCTCACACTTTCAAAATTGAGTCCTCTAAATGAGCTACCACATAATTGAAGTGAGGAGTAGAGCTATATCCAAGATGATCGACCCGCCGATGAGTTGACATTCTTTTTTCTTAC
Source organism: Pogostemon cablin (assembly GCA_023678885.1). Lineage (NCBI taxonomy): Eukaryota > Viridiplantae > Streptophyta > Magnoliopsida > Lamiales > Lamiaceae > Pogostemon > Pogostemon cablin. The sequence goes on from CM042997.1 coordinate 13,057,690, forward strand.
CTGCAGTTTTTTTCCACCGGGTTTTATCGTAGGGAGTTTTTTAATGAGGCCAACAAAGGGTCATCTGTAGCGGGAGACCAATCACTTCTGTGTGAGGTTACCCCTCGAGGGCTAAGGTGATAGGTAGTCCACACCTATGTCACCACATAGCATAGAAGACGAAGTCATGCTCTCTCTGAGGCCCCTCCGAGGTCCCTCCGAGCCTCCGAGCTGACCAATCGAGGTCCAACTAAGCTGACCAACTGAGGTCCTACTGAGCCGACCGACCGAGGTCCCCTGAGCCTATGCACCTCCAGACCTGTGTGCCTCCGTATGCAGGGTTCCTCCTCACCTGCGTGCGTGCGTGCGTGGAGTCCCTCTGAGCCGACCTCCAAACCTCCTGGGCCCTTTGAGTAGCAAGCTTTTCCATCTCCCCAAGGCAACCTTCCACAACTCCAAAGGAGTATCCTCATCTTCAACTCAATCTGCATCCTGACAACCATCTGTGTCTTCAAAATTGACGTGATGACGAATTACACGGACTAAGAGACTTCGTCTTTACTCTACCAGCCCAGTGAAGCCAAAGCTTGAGGGCTAATGTGGTAGGGCCTATTAGACCCACAAGTGGGCCTATATCACATTACATGGCCCGAGAAGAGTTCATACCCGCGCTCTTCACCCATACGCAGCGGAGGGCATTACAAGGAGGGACGAGCGAATGAGCAACACGCGCTTGTCCCATCCCATGACTCCTGGGAAGAAAGTGGGGGCTTTTTTTCACTTTCCCTCTCTACCCATTTTCCCTCTCTACCCACTTGCTCTCACTTACCCTCTTTACCCATTTTCCCTCTCTACCCACTTGCTCTCACTTTCCCTCTCTACCAACTTGCTCTCACTATCCCTCTTCACCCATTATTCTCTCTCCACCACCCCCATCCATTACTCTCCCACCACCAAGTTGTCCACTGGCTACTCTCACACCACCCAAGTGTCCCACTTGGGCTTGACGCCCTACAAGCCTAGTAAATATCCCCTATGATATCTACTAGGAAGATAATCCTACCGCATACCTTTTAATAACCTCATGCGGATATGCATTTAATGCTCACTTGCTACTAGGCTCACCCCACTTGTATAAGAGGGGGCGACACCTTCATATTCATCATCAGTTCCATCTTCATCCTCACCTTCAAATTCAACCTCACCTGCGTCTTCACCATCATCATCACTGTAAATGAGAATTATCTTCCCCCACCACAAAAAAAACACAGAGAAATAAACTCTCTACTTTAACTCCTACAAACGTGGGAGGAATTCTTGCGTTCCTCTTCTTCTATTCTTTCTTTATATTATGTTAGATTAGTCCGATTAAACCATATAACAGCCACATTAAACACCCACCTCACCCAATAAAAATCGACTATCTACATACACTTTTCTTTAATATTTTTTATTTTTTTCAGAAAATAAAGAGTATATATCTTTATACTAAAGGGTATACAATTTAACATAAAATTCTAAAGGCGCACGGAGTGTGCCCCGTGCGCTCGAGTGCACACAAGTTTTTGCCTAAAAAAAATGATACTTGATCTAAGAAAAGTAACTTCCGTCCAATTAAATTATTTCATAAACAATTCGTAGAATACAAATAATGAAACTCCATTCATCTCATTATGAAATTAACCGTAACGGTAGATATACATAATTTTATTTTTTATTTTTTTTATGGAGATTATTCATTTACACATGAAAATTACTATTTAATTATGAGTTATTACTCTCTTGAATCATTATCTTTTAAATGAAAATATTATTATTTCAACAAGGAATATTAAAAAAAAAAGTTACTACATATCAAAATTTACTAGAAGAAATATTTTTTAATAAAAAAGTAATAAATTTTCACTCTAAAAAGTAACCTTCAATTTTCTAGGAATAATATCAAGGTGCATGGTGAGCTTGGTGGAAGAAATTGTCTTACACACACGAGACGTACATATATTCACTTACTAATAATTGTACGTCATAATATTACTATGAGATACATATATCATAAAATATTACTTTTTACTTCTAACTAGGCCATTATAATAATGCTTAATGCCAATATTAATTTATTTATAGCTTACAACTAAAAATTATTTATATGCACAGTGTCATACAATTTATACAAAACCTCAAATTTAAATACGAAAACTCCAAGATCCCCTCTATTCACGTACGTATATCCATATAAATGTTCAAAAGATGCCGTTAATGAGCAATCTCGATATTTAAACTTATAAGGAGAAGAATACAATTACTCCCTTCATCCCGGAGATATTGACGCATTTTTTTTTGGCACTGAGATTAAGGAGTATAATAATTTAATGTAAAGTGAAGTGAGAGAAATAATATTTAATGTGTAGTGGTTAGTTGTATTAGTGGTGAGTGTGATGTGTGTGTGGGGCCATGAAAATAAATAAATTATTTTTATGTGGGTCCCATATTCTTAAAAAGAAAATATGTCAATTTCTGTGGGACAACCCAAAAAGGAAAGTGTGTCAATATCTTTGGGACGAAGGGAGTATATTCTTCTTTTTTCCTCATCTTGGAGTTGAGTATACTTAGTAATCCATCTGTCTCATTTGAAAAAGGTTATTTTATTTATTTTTTTCATTTTGAGTGTTACAAAGACTCTCATTTTATTTTTACACACATAGATCCACACACACCCATTAATATAATTAAAATATGGGATCATATGTTTACTAATACAACTACTCACTACATATTATATAATAATACTCCTTAATCCACGTACAAAAAGTAAAAAGCCCTTTTTGGGTGGGACAAAGAAAGTAATTTAATATGGAGTATGTGGTATTTGAGATTTTAGGGATATAAATGTAATTTTTTTAATAATTTTTAAAGCTTCGAATGTCTTTAGTAATATTTCGGGTGACTTATATGAAACCGTCTCAAGATTTTTATATATGAGACGAATTATCCACTTATCCAATTAATTTAGAAAAAGGGCGGTTGTATAATAATTAAATTATACAAGCAAAATCATTTAATGGGTTTGAGTGGTTCGATAAATCTATTAATGGGAGCTGAAAACAGTACTCACAAATTACCCATTCGCATTTAATGGGGATAAGAATTTCCTTTTTTTATGAATCATATATATACATGCAAAATCTCAACACAACTCAAAATAAATATAAAGAACTTGGATGAATTTATGAAGTTATGTTGAAAAGATGCTCAGCCATTAACAATATATATATATATAGAGAGACAGAAAGGGGGGGGTGGGGGGGGGGTTGGGGGGAGGGGGTGGTTATGCAAGTCCTGGCGCGTCTGCATCCACCTTCTAATGCATAAAGAGGATCACGTCTCGGTGTCGATAGTCGCCCATCCTGCCTTTTGAGATGGTGCAGCTCTTTTATATGAAACATGTAAGCTCAATCATCTGGAAACCAATTAAGTTAATAATGGCAACTTAATATCCCCACACCAATGATTGACAGCAGGAGACTCAGGATGTACAAAGTAAACTACTTACTGCTATAACAAACAGGACTTTGCTTAAGCGAACAAAGTTAATCAGTCTCCTGGAATGGATGGTTGCTCAGCCTAACTCTTTGTTGTTCTTTGTAACTAAATCATAATTAATTGAAGCTAGCTGTGACAAGTTCTGGTGAAGAAAATAAATTACGAGTGTTAGCTGATTCGGCAGGATAATTGATAAACCAATTCAACATGTTTAAAGGATACTGTTTCTGTCTAAACACAGCAACATATGCACTTGTGTTAAACTACAGACACTTCACTCCGTAAAACCAAGACAGTTGTCTCATGTAAATAACAACTAGCTAGTTTTTCATATTTGGTAACATGAGATATGGGATTCAGTGAGATCAGGCCAACTGATTATTATCTTTGATATATATTTATTTATTTAATCTAAGTAAGAATTTATTCAATAAATTAACTGTTGCCCCAAGCAAACAATTAATACAGTCAGACAAAGTAATCCAACAAACTAAAAACAAGCAAACTGATTTTTCTGTGTGAAACTTATTTTTTTTCATACCACAGCAGAAAAATATCCATTTTCATGGCCACAACGGAATAAATCTGTTGCAGTTCATTATTAACTGGGGTAAAACATAATTATGACAGCTATTGAATCTCATGCAATTTATAGTAACTAAATATGCATGCACCATGAGAATATTCTTGTAATAGGGGGAAAAAATGATAAGTCCATAACAAGATTCATATATGCCCTTATATTGCTTTAGCAATCTTATTGATTAAAGATCTCACCTTAAATGAGAAATTACTGAATGAGTAATTAGTCACAAGAGTGGGAGCACTAAAATCTGCTAAATTCCCACATTCATCACCCTGTTTTCAATAACAAGACCATTATTAGTTTCACATGCCAAGTAAAGTAAAGTGGAATATTTTTTATTTTCATTCGGTTAGATTGTTCGTAGCTGGTTTTAAAATTTTCTATCGAATTTCAAAAGATGATAAATTTGGGCCCAGAAAAGGATAAAATGAGTCTTCACAAGCTATAAGTAAAATTGTAACAGACATTGAAGTTGATTGTTTTGTATGTATTGTTTTACTTTAATATGTTTCTGTATCTATAACTATTGTTATGTTTTCATTGATCAAAATGATAAAAGTCAAAATGTGAAATTCCAGGCGCAGAAACCTTCCATAGATTACGGCAATTTTATGAAGCACTTGTGAAAGAACTTCCAGGCTTGGTATTTTTTATAAACTCTACAAATAGCTTTAAATAACTTTTCTGAATTATAAGAGATTTTACGGTGTTGAGATTGACCTAATCAATTTTAAGTTGGATATCTGAAGAGACAAAGACCAAGATAAATCTGAATGATTCTAGGTCTTGTTATAAGCAAATTATTAAAAATATAAATCTTAATTAATGCTACGCTTCAAAAATTTGTCAAAACCTGCTTTTGGTTTTTCTACAAATCAACTAATCATGTCTTCAAAATCAAAATAATGCATTTATTTTTGGATTGATAATTAGATAGACAATGGTGATTCTGGAAATTACCCAATGTCGCAAATAATAGTAATTTTTTGGGGAAGTGAATATACGCAAGGGGAGTAAACCAGGTGGGCTAGCTCACCTGGCCACTGGGCTCCTCACTAAGGTGAGTGACCCAGGTTTGATTCCCTTTGGAACGAATAGGGGGGAGTTATAAGGAGGCTTGGAGAAAGGAGGGTGTATGGTGCTTCTAACTACTAACTAACAACTAACTTTGTCCGATCAAATAAAAAAAAAAAACCCTTGCATATTTGGCAAATTAATTACTACTATGTTTTTCACCATAAACACATGTTGAAAAACTTCTCAACATTACTCATTCAAAATTCCATTTTCTCATAGATCCCTGATTCAGTAGGACACCAATAAACTTGGAATTCTATCCATTCCAGTTTTTTTAGTGGAATAAATGTAACTGTAAAACTTACATCTTCGTCCTGTAGGTTGCTATAGGAACTGCTGCTGCAGGACGCACTACCGGTATCAGTCATGTCATCAAAATCACTACCTCCATGGACATTCTCCTCTTCCAGATTCCAGATGTATCGGCTCATGAAATAACTTGTATCATGTATATCGGATGAAGGTATAAATGCTGCCTGCGGCACAATAGAAATATACCGAAGTTAGTGTTAAGAAATCTTATTATGTAACTGAATTGGTTCATGTTATCCTGCAGTTGTGAGTCTGCATGTTGGGTTGAAAGGTTACAGGGATCAAGAACTAAAAAAGAAAAAAAGACCTTCTGCCGTGCTAGAGTTCCCCAATTGATATTCTTGAAAAAGGGATGTTTTTTAACCTGACAAGCAAAGAGGAACTGATCATTTCTTGTTTCTTAATTATTATCATCAGAACCCCTTTAGCTTATTCATTACCTCTCCAGCACCAGTGGCACCCAATCTTTGAACTGGATTCTCAATCAGCAACCTGAAAAGAGCAAAGATGACTCGACTACAAATGTTACAAGACAAAGAACAAGGCATGATTTAAGATCCACTAATCTAATATGAAAAAGAGGCAAGAGTATGCTTCTTTCTTTGTTGATTCTTGCCTAGATAACTAGAAGCAGAAAATATGATGTGTTCGCGCGTGTGTGAAAGCATATACTTTCAGAAATGGTGGAAATTTTAATCAAAGTGCAGCATACTGCAAGATAATGCTTGTTTTATGTTTTCCTGATTTATCATGATGACTAATTACTAATTAGCCATGGTTTAGTTTAACTTATATTTGCAAGTGAAATTATAGAAATTGTTAGGATGTTACAGCATCCAAACTGGCCATCTTCTTAGTTATTACATCATTTTTTGGCCATAAGTTTCATAGTCAAACTAGCACCCTTAGTTGTTAGAGGAGCGCCTCCGTGTGCCTTCCGCCTCTAAAAGCTAAGCTATCACCAGTTTTTTAATACAATGGATGCATTAAATTGTTCAATAGTTCCACCAAAATAATGTATAAAGTACGATATATACTTACTCGTTAATAAGATCGTAGGCTTCGAAGCTCATTTCATCCGGTACCTTGGGCCAGGGGATATCCCGATTAATAATATTAATGAAAATTTGCTGCACCAGATAAAAGGCCAATCAATACTGCCAGACTACATTATTCAATTAAAAACTAAATATATCAACCCCTTATAACAAATTGGGATAACAGTGTCCTCTATGCAAGTCACATACCAATATAATTATTGATCTAATATATTTGAACCATCACTAGGAAGAGATGTGACAAATCTTTGATAAATTTATAAAAAAAAAATATATACAAGTAAATTGCATACCTGTGGATGCTCTGCGTTAAATGGTGGTACACCTACTAAGAGCTCAAAGAGGATGATACCAATAGACCACCAATCAGCTGTTGCACCTGCATCATGAGCATCACAGCAGAGTAAAAGAGGTGATATAATTAGGTGAAAATAAGGAATAACTATAAAGACCTTCTCCTGAGGTTTGATCTATATATTGATGATAAAAAATGAATAATTTAGGAAATGAATAAAGGAGATGATTGAATTTAGAAAATGAATAAAGGAAGAATTATCTTTGGAGAGATCCTAGCCCATTACTTGAGGTTAAATGTGGCATATTAGTATTATCTTTTGTAGTAGTTTGTAAGATTTTATTCTCAATGTATCTTATAGTAATAATACTAGAAATGGTGTATCTAATAGACTAATAGTAATAAAACCTAAAAAAAAATATAATTTTACAAATATCATCCTGAACGTTTGTTCCGTTTTACAAAATTGCAACTGTTGGGGGTACTAATTAAAAATAAAAATAAAATACAAACTTCAAGAAATTTTATAATTTCAAAACATAATAGATTTATTTATTGGTTTTATTTTATTTTTGTGAGCGTGTGCGAATGTGCCAAACTACAAGGGTCATTTTTATAAATTACCTAAAACTATTTATTCAACCATACCTCCTGCACTACAGCATATTCCCACACATAAAAACATGTTTTAAAGTTCATTTTTGGTTGTCATATTTTGAATTACAATCATTTATAGTATTACTATTCAATTATTTAGTTTTTAAGTATTTTATTTACATAATAGAACTAATAAGAAGTAGATTGATCAGATAACATATACCTATCAGTAAATTGCATAAACATATTATAGTTCTATTTTTATTTTTAGGCCTCATGTTCAAGAGGCACATGCAACAGGCATTAGGGAGCCCTTTGCACCTTGCACCTCTAACAACTATGGCACTGATCATGTAAAACATTTAGAGTCTGTGAACTGCATACCATGCCCCATGCCGAGAAGTATCTCCGGTGCCAAATAGTCAGGAGTACCAACAACTGAATGTTTTTTCCTCTGTTCTCTTTTCTGTGCTGAGTGCATAGTCACTTTTGGCTTATCATCCCCAACAAACACTGATGGTCCAGATAAGTCATCAGTGCTATTTATAAGACCAACTTTGGAGAGCCCAAAATCTGTCAACTGTATTGGTAGAAAACATATTTAGATCAACAAAAGAAAAATACTGCATGGGAGTTCATGAAAACGTCAATATTAAAGCTCCTTTAAGATTAAAACCCCTTGCACTATTCACAAATTTCACTGACTACTGCAATTAAAAAATTCATGTGACAATATATGAATTTTTTTACTGTTATTTACATCAATTAATATCCATATATAATTATCGAGTAATTAACCACACAAATTTTACTTAACTTTATAACTTCACCATATTGAGTCTTCAGAAAACATTAAAAGAAAAAACTTCTTCTGGTGTAAGAGCCTACTTAGTCAACATGGGTGAACTGACAAAAGATCAAGTTCTCATGGTGTCGAAATAGAAACACATTCTCAATGACGTGAAGAACCTTTTGGAATATCTATACAAATTAATACGTAGAGAGGAATTCTTCCAATTAATACCCTAGTCAAATGAAAGTGAATATGGTGATATTTATATCCTTTCCTCTCTCTCTCTGTCTCTCTCTCGCTCTTATGTGAGTATGAGTTATCAAATAGAGAAAAATCAAACATAAAGATCAGCATCTCGTGCTTACTGTGTAGACAAAAAACTTTTATATATTGACCTTGATATGACCATCTGGACCGATCAGGAGGTTATCAGGCTTCAAGTCTCTGTGAATAACATTGAGGGAGTGGAGGTACTCTAAAGCAAGCACCTGATAAACACAGAAAGAAAGTCCACACTGATGGACATAAATTCAGGATATGAGAATCATGGAGTTGAGACAGTGGCAACAGAATCCTTACAACTTCTGCAATGTATACTCGTGCAATATCTTCCTCCAAGCAACCTAGATTTTTCAGCAAGGAAAATAGATCTCCACCATTTAAGTACTCCATAACCAGATAAAGATTTTCCCTACACGTGAAAGAATAGAAAAATCGGACCTGTTCATTATTAGACTATAAATTAGTATAGTGTTATTAAAATTTGATGTTTTATTCACTCACAAATAATAACACAATCTTAAATTCCAAATCTGCTCACCACAAAAGGATTGCGAACAGATATCAATATATCCCGTTCAGCTAAGATATTTTCCACTGCATTTTTACGGATCATACCAGCTTTCTTCAAAACCTACAAAGATTTTGTTAAAGAGTTCATTCAATGGGAATCGTAAGGTTCAGAAAAGATTAGTAATATATGACAGTGATCCTTTTAATAGGTGCTGACCTTTATTGCAAACAAGTCACCAGTTGCCCGTTTTCTTGCCAAAAAAACTCGTCCAAAAGCACCTCTGCTTATGGGTTTTATTATTTCAAAGTCTTCTATGGATGTTCGATCCTTGGAACATGCATTAATAGGGCTAGCACGCAAACTCCGAGATGTATCTTCTTCTGCTAAACTATCATCTTCAGCCACGGAATTATGTAAATTTGCCTTTTCATCATCAATTTGCCCACATAGAAATACATATTTCTCCCTGAGAGTTCATGATCAGCCAAAAAATGGAAGTCTGTTATGAAGATCAAGAAAACTATATAAAAGCCAGCATGCTCATGTCAAGTTTTCTTCTAACTCTTCTAACACATTACACCTTGTTGTTTTTATAGTATTAAGCCCCACAACAGTATAAAAACAAAAATCATTTGCTGCATCATGAAGGACATATTCATATACAATGGTGAAGTTGCAGTGTGCCTTTTTTGAAAGCATGTGAAATTGCAGTGTTGTGTGATATAATACGACTATCTTCTTTATCATCCCCCATTTTCTGGTATAAAGGCAGTCTCACATTCTTTTGATTAGCCAGGTTACGCTTCCATCCCTAGAAGTAACTATATGAAGGTTAACTTTCTTCAGTTCATGACTTTAGCCATCAACTTTTATATGGATTATGGAAGGTGTAAAATTCCTACTTTTTCCCCCAGTTCATCCCAAATCACATCTGAAAGCCAGAAAAGTTATTACTGAGTTCAAAATTTTTGAAACCATGCATCGAGCTTCAGCCTGTTCAAGCATGTGTGCAAATTCTCATATAACTTTTTAGAGTGTTTGACCAGAAAAATAATAATAATAATGATAAAGGCATAAAGACAGAACTTTCATAGCATTTCAGATTAGCGAATGCAGAATGGGACTCACTGAAATAGTTTCTCTATGCGCCTCCCAAATGTCTCAACGATAAGAGCATCCACTTTCCTGTCATTAATGGCATATTTGAGTTCCTCCAATTTTTCGATCATATACTCCAACGTACTGTAGTCACTCCTGTTAACATTTACAACAGATCGAGCAATATCCAGCAGCTTACGTATCTGTCATGCAAGTTCATAGTTCAATAAGAAAATTAAACAACAAGATTGTTCCAAAAGCATACGGAAGTCGATATGCGTTGAGAAGAGCATAATATTTTGTACAATTCTTTATAAGCTGAAGCTTCAGTCACCAATTTTACATTTATCACAAGTTCTATGTAGAGGTGCTTATTGTGTACTGCATTCAAAAAATTGTCCCGTTAAAGGAATAACTATGAGAGGATGCAATCAAATAAAATGATTGTTAGCAGAGCCTCATCTCTTATGCTTATGTATATATATGTAGATAGCTTAATATAAGTATAATTCTGTGAGTACTTGTATATACATTGCAATCAATATATACGAAGCCTTAAATTTACTAATTAATAATCAATTAATTATGTAGATAATCAATTATTACAAGCATATGTTCACTACCATAGTTACACAATAACATGAACAAAAAGTCAGGGTAGCATAAATGAGATAATTGTTATGGATGAGTGCGCATGCTAGATTTGATGGAATAAATAATGAAATGCATTGGAAAGAAAGCTCCAATGGATGAGAAATCAAGAGAATGCTAAAGATAGACAGGAATGTGCACAAAAAACATATTGATGGCCCAATACTGAGTAAATAAAGAATTGTTCATGCAAGTTCAAAAGAGAAGTGGAAAACCAATAAGGAATTGGAAATAAACTGTTAAAAACACGTATTACGCTTACATATTAATAAGAACATAAGTTTCCATTGAACAATGTGGTGAAGCATGATCATATAGATTTTACTTGCAAATAATTTTTTTCTATAACTTCTAACATGAAGAACTATAATAAAGTGCATTGATACTTTAAAACTTTATACATAAAAAACCACTTTCACCTTCTTTATAAGTCATTCGCAAAGACTCTTTATATGACTCATTCAGCATACACTTTGTGAACTCCCAGTTTTTTCTTCCCTCTTTTCATTCTACAACTCCGCACATAAAAACAATAGTTTCTTTTTGCCATTTTGCAAGTTTTGGAAATATATTTAAAAAAGTAAAGTGTTGATAGTTTGGAATGGGAACTTCAAAACTCTTAGTATAAGAAACAGAATGGAAACTCTTATGTTACGATAAATCGCTGAGAAGAAGAGGTCTTATGTGCTCATTAACAAGTAAAACAAAACAATGACTTTTTGCGAAAGAAAGCTGGATGAAGTGATGAGGCGCTTCCCTTATTTCATTTCCCTTTCTGGTGAAAATTGAAATTCCAGTAATGGAATTGCATTATAATTAAGAATAAATATATTAAAAAAATAATGCATATAAAAGAAGCATCTCATAAACATCTTGCAGATATTGAGGATGTATAATAAACATCACCTGCTGATAACTTTCTAGTTCAGATATTGCTCGACGCCCACTAAGCAGAACCTCTATCTGGGTCATTCGGGGGGTTATTAATGGGGAACGAGGGGTCAGGCTCCCAGCTGATGATGCTTTCTTGCTTTGAACGAGTGTTAATGCCCGTGCCTCACATGACATATTCAGTGAATTGTGAAATTCATCCAGGAGAAAAGAGTTATCAGCCTCATTAACACAATCCATTGTGTCTTCAGAACATTGGCAAGACAAATTATTCCCTTTTGGTGACATCCCATCCAAGTCCTCTTGTACACTCGATGCAGGCACTGTCACATCCTCCGGGCTTCTTACCCCTGTGTCTGAGCTTTTTGGAGTCCATGACTCAAGTACTTTTTCCAGAGTCTCGCAAATTCTTTCAAGTCGTTCATTTACTGTCAAACCCTTCAAATCACATCTGTCGGCAACAGTACAGATTCTTGAGTGCTGCTCCACATGGACTGTGGGAATTTCAACTTCACAGATTCGGCAGATCAATGAATCCTCATAAGCCATATGTTGCTGGTCCCTAACCCCCCAATTTACTTTTTCTGATTTCAAGGTTTCTTCCACATGAGTTTCCGTAATTTCATGACTATCTTCTTCTTTTTTGTATCCCAAATCCTCCACAGTATCCTTACAGGGGGAGTCAACAGACTCATGTCCTATCCTATTTTTTTCAGCTGCAGATGGAAGTTTCCTCCAAGATGACATCTTAAAGCTTGCCGTTGATGAAGCATTACTCTTTGCAGTGCTAACCTCTTCTGAAGTATGATTTTGTTTGTTCATTGAAGTGCTTTGTTCCTGTTCTTGAGTTTTTGAAGTTTTCCTCCCAACATTTTCTTTCACACCCGCGGATGACCCTAAAATGTTGTCTGGGTAAACACCAAGGTCACTAATCTGGTGTAAGGTCAAATGATCTTCATAACCATTTTCCTTTTGGAAATGTACAAGCCGAGTGCAGCGAGAGAGGATGAATAAGAGGCGTGTATGCAGTTGTTTCAGTGTACTCGTATGCAACTCTTGGCGCCGATCATCCAAGTTCTGTACAATGCCTTCACACTTTATCCAAAACTCACCAGGAGACATCTTCCTGCACTGGTTAGCTATGACAAGCAAATCTTCCAAACATATTTTCCATTCTGGATGCGATTCTGAAGTCTTCTCAAGTATACCAACCAAATCTCCAGCAAAAATGCATAAGTCAGTATTCACTTCTTCTTTCAATTTATCAAATTTCAATCGTACCATTACCAGAATTTCCTGAGAAAACATTTGGCATGCAAGTCATATAAGTTACTCAGAAATTAATTAGTGGGAAGAAAGAGATGAAACATAAATCTCACAAGCAGAAACAGGAGGCTACATGTGAACTTAACATACTTCCATGCGAGCAAAGGCGCGAGATTTCCAAAATGGAAGTGGTCGAACACCTCTGGAATCCAATTCATGAGAGAAGCTCTTAATATCTGGTGCACTTTTCTTACGGCCACTGGTTAGACGCAAAATGGCCTGGAAACGTGGTGACTGCATTTCCTTGGCAAAAGCTGCATGATAACCCTACAAAAAAGGTGAAATCAAGTGAGGCTTGGCTAGATTCTTTACGGTAACTTACATAAGATTTACTAAAAGCTCAACAAAAATGTTTAATAATTAAAAGAAAATAAAGAAAAAGAGAAAAGGAACTATTTACCTCTATCCCTGACCTTCTCGGAGAAAGAGTTTTCAATGATTTAGAATGACTCCATTGAACCTTTTTACCTATAAACAGGAAGAGCATAGAAGGTATAACTCATTCTGTTTTTTCAAATTTGAAAACTACATGCTTTGTTGAACTGTGGATTTAATGGATCAAAATAGTGAAGTAGAAAGCAGACTTGTTCCAATGAATATCTTTCAAAATAATCCTCACAGAAAACAGAAGGGGTAAAGTGAAGTCTTCAACCTCTGTTTAAGCTGTAATACTAAACAACCATTCTCTTATACTTCTCATTAACAACTCTCAGTCATTCATATTAACCTATAAGGCTGTTTTGAAACCTAAAGTGATAATTATCATAATATCGAGTTATGTAAATCAAATGCTCTTCAACAGGTACGCAGCATCAATCCTAAAGTAAAATTCAAATGTACATGCGAAAGAAATATAAAAATGGACTCATGGGAAGAACATGCAATTCCACCTAGTTCCGCAGAAGTGGCCGGAGATTGCTTAAGTGTCGTATCGGGTCCATCATTTTCATGACTCTCCAAATCCTCCTGCTCAAGCGGCAGAGGAGCAGAGCGTGTCCTGATCTGATTGAGCCCTAGTGTCGAGTGTGCGATGATATTAGAATTCCCAAAGTCTGAATTGCTTGCTCCTGATTCATCCCCTTCTACACCGGTTTTTTGCCTCACGGGAATCGGTGGGAATTTCCGAAGCTTGGAAATCGCCGGCAAATCCTCCGGTACCGGATTCTCTGGATTGCGGGACATTGCGGATTTCTTCTCATCTGGATTGCATTTTTGCAATCAATTTGCAGAAACGGAATGTTCTCGGAGCAGATAATTGCGATTGAAATGTTATTTGGATATTGAAATTTCGAGAGGACGAAGAGGGGGAGGTTGGGTTGGGGGGTGGGTATTGGAGGGGTGGAGGTCGATCGAGCTTTTCGCGGGAAAGAGGAGGGAATTAGAGGAAGACACGTACGTTCATTCAAATCCGTTATTTCTTAAAAACGTGATTCCAACTACAAAAGCCAGTGCATGATGGAGAAAACGCGTTCACTATCACCACTATATAAATTTAAGGGAAAATAGATTTTTTCGTTCGTTAATTTTCACTCATTTTGAAATAAATCCATTAACTTTTTAATTTTGAAATTAGTCCGTTAATTTTATAACAATTTTGAAATTAGTCCATTAACTTCATAAAATTCAACATTTTGGTACTTTGACCTGCTATGGCAGGTCATTTGAATATTTTCACTCCAATTAATTTATATCATATTTTTATTTAACCAATTTTATCTCACTTTTCATTTTTCACTTCCGTATACCAAACAAATAATATTAATCTCAATACTAAAGTGGAGCAAATTTAACTAAATATTGATACTTCCTCCATCCGCTCGAAATAGGGTATTTTTTCCATTTTGGTCGTCCATTTCAAAGAGGGTCACTTCATTTTTTACACAGATGGGATCCACACACACCCACTAATACAATTAAAATATGGGGTCCACACTCCCACTAATATAATTACCCACTACATATTAAATAACAATACTTCTTAATCAACGTGCACAAAAGCAAAATGCCCTCTTTCGGACAGACGGATGGAGTATAATATAAATTCTTAGTGGGGACTATTTTTTTGTAAAATAGTATATATATATATTACATATTTTTTATTTTTATCTTTTAGAATAACCTGCTAATGACCTGTTGAAACGGACGATTTTGTTTAACTTGGTAAACATGATGGACCATTTTCAAAATTTTCAAATATAATGGACGATTTTCAAAAATTTGCAAATATAATGGACGATTTTCAAAAAGTGAAAAACTTATGGACTAAATTCAAAATTAGACAAAGTTAACGGACGAAAAAATCTATTTTTCCTAAATTTAAATAATAACGATATCGATTTGGTGAATCAAATCTTGATTTCTCAATTTAAAAACATTTCCCAACGTGATAATTTAGTTCCCACGTTAAATAGTTGAGTTACAAAAGTTTTATTTATTTTTGTTAGAAAACTCACGTACATATAAGCACAAATCTTAATCATGCTTAGAGAGAAATCATACTTCTCTCCATAGGGTTAAGTTGCAGCGGAAGAATACGTATGAACTGATTGGTACTCATAGATATACTGTGATATCTGGATCAAATCTTTAATACGGGGTTGTAAATTAATGTCCACGATATGATGTTAATCTGGACCATTTGAAGAACTAGATTTTGCGTTGTGAATTCGGGAGAGAAAACACACTAAGAGAGAAAATGTGATCTTGCGTTCTATGTTCAGAAATCACGTCTGAAGCTCGTTCTGATAACTGCTTACACAGTATCAAATATTCCCCGAAAGGAGGAGTTAAAAAAAATAACTTTTTAACTCCCTCTCTCTCTTATCCACTTTCTCTCATACGTGGATTTATTAATAATTAAATAATATTAATTATTATTTACATCTCCCACTCATATATGAAGTCAAAAGTCGCCTGACTCATTTTCTTCATAAATCATATTCTCGTACAAATTAATACATCGTGTGACCCACGAGATATGAGTTTTTAACCGCTATACACTTGTTAGAGATAGTATATAGTAACTTAACCAGTTTATCAAAGAAACTCAACAAGCTCGCTATACCCCAGAACTCTTGAACATTTAACATAAGTTGACATATATCTTTTCAATCCCTGAACTTATCAGAGCATATTTAACCTTTTTGCAAAAAACTATGTCTTCATAATCAAGACCCTGCTTGATTGACTAGTCAATGAATCACAATAGTAAATGTTAAATTAAGACGTTCTTCCCATCTCACTAAGTATCTGCAGTCTTCCACTGAGCTGTTATCCTCGATATGCACCGCATTGCTATTATTAACCATGGCTCTTTTGGTAACATGCTAAAGTAGCAATACTAAAGTGAAGACTTAGAATATAGTAGAAAGTTATAAGGGTAACCAATAAATACGGACTCATACTTTTGAAAAAATAGGGATAATTTTTTCAATCCTGTTGGGGTCAACTTAGCACATGTCATTTTCCTGAAACACATGTCACAATGTCTTTAACTTTCTTCCAAAAAAGCGTATGTCGTATTTCATTTAATTTAGACATCGTGTAAATCAAAGTTCAAGTATGTCCCATACACTTAACCCGGATATCCTCCCTCCAACGTATAGGATCTCCATCGATTTAGCTTTACAACAAGTTGGATTAGATTCATGGCAAAATCTATCCCGATTATATTAATTATCATAATCTCATCTCTGCGCTCCCACTTAGCCAGAGGCGATTGCTCGTATGAGAGAGCCAATCATAACTTGCCGACATACTATTATATACTCCCTTCATCGCAGGTTAAGAGGGTCATTTTTCCATTTTGGTTGTCCCACCCAAAGAGTCCCCTTTCCTTTTTTACACACATGGGACCCACACCCCCTCTAATACAATTAAAATATGGGACCCACACTCTCACTAATACAACTAACCACTACACATTAAATAATAATACTCCTTAATCTACGTGCAAAAAAATAAATGACCCTCTTACGCCTGGACGGAGGGAGTATGAACCATCACATATAATTTATAAAACATATATGTATAGTTAAGCCATTAAATATTCCATTAACATACACAAACATATTCAATACATCATTTTAAATCCTTCACAAACCCAATCCTTTTACATGTTCTATGTATACATCTCTGGGAATTGGTTTGATAAAAATATTTGCTAACATCAAACGAGTAGAAATGTAACTAAGAATCACTTTCTTCTTGTCTACAATATCTCTAACAAAATTGAATTTTGTGTCAATGTGTTTGATTTTTCCATGATATTTTGGGTCTTTGTGTAAGCAATAGCTGCTTGATTATCACAATTAATTAAAACAGCTCCTACTGGAGTGTTTGAGACCTCCAAATATTTCATGAATCTTCTCAACCAAATGGCCTCTTGAACTGCAGATGCACATGCCACAAACTTGCCTTCCATAGTGGACAGTGCTATGCAAGTCTGTTTCTTACTACACCATGAGATTGCTCTATTATTGAGCAAGAAGACATAATCGGAAGTTGATTTACGTTTATCTAAATCACCACTCCAGTCAGCGTCTATATGCCCATTCAGTTTACTGTTATTCCCTTGATAACAGGAAGAATAATTTGCAGTTAATCACATTGACATATGATACTTTGGCCATTTCATTCTTTTCATCTTGAGTCTTGGGACATATCCGCTGACTCAATGATTTGCCTTTCACAATGGGAGTATCTATAGGTTTGCAGGTGTCCATCTTGAACCTTTCTAAAAGTTTCTTGATGTAAGTCTCTTGAGATAAACCCAATAATTTCTTTTAATGATCCCTATGGATCTTCACACCAAGTATGTACTCTGCTTCACCCATATCTTTCATTTCGAAATTCGAAGATAACCATCCTTATATGATTTCAAGATACTCTTTGCTATTTTCAGCTAGTAGTATATCATCCACATACAAGGATAGAATCTCAAAACAACCATTGGACCATTTAATATAAACACAGTGGTCTTCGTTTATCATAACGAAGTTATATGAGATGGTCGTAGTGTGAAACCTCAAATACCACTGTCTAGAGAATTGTTTGAGCCTATAGATCGACTTCTTCAATCTACAAACTTTATCCTCTTGACCTCGAAGAATAAATCCTACAAGCTATTGCATATAGATTTCTTCTTCTAATTCTCCATTGAGAAATGCGGTCTTAAAATCCACTTGGTGTAACTCTAAATCCATACTAGCCACTATAGCCAACAGTAGACAAATTGAGGCAAACCTCACTACAGGTGAAAAAGTTTCTTCGTAGTCTATACCCTCTTGTTGAGTATAACCTTTTTCCACCAGGCGAGCTTTATACCTCTCTATTGAGTCATCAACCTTTCTTTTGATTTTGTGAATCCATTATTCCCAATTGCCTTTCGTCCCTTCAGAAGATCTACAAGTTCTCAGACTTGATTTGACTTCATAGACTTCATCTTCTCTTTCATCGCTTTCATCCATTTCTCTTTTGCTGGACAAGTCAGAGCTTCTTTGACATTTCTGGGCTCTTCCTTATCAACAGGAGAAACATCTCCATTTTCTGGTGAAACAAAGAAGGCATGTCCTTCAATATCATAATGCCCTTTAGGCACATGTTACCAAGAACTTTTCCAGATAGCTGTTGATGGTCTTCTGTAGATAAAATGCTCTCATTGGGAATCATCTGATCCTCAATCGACAAATATCTTTCAAGATTCATATCATCATCTAAACTACTCCCACTTGGATCTTGTACGTATTGGTTTTCTACTACCTCGAAAATAGATTCAGCATCCCTGATGCCCCTGCTGGCGCTTGGATCGTTTGGTTAACGTGAACCGTTAGCATACCATGCGTTTCTAACACAGCGGAAGCAATAAATCATAGAAACGATTACCGTTCACCAGGGTATGTTGATGAAGATTAATTCTCGCAGGCAGCATGTGCAGTCCCACGAGAATGGCCATAACTTCCTCGTCTGATATTGGAATTGAGTGATCTTTGTGTTCAGACAATCCTCTCTTTGACGGCTTTCCGTCAGTATATTGATCATCAAATTCTGAGTACTGTACAAATTTATACAAATTTTGCAAGGTCACAGATAGCAGCAGCAAACTACCTTCTGATCTTCTGCTGTATGTCCCAAGTCCGATCTCGACGTCGTGTGGGCGACGATCTACGAGGCCTCCTCAATCTACTCTCAACCCTCATCACATGTGAATAATCAATTAGATTAGATTAGATTAGGGTTCCAGATAAGTTGAGGTGACTTATATACATGGGCTACAGCAGGGACCAGGAGGAGAAATTGGGTTGGGCCTCCATTGGGCTTAAGTATCCAAGCTTAGCCCAAAGCTTATACTTAAGTCCAATAATAATAATATATTCTACTAAAATATTATTATTGCACTACCGTACCAATCCCAAAATTACGTTTTGGGCTCCTTCTTATTATGAGCCCGTTAGTCTCCCCATGTTTAAGATATACAATGTCCATTAATTAATTTAAGTTACTGACAACTTAATTAATTAATATCTCATCCAAGAGTAGTACCACTCAACCTCATTATCATGCCGGAATAAATTCCACCTGCAGGGTTTACATGATAATCCTTATGAGCTCCTCAAGGGGACATCATCAACCTATGACGGACATGGATTCCTTCTACAATCAACAGCACACCATAGAGACAGCACTACTTCCCAACTCATCGAGTTTGATGATTTAATTACATGTAAATCTCACCCATTGATGAATCAAAGAAATACATACTGTCCTACGTGTCGAGGTTATTGTATAAGGATTAAGAGCACGAACTTCCATAATAACTGAGATCAAGTTCTCCTATAAGTCAGTATAAGTCAAACGATCTCAAGCGGTCCTGCTCAATACACACAAGTGCACTAGTGTGATTCTATAGCCAAGACAAGCTAATACCAAACCACACTACAACCATCCTGATAGAGAGTCCCCGTCTATCCCGGTTGTGAGCATCTGTTTATACTTTATAAGAAAACCGATAATATGATCTTCCGCGTGTTGTCGCACAATATATTATCTACAGTATAAAGTAAGTGGACTATTGCATCGAACATATAAATAAATTATAAGATGCAATCATTTGATCATATGATTCTCATTTCAAATTAATTGTTATAACATTGTTCATACAAAAAGCTAGACTTTTAGTATACAATCCAACAATCTCCGACTTATACTAAAAGGCTATGCTATCATGTCTTCCGCCATACATCTGATTTCCACTCCCACTACACGACCATCAAAAGCTCTCGCCTTAAGGTCCTTGTAAATGGATTTACTAGGTTATCATCCGATGCAATCTAGGTGACAATAACCTTCCCCTCATCATACGATTTCTCGTAACAGGTGGTACTCGCGCTCCATGTGTTTAATTTCCTTATGGGCTCGTGATTCCTTCAAGTTTGCAACTGCACCAATATCATCAATATAAATTGTGATATCCTTGGGCAAACTTAGAAACACTTCGAAGTCCATCTTGAAGTTTCTAGAGTCATACAGATACTTTGGCTGCCTCATAGGCTCCAATTTATCATCTTTCCATGATGGAGTCCGGAGTCTGAAATATATTTCTATATAACATTCCTCCACATTATGACTCAACTTCCTAAAATTAAACGCATAACCTTTGAGGTGGATTTACTGCCGTCCCTATCTGATTTGAAAAATCTAAATCTATGTAACCCATAAGAATCAGTGAATCTGTTCGGTAAGCCCACATATAGTTTCTAGTCCTTTTCAGGTACATAAGTATATGTCTTACCACAGTTCAACATTCTTATTTTGGGTTACCTTGATACCCACTGTTCATGCCATCGGCAAAACAGATATCCAATCTCGTGCATAGCATTCCTTAGATTAAGCTTTCTCATTTGCCGAAGCATAAGGAACCGCTTTCATCTTCTTTATCTACTTTTGTGTCACAAGACACATTTACTTAGATAAATTCACATGCTAAACGAGTAAGGATCGTATTATTATATGAAACTTGAGATAAGCATAACATCCTTTCTTGTGATCCGTATTACCGTGATCAAAAGGATATTTTTGCTCTTCTTAAGTCCTTCATCTCATACCGCTTTATCAACCATACCCATACGCCCGACAATACTCTTTCATTGTCTCCAATGAGCAAGATACTATCTACGTATAGTACAAGAAATACCACCACATTTCCATCACTCTTTTCAATACACAAGACCCATCCGATCATTGATTAGATCTATGTCACTGGATTACCTCATCAAAACGGATGTTTCATGATCTTGAAACTTGCTTTACTCCATGAATGGACACTTTTAAGCTTACTATCACAATGCTCTTAGCTTTTTGCAATGAATCACTCTGGTTGCTTCACATAGATGTTTCCCTTAAGACTTCCAATCAGGAAAGCTGTCTCGATATCTATTTGCTATCCCTCATATTTCATATGAGTAGGAACAAATAAAAGAGTCCGGATCAACTTAGGCATAACTACCGGTGAACAGGTTTTCTCATAATCGAACCCTTTCTTTCTGAGTATACCTTTTCGCAACAAGCTTGCTTCTAAGGTTTTCACCTTATTCTATGATCATCTTTTATTCTTGCATGCCCGCTTCCAATGGCTTTTACGCCATTTAGCGGTTCAACAAGCATCCAGACCTAATTTAAAATCCATCGATTCTATTTTAATATTCATTGCACTTTGCTAGGATTTGGCATTTCTAACTTGTAGTGCTTCGTCGTGTCCGTGGGTCCATTTCATGTTTGCGAGGGACCAAGTCTCACGACTTTCCCAAAACATGTATCTTACAAGTTGTCGAAGAACCCTCCCACTACGACAAGGCATTACATGCAATTGTGTATCAGACGTGACACGCGTTGCAGTTTATCTTGTGGTATATCCTCTTGTACAATTGGTACTTATACTTTGTGTTTTTCCCTCTCACTTCCTTTAGAACAATTTATACATGGGTTTATGATTTAATACATAGTTTCTTTCCAAAAATCTAGTGTTTGTGTTAACAATCACCCTTCGATCTTTTAGACTAAATAAATCACCTTCATTTTTATAGCATATCCCACAAACAGACAAACATTCAAATGAATTACTGTTTCTAGGGCTTATCCATAAAATGAATTAAGTAATTCCAAATAATTCATCATCTATCTAATCATTACCATAAGAGTCTTATTCCTTCTATCCACCACACCATTCAGCTGGGGCATGCCCGGTGTAGACCACTTGAGATTTAATCTCAACCTCTGATTAATAGCTCCTAACTATCCTAAGAGGTACTCGTAATGACGATTAAATCGTCATTACTTGATATATTTTCCATGACGCTTCACTGTACCAGCCTTGCAATTCTTGAATTAATCAAAGAACTTAGGCATGCAGTGTATCAAATAAATATATCGGTATCTAGAATAATCATCGATTGACGAATATTCATATCCACCTCTCATCCGGACAATCTTAGGACCACATAAATCATAATGAACTAATTCCAACATATATATCTTTGGATCTGCACCCCTTTGCCTTGAAAAAGCAATTAGTCATTTTTACTCCCAAGCAAGACTGAAAAGTCAGATAGTTTTCACTTCAGATAAACCTAAGGGTCTATCGGCTATCAACTTTTGAATCCTACTTAAGTAAAATGATCTAGTCTTAGATGCCAAATATATGTTTAGTTCATATCCGAAGGTATCTTTCTCTTACTAAGATTAGAAGATTCATTATTAATTACTATTTGTTGCATCTGTGGAATATACATGATTTAAGAGTATACAAATTGTTCACCAACGTACAATAACAGATTACAATTCTATCCTTCATTATAATGACCATGTCTTTTAAATGAAATGGAGTACCCATCTATTAATGCATAGAAACCGAAATCAAATTCTTTCTATGAAAACGTACGTAAAACAATTTCTCATAATCAAACTTCTACTCATATCATTAGATAAATAGACAACTCCCACTGCAATAGCCACTACTCTTGTAGTTTTACCCATGTCATAACAATCTTATCCTCACTTAGTAATAAACATTTAGTGATTCCAGTATCTACACACTTCGTGTCAGTAAATTCCATCACTAATCATGTTTTAAATAACTAGTGAATAAGATATAAAACTTGTTCACGTTATGATGAAAATGGCTTTCCTTTGCCACATGTTTTGCCAGAAGTTTTCCACCATATACATCCTATTGTAATTCAGGTGGAACTTACTCAAAAACATCTAGGCAATTCACGAAGAATTAAATTAATCTAGGTTTCCCTTCAATTTATACTCCATGCTTTCCCAATTCATTCATCAAATTAAATCATGATCTTCTTGTTGGATTGTATACTAAAAGTCTAGCTTTTTGTATGAACAATATTGTAACAATTAATTTGAAATGAGAATCATATGATCAAATGATTGCATCTTATAATTTATTTATATGTTCGATGCAATAGTCCACTTACTTTATACTGTAGATAATATGTTGTGCGACAACACGCGGAAGATCATATTATCAGTTTCCTTATAAAGTATAAACTGATGCTCACAACCGAGATAGACGGGGACTCTCTATTGGGATGGTTGTAGTGTGGTTTGGTATTAGCTTGTCTTGGCTATAGAATCACATTAGTGCACTTGTGTGTATTGAGCAGGACCGCATGAGATCGTTTGACTTATACTGACTTATAGGAGAACTTGATCTCAGTTATTATGGAAGTTCGTGCTCTTAATTCCTATACAATAACCTCGACACGTAGGGCAATATGTATTTCTTTGATTCATCAATGAGTGAGATTTACATGTAATTAAATCAACAAACTCGATGAGTTGGGAAATAGTGCTGTCTCTATGGTGTGCTGTTGATTGTAGAAGGAATCCGTGTCCGTCATAGGTTGATGATGTCCCCTTGAGGAGCTCATAAGGATTATCATGTAAACCCTGTAGGTGAAATTTATTCCGACATGATAATGAGGTTGAGTGGTACTACTCTTGGATGAGATATTAATTAATTGAGTTGTCAGCAACTTAAATTAATTAATGGACATTGTATATCTTAAACATGGGGAGACTAACGGGCTCATAATAAGAAGGAGCCCAAAACGTAATTTTGGGATTGGTACGGTAGTGCAAAAATAATATTTTAGTGGAATATATTATTATTATTGGACTTAAGTATAAGCTTTGGGCTAAGCTTGGATACTAAGCCCAATGGAGGCCCAACCCAATTTCTCCTCCTGGTCCCTGCTGTAGCCCATGTATATAAGTCACCTCAACTTATCTGGAACCCTAATCTAATCTAATCTAATCTAATCTAACTGATTATTCACGTGTGATGAGGGTTAAGAGCAGATTGAGGAGGTCTCGTAGATCGTCGCCCACACGACGTCGAGATCGGACTTGGGACATACAGCAGAAGATCAGAAGGTAGTTTGCTGCTGCTGTCTGCGACCTTGCAAAATTTGTATAAATTCGTAAAATGCTCAGAATTTGATAATCAATATATTGACGGAAAGCCGTTGAAGAGAGGATCGTCTGAACATAAAGATCACTCAATTCTGACATGAGACGAGGAAGTTATGGCCATTCTCGTGGGACTGCGCAGGCTGCCTGCGAGAATCAATCTTCATCAACATACCTTGGTGAACGGTAATCGTTTCTATGATTTATTGCTTCCTCTGTATTAGAAACGCATGGTATGCTAACGGTTCACGTTAACCAAATGATCCAAGCACCAACAATTGTTATCAGAGCTTCGATTTCATGGTGAAGCGTGACACGTTAGGCTAGGGTTTATGTGATTAATTTTTCGAAATTAGGATCGCATGTTTAGGGTTTTGGTTTTGCTGCGCAAACCATGAATATCCCTATGTGAAATATACCCTATATCAAATCTGTTCGTCGATGGTTGTGTGTGAGAGGATTCGACGAAAACTGTTCGTCAATTTCACATGGAAGGAAGAAATTGAGAGAAAATCCAGCGCAGTGATATTGCAGAGGCAATAACCGGAGTTTCAACCGTCGGATCTGGCTGAATTTTGGTAAGCACGTTCGGATTTTGTGGATGTACACTCTGAACGGTGTAGATCGTATTTGGAGCTTTGTGTTGTCGGGAATATGCCGAAAACAGAAGCAGGTTTTTGGGCGATTTTGTTCTGCGCAGTCGAGGAAAAAGAGCAGTTTCTCACAATCTAACCGTTGGATCTACCTGTAATTTGGACAGCGTGTTCAGGACTCACAGTAGTAGATTCTGAACGGTGGAGATTGGATTCCCAGGTTCCTACAGTTACGAACCCTGAACGACAGTTGGTGTAGTTTGATGTTGCGCGTTAGGCTGAACTTGGTTCCTTGCAAGTAGGCCCTTGGACGAGCGACAGTTCGAGCAGATTTGCATCAGGTTCGATTGGTCTGCATCAGATTCGATCGATGATGCACCAGGTTCGAGCGGATTTACATCAGGTTCGATTGGTCTGCATCAGGTTCGATCGATGATGCACCAGGTTCGAGCAGGTTTGCATCAGGTTCGATCAGTCTGCATCAGGTTCGATCGATGATGCACCAAGTTCGAGCAGATTTACATCAGGTTCGATCGGTCTGCATCAGGTTCGATCGATGATGCACTAGGTTCGAGCGGATTTGCATCAGGTTCGATCGGTCTGCATCAAGTTTGATCGATGATGCACCAGGTTCGAGCGGATTCACATCAGGTTCGATTGGTCTGCATCAGGTTCGATCGACTCTGCACCAGGTTCGAGCAGATTTGCATCAGGTTCGATCGGTCTGCATCAGGTTCGATCGATGATGCACTAGGTTTGAGCGGATTTGCATCAGGTTCGATCGGTCTATATCAGGTTCGATCGATGATGCACCAGTTTCGAGCAGATTTGCATCAGGTTCGATTGGTCTGCATTAAGTTCGACTGGTCTGCATCAGATTTCGCGTGAGTCTTCACAATATGATCGGGTAGGGTACCAGAGTGGTGGAGCAGGCTGCGGGGAGGTCGATCCCCATCGCAGTTGTCCGCATTCGTGATTGGTGGCGAACAATCGAATTCGCTATTATATAACTGTTATAATTGATTTATTAATTGATTATTGTTATATATGTATGCATGATTATCTATGATTTATTGCCTTAAATAGAAGCATGCTAGATTGCGTATTATATTTGGTATATTATATGCATGTATGTTGGAGTGTTGATCAAGTCAACTTATTTTTGGCAATTTATTTCCTTATATATAACTGCTATAATTATTTTATTGGTCAATTATTGTTATATATTTGGAAGTATGAGCATGCTAGGTTGCGTATATTATTCTGAATATTATATGCATGTAAAAACCCTCGGTCTTAAATAACTAAGTGGGGGAGGGGATTAGTAATTAATTCCCGCGGCCTCCATTATTGGTTTGTAAGTGATGTGGGTAAACTTGCGCGTTGGCAATAGAGCCTTCCTCCCTAACGGATGAGTTTATTCACGGATCACTAGTACAAATTTCTTTAAATAATTATTGTTTGTAATGTGATGCATATGGACTTGCGCGTTGGCTATAGTGCCTTCCTCCCTAACGGATGAGCTTATATGCGGTTCACTAGTACAAACTTATATAATTGATGGTTATAGAAAGTTATCTGAGCGCGTGTGTACTTCTCCAACAGTAAGGCACATAAGCTTGGGCAGCGGACTTGGAATCAAATAATGGTACACACTTAGATGTAAATAATTAGTATCCTCCCCAACGGAGTCACTGCTATTATTTGCATGGCTAAAGAGGAACCGACTATTAATTATTTTGTCATGAAGTTAGGTTGACAAATGAAATTAATGGATAAAACCTTCTCTTGTAAATGTTTGGGTTTGTAAACGTCCACACTAACGTGGCTTGCAGACTCACGGTGCTTGAGATGTCGGTGAATTTTATTTTATTTTGTTTTGAGGGAATCAATATAAAAGGATAAAATTCGAAGATTTGATTGGTATATTTATTTGTGATTCTCTGATTTTCAAATGATTTTATCTCACATATTATTAACTAAAAGAAATTATATTTACTTGTCCAAATTAGATGATTAGAAAAGAATCTTGGTTTTGAATTTTACTGCTTAAGAAAATATATGTGTGTTCTCACAAGGGACGTCTCATGATGCCTATTAAAGTCTCTAGTGAAGAGATGAGAGGTTCATAGAAATATGATGGTCTCATGTAACTCTTCGGATACTTGAGTAAGTTAAAAGTCAGAAGATCAGGATTTAATTTGATGAATTAATTAGGAAAGCATGGAGTATAAATTGAAGGGAAACCTAGATCAATTTAATTCTTCGTGAATTGCCTAGATGTTTTTGAGTAAGTTCCACCTGAATTACAATAGGATGTATATGGTAGAAAACTTCTGGCAAAACATGTGGCAAAGGAAAGCCATTTTCATCATAATGTAAACAAGTTTTATATCTTATTCACTAGTTGTTTAAAACATGATTAGTGATGGCATTTACTGACACGAAGTGTGTAGATACTGGAATCACTAAATGTTTATTACTAAGTGAGGATAAGATTGTTATGACATGGGTAAAACTACAAGAGTAGTGGCTATTGCAGTGGGAGTTGTCTATTTATCTAATGATATGAGTAGATGTTTGATTATGAGAAATTGTTTTACGTACGTTTTCATATAAAGACTTTGATTTCGGTTTCTATGCATTAATAGATGGATACTCCATTTCATTTAAATGACATGGTCATTATAATGAAGGATAGAGTTGTAATCTATTATTGTACGTTGGTGAACAATTTGTATACTCTTAAATCATGTATATTCCACAGATGCAACAAATAGTAATTAATAATCCATCTTCTGATCTTAGTAGATGAACTAAACATGCATTTGGCATCTAAGACTAGATCATTTTACTTGAGTAGGATTCAAAAGTTGATAGCCGATAGACCCTTAGGTTTATCTGAAGTGAAAACTATCTGACTTTCGAGTCTTGCTTGGGAGTAAAAATGACTAATTTCTTTTTCAAGGCAAAGGGGTGCAGAACCAAAGATATATATGTCGGAATTAGTTCATTATGATTTATGTGGTCCTAAGATTGTCCGGATGAGAGGTGGATATGAATATTCGTCAATCAATGATTATTCTAGATACCGATATATTTATTTGATGTACTGCATGTCTAAGTTCTTTGATTAATTCAAGAACTGCAAGGCTGGTACAGTGAAGCGTCATGGAAAATATATCAAGTAATGACGATTTAATCGTCATTACGAGCACCTCTTAGGATAGTTAGGAGCTATTAATCAGAGGTTGAGATTAAATCTCAAGTGGTCTACACCGGGCATGCCCCAGCTGAATGGTGTGGTGGATAGAAGGAATAAGACTCTTATGGTAATGATTAGATAGATGATGAATTATTTGAAATTACTTAATTCATTTTATGGATAAGCCCTAGAAACAGTAATTCATTTGAATGTTTGTCTGTTTGTGGGATATGCTATAAAAATAAAGGTGATTTATTTAGTCTAAAAGATCGAAGGGTGATTGTTAACACAAACACTAGATTTTTGGAAAGAGACTATGTATTAAATCATAAACCCATGTATAAATTGTTCTAAAGGAAGTGAGAGGCAAAAACACAAAGATAAGTACCAAGTGTACAAGAGGATATACCACAAGGTAAACTGCAACGCGTGTCACGTCTGATACACAATTGCATGTAGTGTCTTGTCGTAGTGGGAGGGTTCTTCGACAACTTGTAAGATACATGTTTTGGGAAAGTCGTGAGACTTGGTCCCTCGCAAACATGAAATGGACCAACGGATACGACGAAGCACTACAAGTTAGAAATGCCAAATTCTAGCAAAGTGCAATGAATATTAAAATAGAATCGATGGATTTTAAATTAGGTCTGGATGCTTGTTGAACCGCTAAATGACGTAAAAGCCATTGAAAGCGGGCATGCAAGAATAAAAGAGGATCATAGAATAAGGTGAAAACCTTGGAAGCAAGCTTGTTGCGAAAAGGTATACTCAGAAAGAAAGAGTTCGATTATGAGAAAACCAGTTCGCCGGTAGTTATGCCTAAGTTGATCCGGACTCTTTTATTTGTTGCTACTCATATGAAATATGAGGGATAACAAATAGATGTCGAGACAGCTTTCCTGATTGGAAGTCTTAAGGGAAACATCTATGTGAAGCAACCAGAGTGATTCATTGCAAAAGGCTAAGAGCATTGTGATAGTAAGCTTAAAAGTGTCCATTCATGGACTAAAGCAAGCTTCAAGATCATGAAACATCCGTTTTGATGAGGTAATCCAGTGACATAGATCTAATCAATGATCGGATGGGTCTTGTGTATTGAAAAGAGTGATGGACTTCGAAGTGTTTCTAAGTTTGCCCAAGGATATCACAATTTATATTGATGATATTGGTGCAGTTGCAAACTTGAAGGAATCACGAGCCCATAAGGAAATTAAACACATGGAGTGCAAGTACCACGAGAAATCGTATGATGAGGGGAAGGTTGTTGTTGCCTAGATTGCATCGGATGATGACCTAGTAAATCCATTTACAAGGACCTTAAGGCGAGAGCTTTTGATGGTCGTGTAGTGGGAGTGGAAATCAGATGTATGGCAGAAGACATGACAGCATAGTCTTTTAGTATAAGTGGGAGATTGTTGGATTGTATACTAAAAGTCTAGCTTTTTGTATGAACAATATTGTAACAATTAATTTGAAATGAGAATCATATGATCAAATGATTGCATCTTATAATTTATTTATATGTTCGATGCAATAGTCCACTTACTTTATACTGTAGATAATATGTTGTGCGACAACACGCGGAAGATCATATTATCGGTTTCCTTATAAAGTATAAACTGATGCTCACAACCGAGATAGACGGGGACTCTCTATCGGGATGGTTGTAGTGTGGTTTGGTATTAGCTTGTCTTGGCTATAGAATCACATTAGTGCACTTGTGTGTATTGAGCAGGACCGCATGAGATCGTTTGACTTATACTGACTTATAGGAGAACTTGATCTCAGTTATTATGGAAGTTCGTGCTCTTAATCCCTATACAATAACCTCGACAAGTAGGGCAGTATGTATTTCTTTGATTCATCAATGAGTGAGATTTACATGTAATTAAATCAACAAACTCGATGAGTTGGGAAATAGTGATGTCTCTATGGTGTGCTGTTAATTGTAGAAGGAATCCGTGTCCGTCATTGGTTGATGATGTCCCCTTGAGGAGCTCATAAGGATTATCATGTAAACCCTGCAGGTGGAATTTATTCCGACATGATAATGAGGTTGAGTGGTACTACTCTTGGATGAGATATTAATTAATTGAGTTGTCAGTAACTTAAATTAATTAATGGACATTGTATATCATAAACATGGGGAGACTAACGGGCTCATAATAAGAAGGAGCCCAAAACGTAATTTTGAGATTGGTACGGTAGTGCAATAATAATATTTTAGTGGAATATATTATTATTATTGGACTTAAGTATAAGCTTTGGGCTAAGCTTGGATACTTAAGCCCAATGGAGACCCAACCCAATTTCTCCTCCTGGTCCCTGCTGTAGCCCATGTATATAAGTCACCTCAACTTATCTGGAACCCTAATCTAATCTAATCTAATCTAACTGATTATTCACATGTGATGAGGGTTAAGAACAGATTGAGGAGGTCTCGTAGATCGTCGCTCACACGACGTCGAGATCGGACTTGGGACATACAGCAGAAGATCAGAAGGTAGTTTGCTGCTACTGTCTGCGACCTTGCGAAATTTGTATAAATTCTTACAATGCTCAGAATTTGATAATCAATATATTGACGGAAAGCCGTTGAAGAGAGGATCGTCTGAACATAAAGATCACTCAATTCCGACATCAGACGAGGAAGTTATGGCCATTCTCGTGGGACTGCGCAGGCTGCCTGCGAGAATCAATCTTCATCAACATACCTTGGTGAACGGTAATCGTTTCTATGATTTATTGCTTCCGCTGTATTAGAAATGCATGGTATGCTAACGGTTCACGTTAACCAAATGATCCAAGCACCAACACTTCTGCCTTTTAACTTACTCAAGTATCCGAAGAGTTACATGAGACCATCATATTTCTATGAACCTCTCATCTCTTCACTAGAGACTTTAATAGACATCATGAGACGTCCCTTGTGAGAACACACATGTATTTTCTTAAGCAGTAAAATTCTAAACCAAGATTCTTTTCTAATCATCTAATTTGGACAAGTAAATATAATTTCTTTTAGTTAAAAATAAGTGAGATAAAACCACTTGAAAATCAGAGAATCACAAATAAATATATACCGATCAAAACTTCGAATTTTATCCTTTTATATTGATTCCCTCAAAACAATATAAAAATAAAATTCACCGACATCTCAAGCACCGTGAGTCTGCAAGCCACGTTAGTGTGGACGTTTACAAACCCGAACATTTACAAGAGAAGGTTTTACCCATTAATTTCATTTGTCAACCTAACTTTATGACAAAATAATTAATAGTCGGTTCCTCTTTAGCCATGCAAATAATAGCAGTGACTCCGTTGGGGAGGATACTAATTATTTATACCTAAGTGTACACCATTATTTGATCCCAAGTCCACTGCGCGAGCTTGTGTGCCTTACAGTTGGAGAAGTACACACGCGCTCGGATAGCTTCCTACAATCATCAATTATAAGTTTGTACCAGTGAACCCCACATAAACTCATCCGTTAGGGAGGAAGGCACTATAGCCAACGCGCAAGTCCATATGCATCACATTACAAACAATAATTATTTAAAGAAGTCTGTACTAGTGATCCGTGAATAAACTCATCCGTTAGGGAGGAAGGCTCTATTGGCAACGCGCAAGTTTACCCACATCACTTACAAACCAATAATGGAGGCCGCGGGAATTAATTATCAATCCCCTCTCCCACTTAGTTATTTAAGACCGAGGGTTTTTACATGCATATAATATTTCAGAATAAAATATGCAACCTAGCATGCTCATACTTCCAAATATATAACAATAATTGACCAATAAAACAATTATAGCAGTTATATATAAGGAAATAAATTGCCAAAAATAAGTTGACTTGATCAACACTCCAACATACATGCATATAATATACCAAATATAATACGCAATCTAGCATGCTTCTATTTAAGGAAATAAATCATAGAGAATCATGTATACATATATAACAATAATCAATTAATAAATCAATTATAACAGTTATATAACAGCGAATTCGATTGTTCGCCACCAATCACGAATGCTGACAACTGCGATGGGGATCGACCTTCCCGCAGCCTGCTCCACCACTCCGGCACCCTGCCCGATCATATTGTAAAGACTCACGCGGAATCTGATGCAGACCAGTCGAACTTGATGCAAACCCACTCGAACCTAGTGCAGAGTCGATCGAATCTGATGCAGACCAATCGAACCTTATGTGAATCTGCTCGAACCTGGTGCATCATTGATCGAACCTGATGCAGACCAATCGAACCTGATGCAAATCTGCTCGAACCTGGTGTAGCATCGATCGAACCTGATGCAGACCAATCGAACCTGATGTGGACCAATCGAACCTGATGCAGTCCAATCGAACCTGATACAAATTCGCTCGAACCTGGTGCAACATCGATCGAACCTGATGCAGACTAATCAAACCTGATGCAAATCCGCTCGAACCTGGTGCAGCATCGATCGAACCTAATGTAGACCAATCGAACCTGATGCAAATTCGCTCGAACCTGGTATAGCATCAATCGAACTTGATGCAGACCAATCGAACCTGATGCAAATTCGCTCGAACCTGGTGTAGCATCAATCGAACCTGATGCAGACTAATCGAACCTGATGCAAATCCGCTCGAACCTGGTGCAACATCGATCGAACCTGATGTAGACCAATCGAACCTGATGCAAATTCGCTCGAACCTGGTGTAGCATCAATCGAACCTGATGCAGACAAATCGAACCTGATGCAAATTTGCTCAAACCTGGTGTAGCATCAATCGAACCTGATGCAGACTAATCAAACCTGATGCAAATCCGCTCGAACTGTCGCTCGTCCAAGGGCCTACTTGCACGGAACCAAGTTCAGCCCAACGCGCAACATCAAACTACACCAACTGTCGTTCAGGGTTCGCAACTTTAGGAATTTGGGAATCCAATCTCCACCGTCCAGAATCTACACCTGTGAGTTTTGAACATGCTGTCCAAATTACAGATCGATCCAACGGTTATATCTGAGAAACGGCTCTATTCTCTCGACTGCGCAGAACAGAATCGCCCAAAAACTGCTTCTGTTTTCGGCGTATTCCCAACAATGCAAAGCTCCAAATACAATCTTCACCGTTCAGAATGTACATTCACAAAATCCGAACGTGCTGACCAAAATTCAGCCTGATCCGACGGTTGAAACTCTGGTTATTACCTCTGCAATATCACTGCGCTGGATTTTCTCTCAATTTCTTCCTTCCATGTGAAATTGACGAACAGTTTTCGTCGAATCCTCTCACACACAACCATCAACGAACAGATATGATATAGGGTATATTTCACATAGGGATATTCATGGTTTGCGCAGTAAAACCAAAACCCTAAACATGCGATCCTAATTTCGAAAATTAACCACATAAACCCTAGTCTAACGTGTCACGCTTCACCACGAAACCGAAGCTCTGATACTAATTGCTGGCACTTGGATCGTTTGGTTAACGTGAACCGTTAGCATACCATGCGTTTCTAACACAGCGGAAGCAATAAATCATAGAAACGATTACCGTTCACCAGGGTATGTTGATGAAGATTAATTCTCGCAGGCAGCCTGTGTAGTCCCACGAGAATGGCCATAACTTCCTCGTCTGATATTGGAATTGAGTGATCTTTATGTTCAGACGATCCTCTCTTCGACGGCTTTCCGTCAGTATATTGATCATCAAATTCTGAGCAC
The DNA here is from genome assembly GCA_023678885.1 of Pogostemon cablin. Taxonomy (NCBI): domain Eukaryota; kingdom Viridiplantae; phylum Streptophyta; class Magnoliopsida; order Lamiales; family Lamiaceae; genus Pogostemon; species Pogostemon cablin. The sequence goes on from CM042997.1 coordinate 13,091,692, forward strand.
TATACGAATTTATAAAAATTTCGCAAGGTCGCAGATAGCAGCAAACTACCTTCTGATCTTCTGCTGTATGTCCCAAGTCCGATCTCGACGTCGTGTGAGCGACGATCTACGAGACCTCCTCAATCTACTCTCAACCCTCATCACACATGAATAATCAATTAGATTAGATTAGATTAGATTAGGGTTCCAGATAAGGTGAGGTGACTTATATACATGGGCTACAGCAGGGACCAGGAGGAGAAATTAGGTTGGGCCTCCAATGGGCTTAAGTATCCAAGCTTAGCCCAAAGCTTATACTTAAGTCCAATAATAATAATATATTCCACTAAAATATTATTATTGCACTACCGTACCAATCCCAAAATTACGTTTTGGGCTCCTTCTTATTATGAGCCCATTAGTCTCCCCATGTTTAAGATATACAATGTCCATTAATTAATTTAAGTTACTGACAACTCAATTAATTAATATCTCATCCAAGAGTAGTACCACTCAACCTCATTATCATGCCGGAATAAATTTCACCTGCAGAGTTTACATGATAATCCTTATGAGCTCCTCAAGGGGACATCATCAACCTATGACGGACATGGATTCCTTCTACAATCAACAGCACACCATAGAGACAGCACTACTTCCCAACTCATTGAGTTTGATGATTTAATTACATGTAAATCTCACCCATTGATGAATCAAATAAATACATAATGCCCTACGTGTCGAGGTTATTGTATAGGGATTAAGAGCACGAACTTCCATAATAACTGAGATCAAGTTCTCCTATAAGTCAGTATAAGTCAAACGATCTCAAGCGGTCCTGCTCAATACACACAAGTGCACTAGTGTGATTCTATAGCCAAGACAAGCTAATACCAAACCACACTACAACCATCCCGATAGAGAGTCCCCGTCTATCTCGGTTGTGAGCATCTGTTTATACTTTATAAGAAAACCGATAATATGATCTTCCGCGTGTTGTCGCACAACATATTATCTACAGTATAAAGTAAGTGGACTATTGCATCGAACATATAAATAAATTATAAGATGCAATCATTTGATCATATGATTCTCATTTCAAATTAATTGTTATAACATTGTTCATACAAAAAGCTAGACTTTTAGTATACAATCCAACAGCCCCCTCTACTAGGAAATTCAATTTCCAGAAAATAAGCATTATGTGATTCTGTCTCAGTTAAGCTACCATCCTGGTCTCCTATGAACACATAACCCTTAGAATGTTCACAGAATCTTATGAAGATACACTTTTTGCCTCTAGGACCTAACTTTCCATATTAACTCGATGAATTATGTACGTAAGCTGCTAATCCCCAAGCTCTAAGGTTACTCAAGTCAGGTTTTTTATCCATCCAAAGTTCATATGGAGTTGAAGCAACTGACTTAGAAGGCACGCGATTAAGTACACAAGATGCCGTAAGTAACGCATCTCTCCAAAAAGAGATCGGTAGATTAGCTTGTGCCATCATGGATCTAATCATCTTCAACAAAGTTCTATTCCTTCTTTCAGCAACACCATTTTGTTGAGGTGTATAAGAAACAGTTAATTGTCGGATTATACCCTTTACATTACAAAATTCTTTGAATTGTTTTGAAAGATATTCACGTCCTCTATCAGTTCTTAAAACTTTGATAGATTTGATTTTTTTGATTTTCAACTCCACTCAAGAATTATCTAAAACAATCTAATGCTTCAGACTTATGAGTTATCAAATAGACATATCCAAAACGTGAATAATGAATGTAATGAAATAGTGAGCTCCATGTCGTGCTCTCACATTTACAGGACCACATATATCAGAATAGATTACTTCTAATGGAGATTCAGACCTAATGGCTTTACCAAAAGGTTTTCTAGTCACTTTTCTAGCAAGACAGTGTTCGCATTTGGATAATTCAACTTTAGAAGAAAGATTAAAAAATCCTTCTTTCATAAGTCTATTCATCCTATCTTGCCCAATATGACCTAATCTAGCATGACAAACATCATCATTCACATTTGCATTACTAGAAGAACAAGCATTTAGCGAATATGAATAATCATCATAATAACTAAACGTCATTCTATTACAATTTAAAACCATAAAGCCATCAGTCATATGTCCAGACGCGTAACAAGCATCATCAATGCAAATTACCACAGTACCTTTAGTAAATAATACATCATAACCCAAATTAAGTAGAACTAAAATAGAAATTATATTTCGCGTGATCTCCGGAGCATAAAGAACATCATGTAGAATAAAGGTCCGACCATCGTCAAGGTCCAATTTGCAAGTCCCAAGTCCTTTGACTTCGACTCGAGCATTGTTTCCTACATATATCCACCTAGTCTCCTTTGGAACACGATGGAAATCTACAAAAGCTCCTCTGTCTCTTGTCACATGGTCTGTTTTTCCTGAGTTTATAATCCACAAAGGATAAGAATCAGACAGCAAGACGGTACTCGAGACATTAATTTCACACAAAACAGAATAAGATGAATCTACCTTGTCCCTCCTGGGCTCAGGACATTCAAGAGCATAATGACTAAGCTTACTACAATTGTAACATGGCATCTTGATTTTATCCTTCTTATTCTTTTTTTTCACGCTTCTTTTGCTTTTTCCGTTCATCAGTTTTAGTTGTTAGATTATTGTCAGTCTTACCACCACCACCACCACCAAATTGTCTTTCCTTCTTTTCCTTCTTCCAATTCCTTTTCCTTTTGAAGCTCGAAGCTCCCTTAGAAGTAGAACCGGCATAGAAGGCCCCAGAAGAAGGCTTTGAGGCTCCGAGCCTCTCATCTTCTAGCTCAACATGACGAGCAACATCATTGAAAGTTTTAATGCTTTCATTATGGGTCAAGTTGACTTTTAGATGTTCCCAATGATCAGGTGAAGAGCAGATCAGGGCTTGGATCTAGGTTTCCTTTTGATATTATGATCTGGTTTCCTTTTGTAAGTATCGAATTTAATAGCCAACTGCCTAAGCCTTGTAACCGATGTACCACCATACTTCTTACATAGATACACTAAGATATCATGTGCGGTGGGATTTTGCTCACATTCATGAATCATCGCATCGATTACTGAGCTTACAAGAATACCTCGTGCAATGGAATTTTTCTTTTTTCATGCCTTACGCTTCTTAGTTATGTCTCCCTTGGTTTCTAATTCCCGCGCCTGGATCATCCATCACTTGGTTTATAGAGTCCAATGCATCTTGTTCATCCAATACGTACCAAATTTTATGACGCCATGTGTCATAATCATCACCTTTGAGTTTCTCACCTTTGTTCAACTCAACGACAATAGATTTTTATGCTATGATATTTAATAGAAATTAAAGTGATTCAGTATGTTAATAATGTTTTTATTAAGTTTTACGTTAAGCCAAACAGAGACATCTCAATAAATAACACAAGACTTAATCTTGAAAAATAGCTCGGAGACTACTAATCATCAATCTCATCATGTGTTATAATATTAGATTCTTGCTTCAAAACGTAAAAACACAATGTTCAAGTGATTAACAAAATAATATTGAACAACCACTTATAAAAAGAACCTAAACAACCATCCACAATAGCAAAAATACCAAGTCTGACAAGTCATGACCAATAAATTCTAATGAACTCCCTGAGTTACTGATGCGTGTTTTCTTTGCACGCAAAATTAATCCCCAAGTATGAAGGATATCAGTTGCAGCTTAAGCAAGCGACCAAGTTAAATATCGAACCCAAAAGACGGTGTATAATTAATTTAATTATTTACTAAATTAATTAAGACAAGGGCAATAAGATTGAAGATTTCATTATTAATCTACTAACAATTAATTAAAATAACAAATAAAATAAATTATGCACTAGAAGAATATGAAAGTGGCTCAAGAATGGAGAATAGGTATCTCTAGTGTAATCCAGTTTTATTACTTAACTTCTCTCTCAAGTGCAGGCTGACTCTGCCTTGTAGAATATGGATGCATCACTAAACCTTCCAAATATACTTTATAGACACAAGTAAATATGCGTGTAACACGTGTGAAATACTTCGAAGTAAGAGACGTAATTTCACCCCCTTTCTAGGTACTATCAGTATCAATTATTTTCCACGTCTGGAATCTAACCCGATATGATCTTCCTTTATAAGTCTATAAAATTACCCTATTTATCCTGCTTATTAACTCAAATTCAATTCAATTAATAAACATTCATATATGATAGTTCTAATGAAGCTTCGGAGTCCCCTCACTTAGAATCATAACATAGAATCCTGTTCAGCGGTGAACGCACTCAATATACAACCAAGATATATATTTAAACTCTATATACCAATTGAAGATGCATAAAACGACCGTGAATATGGATTAAGAAAGCACAATCATATATAAAATTAATCCACAAGTAATGTTGTACGGAGGACACACAAGTGAGTTTAATTAATTCATAAAACATTCAAAATCCTAGATCTACCAAAATGGTTCTAGCCCAAGATGTTGCGAAGAACAATCATGGGGGTTGGATAGATCTTACCCATATGTCTGAAAAATACAAAATAAATTAGGAAACGAATAAAACCTTAGATGTGGGCGTCGTCATGTCCTTCTCCATCTTGAATCCTCCTCTTGGTTCTCCTCTTGATTCCACATACGAATCTTCAAAGTGATGGATGGATGGAGAAAAGGACGTGGATGATGTTTGGGGGGTGATCCCCCTTTGTGGGGTGTAGGATGATTGTGTTGTGGTCTCTCTTTCTTTGTGTGATCTACATCCCCTTTTATATTTGTAATCTCTCCTTATGGACCTTGGATGAGCTTTTTCTTGGAAAACATGAAAATACACACACTTGGGGTGAAAAATATGGATCAGGAGCTATTCGGGCATTTGGTTCGATCATGGGCTTTGTCGAACCAGATCAGGGAGGTCGAACCACTCTGTAACACGATTTCAGGTTCCTGGTTCGACCCGAACCAGTGGTCGAACCACAAGCTTCTTGGTCAAACCAGCTTGCGCAGTCTCACCGTTTCACGTATAACTTGCACATCTGATCTTCGATTTGAGTGATTCTTATGTTCACGTGATCTTCTCTTCCTTATATTTCTATCCATATATATAACTCATAAAAACTCCAACATTTAAAGGTGTAACAAGCCATGCAAAGTGATACAATCGTGCTGAGCAGGAACAGCTGCGCGGCATCACCATTTTGATCATAACTTTCTCGTTTGGAATCCGGTTGAAGTGTTTCTTACGCTAAAACGACCCTCTCTTCTGTGGCTTTCTAAATATTGGTCAAAATTATATTTTTAAGCTGCACACCAACACAGAAAAATTACACAAGTTGGACGTGCATTTTCCAGCATTCTTGCACCAGTTACACCTTTTCTCCAACTTTGCACTTTTGATTCTTTTTCCACTTAAAACACAATAAAATACATCAAACACACCTTTTTCTCACATATATCAAATATAGGACACTTGTGCTAATATATGACAACAATTCTCATAAAAAATGTGTTAAATTGAACACTAAACATGCTTATTTTCATTCTCATCAGTTACCAATTAGAAATTACAATGGAAATGAATTAAGAGATCCACTAATTGATCTTTCTAATTTATCACTAGATTTCCAATAACGTTTCCAATCAAATTCTTTAGTCCCCCACACTAAAGATAGCTTTCCCTAAAGGATTCATATGAGGATTCTTTATCTGACGTTTCTTTCAACCACTCAGTCTCAAAAAATCATAACGTCGATTCCTTTCCATCCTTAAGCAGACTAATCTTAGTGCCTGTGTCATATCTTCTGCTTCAGAAGCCTCGACCAAATCATACATAATAAAATAACCAATAGGTTTCACTTCGTAAGTCTCCCACTGAACCCAAAAATCCTCTTGTAGGTGGGGAGGCAAAGTGTTAGTCCAGGTCTTTGGACTAGAAATTTGATGATACAGATTATGTGAAATCTGTCTGCAATAAATTAATCGCAACAATTGGTTGTACAGTTTAAATAAATCTATTGCGTAGTCCCTTATGTTGTGTGTTGGCTTCATTTTATAATTAAAAAATTCATGGAGGACTTCATCCTTAGTCCTAATGTCTTCCTCTGTAATTGTTCCCTGTCCTGAAATGCCTCTGAGAAAAACTAGCAACAAAAAAAAAACACACACCAGTGTTAGTCAAACTATGTCACATGAATTTTCTCTCCATATAATGCATATGGAAACAACTTTCCAAGATGCAATAGGCATATTCACAAGTGAATAAGTCCAACTCACTTTGGCTCCCACTTTCATATGCTACAGGAGTTTGAACAGTTCTAACATCACTCTACACCATGAATTTAGAATTAAATGATATATTAAGGTGCATTATTATCAAAGATTGCAACCAAATAGCCACCCCATAGGTTTATTTTAATAAATATGTCACAAAATGAAGTAAAACTACACATACACACTAAAGATGATGTCAAACACTCTTGAAAACATCACAATTGGACTCCACATGTCGAAACATATCGGAATACATTAGAACATTGCCGAAAAATATCGTGACGCACTGCCACGCGACGCCTGACGCCATCACGCACCTCCCACGCACCGCCACACACTCGGACGCACTCTCACGCGCCGACTGCCGGTATGCTACTGACCGGTGCTTGTACCTCACACACCACCACCAGAGTCAGCAACCACCGGTACGTGGGCTTCACGTGCCACCGCCGGAGCCCACGCACCATGCCAGAGTCATCAGTCATCGGTGCGTGGGCTTCACGCGCCATCGCCAGAACTGCCGTCTGCCGGCGCGTAACATTCACGTGCCACTACCAGTCACCTAACATCCGGTGGGTTCTGGTCCCGATCCAGCCTGGTCTGACCTTGTCCGGCCCGATCTGACCGTGTCCAACCCAATTTAGAGACAACTATGTTTTAATTACGAAAAGTCCTTGAGCTTTCTCTAATTTTCAAAAACATACCCTTAAAGTCTCTAAACTTTGCAGTTTTGGCCCAAACACGAAAAAAACTTCAAAAAATCATAACTTCAGTTTTAGAAGTTAAAAAAATATAAAAAAATTACTGACGGACTCCTCTCGATGAGGCGTTTCCAGTGGTATAATTAAAACATGGTTTTACTTACACAAAAATGATAAAAAATGACACCCTTTAACAATTAATGGTGAAAAAGAACGTCATGTACACATAGCCACCGGAAACAACGTAATCTATCTCAAACTCACATTAATGACCCATCAATGTCACACAATACAACAATCATATAACATCAAAACTACAATCATGTATGAGCATATAAATCATAAAGACAGAAAACTTAAAACCATGAAAAACCAAAGAAAAAAAACACGGAGTACCAGCCATTGGCTCTGATACCAATGTTGGAAAACTCACGTACATATAAGCACAAACCCTAATCATGCTTAGAGAGAAATCATACCTCTCTCCGTAGGGTTAAATTGCAGTGGAAGAATACGTATGAACCTATTGGTACTCTATACTGTGATCTTTGGATCAAATCTTCAACACGGGGTTGTAGATTAATGTCCATGATATGGTGTTAATCTGGACAATTTTAAGAATTGAATTTTGCATTGTGAATTTGGAAGAAAAAACACACAGAGAGAAAACGTGATCTTGCATTCTATATTCCGAAATCACGTCTGAAGCTCGTTCTGATAACTGCTTACGCAATATCAAATATTCCCCAAAAGGAGGAGTTAAAAAACTAACTTTTCAACTCCTTCTCTCTCTTATCTACTTTCTCTCATATGTGGATTTATTAATAATTAAATAATATTAATTATTATTTACAATTTTTTATTTTTTCATAGCATGTTCTAGGTCGGTCTCCAAGAAGTTTTTTTTAATGAGAGGTAGAATCATACATTCAAGTCCTATCTATTTGAGCTATTAATTTGGGTGATAAAAAAGAAAATTTAGCTAATAAATCCGCCACTTTGTTAGTCATACGATAAATATGAGATATATATTGAGGAAATTAGGGTGCTCCATCAATAAACTCCCCTCATCCACTAGAATTTTTATAGTATCAAAATGAAATTATTGAATTGTAACTACTTGAACAACCAACGAAGAATTAGAGAACACATAAACTCGCTCATAACCACAATCTATACAAAATTGTAGGCCAAATAGATAACACTTAATTCTTCGAACAACACTAATAGAGGCTCACTAATAGGAATAGCTGCTGCTGCTACGATTGCACCAATGTGATCTCGAACAATAAAACCCACTCCAAAATATCCCTTGTTTGGGTTGAAGGCTGCATCAACATCTAGTCGGAGATTTCTAGTATTAAGCTTGATCCACTTTTCTACAATTTTCACTTGGGCTGTGGAGACAAGTATTTTATTTGCAACTTTAAACTCTTCAAGAAATAACAATACCAATCAATAGAGGCATCATAAACTTAATTATAGGATCATGGCGAGCTACACAAATATTCTTCCAAGTTTCCCAACATGCCACTGCAAAAATTTCAATTTGTAGAATACAAAAGTCATTTCAAATAGCAACTACACATTCAAGAAAATCACATCCATCAAATTTCTTCAGGCAACTCCACATACAAGATTCTTTCCAAAAATTCCTTAAGACATGATAAAAAATTAGACAATGAGATGTAGTTGCTGATCCTTTTCCGCAAAGTCCATATTGCTCTATAGTTGGGATATGATGGCATACAAGATTATAGGGAACTATAATGAAATTTCTACATGCTTGTTAAAAGAACACTCTCACTGTTGGGTATCGCAGTCATCGACACGTCAGTGGAGACGAGGGCTTCTCAGGTTTCCTGAGTTTGGCTCACGAGAAGAGCTAATGTAACACAATGATAAGAAGCCAAAATCCACAAAGGATTAGAGCCAACACCCATCGGAGGAACTTATCACTCAAACACTCTCACAACCTCTCTATTTCTTCACACCGGTAACTGAAGGCGAGAGGCCTTTTTATACCGAGTAGAAAGGGAGGAAACTAGTAAGAGTTAGAGTTCCATTAGGGTGTGAGGTGATTGTCATTATTTTCACCTAGATTTTAGTGCCTTTTTATGTGTATTTTTATATTATTTTATCCGTATTCTATGTGTATTTTGGTGGTATTTTGTGTTATTATGGAAACGTGTGAAAATGAACTTAAACGTATGAAAACAAGTGAAAATAGAGCAAAACGGAGATGGAAGCTAAAACGAAAAGAAGAGCGCACAACTCGACTTAGACACGAGTCGAGCTGCCGAGGTCGACCGTCGATGATCAACTGTACACATCAGACACACTTGCTCGATACCCCCTGTGCCCGAGCTCTGATACTCGAGTCGAGCTTATGCGAGGAACATGACTCGAGCTCCGTAAAACTCTGTAACCTGTCGAGAAAACTCATCCTGACTCGAGTCGAGCTCAAAAAAATATCTAAAAATTATTCAGCGATCTTCTAGAAGGTTTCAAGGGGTATAAATACACCCATTTTCAACATTTCCACCAGAATTCGAAGGGTTTGAGCTGCACACACACATCACACATTATTTTGGTCATTTTACACCATTATCTTTATCCATTCTTCATCCATATCATCTATCTATCATCCTTCCATCAAAACCACCATCCAAGTGAGGAAAAGAAGTAAGGGAGTGGGGAGAATTGCAAAGAGATCACCATTGAGCAATTCAGGGGAGTTTTCATCTAATTCTTGTACTAAACCTTATAGTTTCACCATGGTTTGTGAAGATACACTGGTCTATGTTGTTTTCTATAAGATTATGGTAGGCTAATCTCCTTTGTGAGATTAGCAACATTAATGGTGTTGGATGATTTTGGGATTTATGCATTTAAATTTATGTGTTGATTGAGTTTATTAATTTTCTATTATTGATGTTGTAGATCTTGATGTTTATGATGATTTGTTGTTTTAAGCATGTGATGAGATTCAGAAATCAATTATGTGTTTAAGATAATTAATTGAATCATTTTGTTATAAACTTCATGTGCATTAATCTAAAATGAGATAGAGATATCCTTTTGGATTTAGAATCCTTTGATAGAACATTTAATTGGTTAGATCGAGAGGTTGATTGATCGGGTGAGGGGACATTCAAATTAAATATAGTACCTAGTTGGAATTGTTTGTTTGAACTCAATCCTTTAAGCCATTTTGAGACCTTATCAAGGATCTACATCCTATCCATTTCGAGAGAGAGTTTAGATAGAATTAGTGATTTTACCTTAATTTTTTCACCCATTATACACGTGAATTTGATGCATAAATCCTAGAACTGCCACACCCCTAGTGTTGTTAATCTCACTTTTACTTAACTTGGAACAACACTCATCTTCACTTTATCTTTGTTTGTTTGATCATTCATTGTTTATTTGCCTAGATTAATTTTAATTACTTGTTTGAACACACTCAAATCCAACCATGATTCATCTCTAAAAAATTACAAAAAATGCGAGATTGTGTAAGCTCTAGTATGTGCCTCCCTTGGGTTCAATAAATTAATTTCTTGGTCACTCGTTGTACACAACGGTAGAGTATTTCTTTCTCTATTTACACGTAAGCAAAATTATGATCATAAGGGAAAAGGATTTGGGCCATACTTAATTAAAAGCTGTCCAAACCCAAAGAGAAAGAAGACCAGCAATTGGACCATACAATAGAGCCTAAAGGGTCCAACAATTCTCCATCTTGTTCCAAATTCATATAGTGTAGGAGTTCATCATCGCACCTTTCCGGACAAACCTGCACATTTACAAAACACAAAGTTTAGTGTATAATCCGTTTTGCCATACACGAAGTAAGGCAAAATAATGACACAAAGTCACATGAAGGGAAATGCAACAAAGGCAAATGACACATAGTTATAGATTCACAATATCATAGATATATAAAGAGTAGAGCAAAAATCTTATATGTGATCATAGAGATCATGAACACAAAGTTCAAAGGGTGATACAAAAAATTAGAACACAAAGAAAACATAAGTCACGTGCGCAGACCAAAAACACAAAAAACAAGCTATAGCAATTAAAAAATCACGAAGACACTCCAAAAAGAAGTACACACGGATAAAGCATAATCTAACAAGAGCTACAAAAGCTTAGATTTATGCAACATGTTCCACCTCACAAAGAGACACAAATAAGCATATAATATGCACATTAGCACAAACAATACCAACAAATAGTAAATAGTAATAGCACTCCACCTCACTAGAAGGTAGCAATCAACAACAAAAGCAAGTTTAAGAAATAAACATGTTAGACGTAAAATATATTTCAAAGTAATTCTCACAAAGAGAATACACATAATTTAAAGAAAACAAATTTCCACACAAACATGCATAAATAATAAGCCAAAAAAACACACAAAGTATTTAAAAGACACAATTAAATACACATGATCATAAATCAGAAAACATCACCATAATTCACAGATTCAACTGAAACATTTGCTTGATCACTAATATTATCCTTCTTGGGATGGGGACATTTATTGGCATAATGACCACATTCATGACAATTATAGCATCTTTTATTCTTACCCTTATTTTTAGGCTTAGCCTTAACATGTATAACACCCCCAGAGTGAGTTTCATTTTGTAACATCCCATAAATTTTACATGCGTATTTTATTGTGCCCCATTCTCTAAGGCCCAAAAATAAAATTATACTCCCAGCCCAACCCATCTTTTCTATCGGCTTTAAATGAAAGGAAAGAAAAATATAATTGAAATCTTTCCTTCCCAAAACCAAATCGTCACTTTTATTGTTCATCAAGAAAGATCATCCCTGCAAATCAACCCCTAAATTAACTCTCCTAACTAGGGAAAGTTTGTCAAATCCTGTAAAAGAGTATCTGTTAGGGTTTTGTACAGTCATATATATATATATATATATATATATATATATATATATATATATATATATATATATATATATATATATATATATATATATATATATATATATGTATATATATATGTATATGTATATATAATGCTTCATTCTATTTTTTTCTCACCTAAACATCGCTTCTCAAGCGGCTGCAAACTAAGAGAAAGGGTAAAAGTTTCTCTCATCTCTTCCTTTTCTGTTTTTTATTGTTGAAACCCCAACCCTAATTCCTTTCATCCACAATTCTTATATGTTTTAAATTTAATCATAATATTACGTATTTGGTTAGTAATGTTTAATCGTGTGATCATAGGCTTTGGAGGAGAGTCGGAGCGTGACGTGTAGTATTCGTGTTTAAAACTTCTCAAGGTTTAAGGTGGGAATTTCTCATCTTATATTTGTTAATTGTTTCATATGTGATTATTTATTATAAGTGAATTATTATCATGTTATGATTTTTATTTAAAGTATGTGAATTGATATATGCAATACGGGTATTGGACCGTAATGGTACCCTACCAATGTCATGGGTATTGAACCGTAATGGTGCCCTACCAATGTTATGGGTAATGAATCGCGATATCGTATCTTTTATGTCATGAATAATGGATCGAAAGGTACCTTATCAATATGTCAGGAATTGTATTGTAGGTGATTTAAATTGTTGCGTATGAATTATTAACTTGTATGATGAGATTAATTTTCACTGATCTATGGTTGTTCATCCCTATATTTACCACCTTTTAGATTAAATTTGGCGAAAGCGTACGAGTGGGGACGCGTTGGCGAGTAGACTTAATAGAATTTTTAATAAATTGCAGTTTATGTGACTACGTACTTTGATGTTTATGTTTTCTTATTTTAACTTATGGGCATGAAGAGAGTCAATGGGATTTTGTTTTACTTAACCTACGAAATATTATGCACTTTGATGTTTGTCGTGAAATGAATGTTCCGGTGGACGTCCTTATTTACAAGGTCGTCTTTATGTGTTGTGTGTCGTTTGCATCGGTAAAGGAGTAGTTGAAATTAGAATTTTGATGCATATTATAATTTGTTCTTTTAAATTGATAGCCTATTTGCATAATGTATTGATTGTTTAAATTATGTTCGGTGGACTCGTGTCACACTAGAAGGAGTTCTCAGATTTGAATTGAGTTTTGTACTGCCACATGATATTGAATTAAATAATTATGGTGCTTAGTGAGTGTTGGGTTATCAGTGGAGTTAACATATGGAAAAACTCTAATTACATTACTTGAGTTGAATGTTATTAATTTCAAGGGTAATATGTTCTTTTCTTTTATTTGTTTATGGAATATAATGACTATGAATCCTTTTCTTCCAATATAAATTACCCCTTCTGATAATTTTGATGTACACTACAATAATATTCATTACAGAGTTTGGCTTATAAAGCCTAAATAAAAACAGAACAGAAACTGAAACATAACTGCCTATTCTTACAAGCAATTTTGCTGAACTTTTGTCTTTTTTAAAATAGTTGATAGTATATTTTTAATTAAATATAATCAGTTTTGACAAAAGCTTCTATGTCCCCGGCACACGGATTTAAACCCGTGCACCCAAACCCGACCTTGCCCATACTCTAACCCGACCCGGAATATATAAGAAAAAAATCTAGATTCATTTCACTCGTCACCCATCTGCAATCTCTCTAATTCCCAAACACTCTCTCTTTAATTCTCAAACGTGCAGGGTTTTCTTATCGTCTCTGTTCTTCAGCAATTCCTCGCCATCGATTAATGACAGTGTATGTGGTGGTACCGTCGATTCAAAGTGTCGACCATTGAATTGCTGTCGCCTGTAGAATCGCAAGGTTTTTCACTCTCCTCTACAATCTAGACATATGTTTCATTTCCTCCTAAATATCTTCGATTTTTCTTATTTTTGTAGTTCCGTTTTCTGATTTGTCAATGTATGCAAAAATCTACATCCTTAAGAATTCATTTAAAATCTTGTAGTTTCCATTATTTACTTTTATGGGTATCAACAAGCATAGTTTCTGCTCATATTTGTTATATGTATGGATATTTGAATTGAATTAGGTGGAAATTTTTCACTGACGACATATTTAGATGCTATGGTTTAAAGATTTAGAAGAAACTAGTTTATGCTCTTGTGCATTTGTCCTTGTTAATAGAAAATATATTTACTATGTTGTAAATAACTAAAGTTTTGTTATCTTGTCTATTTGTGTTAGGTTTTGGAGCATGAAGGAATAGATTATGAAATCCACAAGCTCATTCTTGCATGCATTAGGAATTTTGTCAAAAAAACATCCATGGTTTCTCAATTTTTGGTGCTATATGCTTGTATATGATTATGTACTTGCATATCCTAGATTCTTGATGAGTGATATTTTCACCTAGATTTTAGTATCTTTTTATGTGAGTTTTCATATATTTTTATCCGTATTTGTGTTCTATTTGGTTGTGTTTTGTGTTTTTATGGAAATGTGTGTAAATGAGCTTAAACCTATAATTTTCACTTTTTATTTGATGCTAGATATGATAAGGAAGGCATAGGAAAAAGTGGATCTCAATTCGGAGTTGAAACGAGGGAGAACGAGCCAAAACAGTGAAGAAATACAGGAGCCAGCACCAACACGGGCCGTGTACCCAACACGGCCCTGTAAGAGGTGGCCGTGCGGCAACACCAGTTCGTTCAACACGGGCATCTTAAGGCCGTGTCCAGTAGCACGAGTCGTGTTGGCAGCACGAGTCGTGTTGCTAACACTGGCCTGTCCAGAATGGCCGTGCGAGAGCATCAGTTCACACAACACGGCCATCTTATGGCCGTGTTGCCGAGCATGACTCGTGCTGTGTAAATTCCTGCTAAAAATCAGAATCCTTCTAGAAGCTTTCCAAGGGGTATAAATACCCAATAATTCAACATTTGATCAGTTTTGGGCGAGGGTTTCACTCCAACACACACCTCACACACCATTTCCTCCATTATTCACCTTCACCTTCATCCATTCTTCATCCTTTAGATCTACCTTGATCCAACCATCACAACCTCCATCCAAGTAGTAGAGAAGCAAGGAAGAGAGGTGAATAACAAGGGAAGGAAGGAAATCACCATTGAAGTGACATCAAGGGAGTTTCCATTCATTTCTTGTATTAAACCTCATAGTTTCATCATGTTTTGTAAGGATCTTAATGTCTATGTTCATTTCCTTCTCAATATGGTAGGCTAATCTCCCTTGTGAGATTAGCAACATGAGAGTTGTTGGATAATTTTGGGGATTTGTGTATTTAAATTCATATGTTGATTGGATCTATGATTTTCTACCATTGATTATTAATTGCTTGAATTGTATTGATGATTTGTGTGTTTAGTTGTTCTAGATATGTAATTAGATTGAGAAATCAATTATATGCTTAGGATAATTAAGTGAATCATTTCATCAAACACTTCATGTGCATTATAGATTGTGAAGAGATTGAGAAGTCCTTCATAGTTTAGAACCCTCTGGTAGGACATGTGATTGGTTTGATCAAGAGATTGATTAATTATGTGAAGGGACTCTCATTTAAGCTTAGTACCTAGTTGGAATTATTTAAGTGAGAACCAATCCATTGAGCTATTTGATATTCATATCCTATCCATCTCGAGAGGGAGTTTAGGTGATCTTAGTGTTGGCCCTTAGTCTCTTACCCATGACACATATGAATTTATTGCATGATACCTAGATTTTCCATGCTTTAAGTATTGCTAGTCTCATCTCTATCTACTTGGCTCATTCATCCATCTCCCATTCATCTATCCTTTTATTTTATTGTCATTTCTTGATTATCTCCCCTTCTCGTTCATCTCTATAATACTATGACAAACACGAGATCGCTTAGATCCTAGTACCTTCCTCCATGTGGTTCGATAATTTCTTTAATTGGTCATACCACTATATTATGGCTAACCATATGGCGCCGTTGTCGGGGAGGTAACGGTTGCTAGTGGTTTAACGAAGGAGTGTTTCGATTGGTATTAATAGAGATATTTTTATTGCTTTTTATTATTTGTTTTGGAAAATTTTTGATCTCACTTGTTCGTTTTGATAGGTACTTGAAACTACCTTGAGAGAAGAGGAAGGGGGATCAAAGCCAAAAATAGCAAGTTGGAAGAAGAATTGTAGTAAGCCTTGAGAAGAGCATTTAAATAGATGGTTGGAACCAATTCACAAATGTCTTTGGAAATCAATTTGCAAGGGTTCCACCTCCACAATCAAGAGGCTACATGAATGAGAGCAACTATGGGTACAACTTCCAAATGAATCAAGAAAGCTCTCAATACTACAATCAAGGAGGAAATGGAGAATGACAACAAGCTTACAATGCAAATACATTCCATCCGTATCAAGCATACACTTATTCTCCACCAAATCCCAACACCAACACTTCTCCTCCATTTCAAAACTACGCCTTACTTGAATTATATAGAAGAAGTGCTCAAGGAAGTGATGAAGGTCAAGATCCTCAATCAAGTTTTCTTCAAAATGAATCCTCCGAGATAATTACCCAAGTTACTTTGGAAGTGACAAGACAAATAAGGATGATGAATCAAGGTGCTTATGGTCAAGTCTTGTCTAATTCAAGTTTGGGGGGTGCTCAAAATGTGAAAGGTATATCGATTCCTAGTCCTATGGAGCAAGAAGAGTAGAGGATGCCTACGCATCAAGTAGGAGATGTTTCTTTCATGGGAGTGGATGATTTCCAAGGAAATTTTCAACATAACTATGAAGGAAGTTTTCATGGGAATTATCCACCAATTCAAGAATGGAATTGTGACAACCAAGAGGGAGGAGACTTTCAACATGTCGAAGAAGAAAAATCATCTTTAGAAGTATTGATTGAGAAGTTGATTGAAACAAGGAGAAAGAGTGATGAAGTTAATGAAAGAAGATTCAAGGCTAGTGAGGAAAATAATGAAAGAAGATTCAAGGCTATTGAGGAAAATAATGATCAAAGATTCAAAGCCTTGGAGCATCAAGTGAGCCAAATTGTAAGTACTTTGACCAATTTTCAACAAGTTGAAGAATTTGAAGAGGAGAGCAAAGTCGAAGAAGAGTTGGAGAAAGAAGAGAATTTGGGGGATGAAGAATCAAATGAGGTGTTTGAAGAGCCTATTGAGGCAAATGATGTTGATGAAGAGGAACAAAGTCTAGAAACAAATGATGATGACTTGAAGAGTGAAATGAGCATTTCTAAACCTTTAAACTCTTTAAGTTGCTTTGAACTTGATAATATTGTTTACATTGATTTTGTTTTGCCCATTGATTTTTATCATATCCTTAGAAACAAAAGAGAACTCGAAGAGATGTTGGAGATCTATTTGGTAAGGAGGAATAAGTGGTGTTCAAGAATGGAGAGGGCAATAGAGTGTAAGCTCAAGAGAGTTGAATTTTTGAAGCCATGCTCGAAGGATGCAACTGAGGTCGTCACTTGCCACAAATGACTAATAGAGAAAGAAGCACAACGGTTAAAATTCGATGGCAAGGATGAAAGATATCCGTGGCCATTCCGATGAGTTCTCCATATCCCGTCCGGCTTGAAGACGTTAAACTTAGCGCTAGATGGGAGGCAACCCATCATTATCTTTATTGCTTTATTATTTGCTTTCAATAAGGATGGTGGATTTGCTTGTTTTGCATTTTTGGTATGTATGTTGATTTTGCTTGTGAGGAGAATGCGTATTGGACAAACGATAAGTGCTTGATTTGAAGTGTGAAAGTAAGTCACACTACTTTTTGCAAACTTACCTCGAAACTCTTGTTTGAATTTAAGTTTGGGGGGATATGGCGTGGTGTGACATACTTTGTGTTGAAAGCATATACTTTTCGTATTTTTGGGCTAATTTTAAAATTTTTCTCATGAGTATTGTTTTGATTTTGGTATGATTGGTTGTGTTGAAGTGCATGTGAATCCATATTTTTAATGAAATTGTTGAACTAATGGTGTTGTATGAGTTTTGAGTATGAATGAAGGGTATTGGAAGCACAAATGGAGTTTGAAGTTAACGCTTTCCTTACCAAATGACTATTAAGGGAGTACTCTACACCTTATTGATTGTCGTTATTTTCACCTAGATTTTAGTGCCTTTTTGTGTGTATTTTTTGTATTGTTTTATCCGTATTTTCGTGTATTTTGGTGGTGTTATGTGTTTTCATGGAATGTGTGATAATGATCTTAAATATATGTATAACAGGTGAATATGGAGTAAAAATGAAGACGGGAGATCAAACAAGGAAGAAGAAACAAAAGTGCAAGAACACAGCTGGCCGTGCTGGCAACACGACTCGTGTTGCAGCACACGGCCCGTGTACCAGACACGGGCCTGTCCAGAATGGCCGTGTGGCGACATCTATTTATCCAACACGGCCACCCTTTGGCCGTGTTGCGGAGTTCGACCCGTGTTGCATCACACGGCCCGTGTACCAGACATGGGCCTATAAGCGGCGGCCGTGCGGCGACGTCTATACATCCAACACGGCCACCCTTTGGCCGTGCGACGCAGAACGACTCGTGTGCCGTTTGCCCTGACACGACATGACTCGTGCGACGCAGCACGACTCGCGTCGGCACCAGAACAGGATATTTTTTATAATTCTTCTAGAAGATCTCCATGGGGTATAAATACCAATCCATTCAACATTTTGAGAGAAGATCGGATTTGCTACTGTTCCCACACACCTCACACACCATTCCTTTGATTTTACACCATATTCTTCATCCCATTCATCCATTTCTAGATCTACATCATTTCTCCATAATTTCTTCCATCCAAATCAAGTGAAGAAGCAAGGAAGATTGGGTGATCACCAAAGGAAGAAGGGAGATTCAATTGGATCCATTTCCAAGGGAGTTTTCATTCCAATTTTGTTTTAATCCTTTAGTTTACCATGCTTTGTAAGAATTCTAATGTCTATGTTATGGATCTTATGAAGATTGTAGGCTAATCTCCCTTGTGAGATTAGCAACATGAAGGTTGTTGGTTAATTTGTGGATCTATGTAATTAAATTCATATGTTGATGGGGATATTTGATTTTCTATCATTGTTGCTTATATATCTTGAGATCTATGATGTTTTGTGTGTTTGATTGTTCTAATTATATGATTAGATTGAGAAATCAATTATGTGCTTAGGATAGTCAAGTGAATCATTTCATCAAACACCTCATGTGCATTATAAATTGTAAAGTGATTGAGAAGTCCTTTATTATTTAGAACCCTTTGATAGAACATGTGATTAGTTAGATTGAGAAGTCAATTAATTATATGAAGGGATTCTTTAATTGAACTTAGTACCTAGTTGGAATAGTTTAATTGAGAACCAACCTTTGAGCTATTTTGAGATTGTGCAAATGATCTACATCCTATTCATTTCGAGAGGAAGTTTAGGTGGTATATGTGTTGGCCTTTAGTCTTAACCCTTGATACATATGAGTTTAATGCATGAGTCCATGAGTTACCACTTCATTAGTGTTGTTAATCTCACTTCTATTCAATTTGAAAAACCACTCATTCATTATTTTAATCTTGTCATTTGATAATTGTTTGTCTACTTTCATTGGTTTCATTTAATTACTTGTTTAATCAACCATCCATCTATGATTCGTTTCTATAAAATCGTGATAAACGTGATCTCGCTTAAGTGCTAGCATCGACCTCCCTGTGGTTCGATAAATTCTTGAATTGGTCAACCCGACTACAAGTTATGGTTAATCACTTATCACTTCTAGTTGCTTGACATATTTTGATGTGAATTGATGTGATTAGCATGCTACTTCATTTGTTATGTTTAGGAGGTTTCCTTTTCAATCAAGGTTGGGATGATTGTGAGCTTACATTGTTATGGATGAGTTGAACACGTGCTTCACTATTTAATGATGGTGATTTTTGTTTTTGCATGTTATGTGTTTTTGTTTTGTTTCTTGTTTGTTGAGTCTTTATTTTATGTTTTGTGTGTTTTCTTATTCTTGTTTAGGGTTGATTTGGTGGTTTGTTTTGGGATGTTGTGAGTCATTTTTGAACATGAGTGGTGATATGTTGTGGTAGTAAGTGATGACAAGTTATGATTAAGAATCTCTACACTTTCGAATTGTGACATGTTTTACTTAACTTGTTCAATTTTGAGATGAATGTGGTGTAATAAGTTTCTTAAGGTCCAATGCATAAGCTTGTGAGAATTTGAGCCTCAACCGTGCATACATGGTTTTTCTTCATGAGTGGATTGGTTATGTTTGATAAGCTAGAACTTGCTCAAGGACTATAGGAACGAGCCCGATGAGCCCGATTTGTGGAGATTAGTGAAATGATCTTAGGCCATCCTTGTTATTCATAGTCATTGCCATATATTTTCCTACCATGTACATCATCCCTAGTCAACCATTTTGAGCCTATAAGCCTATTTCTTGTGAATTTAGCATATTACAAGCCATGATTACCCACTTAAACCTTACATATATACCATTTGTGTGGGTGATTGAGGAGATGATAACTAGAAAGGTTTGATAAGGAAGAAAAAGAAAAAAGAAAATGGTAAACAAGCAAGAAAAAGGATGAAAAAGAATACAAGAAAGAATGGACATGCAACCTCAAAATAAGAAAATGAGCAAAGCAATAACAATATGCTCAAGTACTTAAAAGTTCAAAGAAGGAAGCATGCATTAAAAGAAGCTCAAAATCTAAGGAAGTTGATGATTAGTGCTTGTGATTACCAAAGTTGAGAAAGGAAGAAAGAAAAGTGGAGAAGTTGAGGAAGTTGATCATCTCTTCGATTACTTACACTCGTTTAGTCACTATTACCTATATTCTTCCTACCCTACCAAAGAGCCTATCATTACATCCCAATTAAAGACCTTTTTGATCATTAATGTAAACTTTGGTGGTTTGTGAATGTAGTCCACGAGCAAGCTTATAGCGAGTCGAGCCAATCGATTGATGAGTGTTGTTTTACCTTACTTTAAAGAGTGTTGAGTGAAATTGATATCTATGTGAGGCTTGGACTAAAAAGGGACTGTATTACACTATCATTCTCTTTAGATTGAACTTATTAATTCTTCATGTCATGAATCTAATGTTGTAGGATGACTTAGCATAAATTGTGATTCTTATTATTATTGATGTGTTGTTACTTATGTTCGTTTAGTCTTTTCCTAGGTGAAAATCACTCTCCTTGGTTTATCATTTTCGTTGTGCGAGGACGCACAACACTTTAAGTTTGGGGGTGTGATGAGTGATATTTTCACCTAGATTTTAGTATCTTTTTATGTGAGTTTTCGTATATTTTTATCCGTATTTGTGTTCTATTTGGTTGTGTTTTGTGTTTTTATGGAAATGTGTGTGAATGAGCTTAAACCTATAATTTTCACTTTTTATTTGATGCTAGATATGATAAGGAAGGCATAGGAAAAAGTGGATCTCAATTCGGAGTTGAAACGAGGGAGAACGAGCCAAAACAGTGAAGAAATACAGGAGCCAGCACCAACACGGGCCGTGTACCCAACACGGCCCTGTAAGAGGTGGCCGTGCGGCAACACCAGTTCGTTCAACATGGGCATCTTAAGGCCGTGTCCAGTAGCACGAGTCGTGTTGGCAGCACGAGTCGTGTTGCTAACACGGGCCTGTCCAGAATGGCCGTGCGAGAGCATCAGTTCACACAACACGGCCATCTTATGGCCGTGTTGCCGAGCACGACTCGTGCTGTGTAAATTTATGCTAAAAATTAGAATCCTTCTAGAAGCTTCCCAAGGGGTATAAATACCCAATAATTCAACATTTGATCAGTTTTGGGCGAGGGTTTCACTCCAATACACACCTCACACACCATTTCCTCCATTCTTCACCTTCACCTTCATCCATTCTTCATCCTTTGGATCTACCTTGATCCAACCATCACAACCTCCATCCAAGTAGTAGAGAAGCAAGGAAGAGAGGTGAATAACAAGGGAAGGAAGGAAATCACCATTGAAGTGACATCAAGGAAGTTTCCATTCATTTCTTGTATTAAACCTCATAGTTTTATCATGTTTTGTAAGGATCTTAATGTCTATGTTCATTTCCTTCTTAATATGGTAGGCTAATCTCCCTTGTGAGATTAGCAACATGAGAGTTGTTGGATAATTTTGGGGATTTGTGTATTTAAATTCATATGTTGATTGGATCTATGATTTTCTACCATTGATTATTAATTGCTTGAATTGTATTGATGATTTGTGTGTTTAGTTGTTCTAGATATGTGATTAGATTGAGAAATCAATTATATGCTTAGGATAATTAAGTGAATCATTTCATCAAACACTTCATGTGCATTATAGATTGTGAAGAGATTGAGAAGTCCTTCATAGTTTAGAACCCTTTGGTAGGACATGTGATTGGTTTGATCGAGAGATTGATTAATTGTGTGAAGGGACTCTCATTTAAGCTTAGTACCTAGTTGGAATTGTTTAAGTGAGAACCAATCCAATGAGCTATTTGATATTCATATCCTATCCATCTCGAGAGGGAGTTTAGGTGATCTTAGTGTTGGCCCTTAGTCTTCAATCCATGATACATATGAATTTGATACATAATTCCTAGAATTTCCACTTCTTAATTGTTGTTAATCTCACTTTTAATCAATTTGGTAAACCACTTTCCATCCATCCATCTTGTTGATTGATCATTACTTGCTTTGATCACTTGTCATTTAATTGTTTGCAACCAATCCTATTGATGATTCGTCTCTATAAAATTACAACAAACGTGAGATCGCTTAAGCACTAGTGCCTACCTCCCTTGGGTTCGATAATTTCTTGAATTGGTCATTCTCCACTAAACTATGGCTAATCAATTCTCTCATATAAACACTCTTTAAGATTATACTACATTGCATGTTGCATTTGGAAAAAGTATAAAGTACACTATTTATGAATTTTAGATGCGTATATAACATCAAAAGATTACAGGTTTGTTTGAAGCAATGGAAAATAACCCCATTATCCCCATTTATGGTATCATCCCAAAAAATGTAGAGTAGTAGGATGAACGGAAATATAAAATTGTTCATTAATCAATTCCAATTGATTTTAATAACTCCAAAGTAGAACTATGAATTTTATTGGGCATATGCAAGTGAAAATTGTATCTTGAATGATTACTTGTATGCTTCCTTGTGGATGATTTCAGAGATCAAAGTCTATCTTTACCACCCACTCTGCTGCAATTTGAAAATGGATGATTATATTTTTGTTGTCTGGTTTCTTGTGCACTTGTGGGCTCTTACTCCTTCCATATCAGCACAAAACATTAGTAATGATGATATCCAATACTAATAAATTTTTTCTCACTTGGATAAAAGCTTTTACAACACACTGAAATTGCTCATGAATTAATCCAATATTCAACTAGCTAGATAGAGGTTTAATCATGTCAAACACTTGTATTCATACTTTTTTTTTAAATTAAAAAAACAATTATCCTAGTAAGATATTCTATAATTTATTATTACTTAGTATCCTATTTTATATAATTTTTTTAATTTCAAGTTTTTGCTATAATGAGATCAAAACAGCATCCTCTTAGACATGTGACCAATTTGAAGCAAAAGAAGGATGCAACTCATAAACCTATGGACTAATATTATTGTTGTGTAAATAGTATGTAGTTGTAAAGGGTATATTGTTGATGAGTAAAGTGTATATTGCTGATGAGTAAATGGTATATTGTTGTCATGTAAAGAGTATGGAGTTTAATGCTCGTATTGTTTATAGTGTTTTAAGCTTATGTTATTACGGTATTATAACATGGTGTCAAGAGTATATAATTGTTATGTAAATAGTATATTTTTTTGTGTAAATAGTATGTAGTTGCAAAGGGTATACTATTAATGAGTAAAAGGTATATTGTTGATGAGTAAAGGGTATATTATTGCCATGTAAAAGGTATGGAGTTTAGTGCTCATGTTGTTGAAAGTGTTTTAAATTTATGTTATTAAGGTATTATAACATGGTGTAAAGAGTATATTATAGTAATATAAAGAGTATATTTTTTGGTGTAAATAGTATGTAGTTGCAAAGAGTATATTGTTAATGAATAAAAGGTATATTGCTGATGAGTAAAGGGTATAATGCTGATGAGTAAAGGGTATATTATTTTCATATAAAAAGTCTAGAGTTTAGTGCTTACGTTGTTGACAGTTGATCACTATTTTCTTTCACCCTCAAGTGTAAGGGATTGATTGTAGTACGCGTGACCAAGTGAATATCGTTTCCACGAGATAGTTATAAATTTAATAAATAATTCTATATGATAATTCAATTGCAAGACAAATTTGGGAGTTTTTGGAAGGATAATTAATTAAACTAATTAAACTAAAATTACATAATTAAACTAATTATAAAATAAAATAAATCACGCAACAAAGTACGATTTAAAAGTTCAAGGATGGAAAATTGGTAATGCTCGGGCAAACAGTTTAACTATATGACTAATTTATCTAGACCCAAATTAATTACCTGCAGACGTTTATAAGAGGATCACTAAACCTAGTTAAATCACCTTGATCGGGTAGGATTTAACACTTATAATGAGCTGAAAATCCTAGGATCAATAAGAAATTAACTCCCTCTCCCTCTATAGGTACTTCATGCTAAATTCCATTAAAGGCTAGAGTACTAGACTTCCCTTTCTAGATACGCGATTGTTAACCCCTTTTGTCTCCTTACCAATTACCTAATAATGATGTTTTACCAAGTAATTAATATTCCAAATTGATTGTCTAACACTTTTAGGTATTATAGGCCAATCCCCTAAGACTGTCACAGGAAATAATAATTATTATCCAAAAATAGAGAATCCTATTAACTATCAATCAGTGATACTGTCAAGAATAATTAAAGAAATCAAACCCCAAAACACAATAATATGAAGTCTCAAAATATCCTCTTCAATAAGGAAATAAACAATCTGCAGAGTAATAAATCCAAGTCTAGGGCAATCAAATCACATAGTCAAATCTGTTTTAGCGCCTAACATTACCAACAAAGAAGCTTAGCCCATGGATTTACGAGGACAAATCACAAAGATGCAATAAACCCTTTTGGAGGACTCCGTCTCTTCAATTACGATCTCCGTCGGAATTTCCATCTCAAATCCAAGTAGCAACTCCGATCGTCTCTCCGGTGGATGGATGGAAGGTGATGGGTGAAATTAGGGCACTGTATGCCTGGAGGTGTGAATAGGGTTCTCTTCCATATTTATATGGAGGAATTGGCCTGGGCCAAAATAATTGACGTGGCGTGCAAAGATTAGGCCACATGACATCGTAAGTCTTCACACAGCTCACGCACGGTACTCGAACAACATTCGTACGGTTGTCGCAAGGCATCGTGCTTCAGGATTCGAAAATGTGTGGGCATGACTCTTCCTCACATGGTAGCAACCGTGCGCAAATTTTTCTCACACGGCTTCGCGATCTCCATGCACGGCATCGTGTATCTCTCTCTCGACAGCTTCGAACTCAACCTTCCTTGCACACGGCTTCGTGTGTTGTCACACGGTAGCAACCATGTAACAATATCCCACACACGGCTGCTAAGAAGTCTCACATAGCTGGAAATATGCTTTACACGCGGTTGAAAACGTGCAACATCTTGTTCACGCACGCCCCCGCTCGCGCAGCCGCCGCGCGCGCTTCAGCAGCCTGCGCGACTTCACGGTTTTTAGCATAACTTCTTCATCCGGCCTCCGAATTGAGAGATTCTTGTGGCCATGCAATCCTCTCTTCCTTGTCTTTCTAATAATATATAGAACATACAGAAAATCTAACATTTGAAGATAGAAAAAGTCCTGAAAAATGACACCATCGTGCTAAGCAGGAGCAGCTTGCGCAACGTCACCGTTTTGATCATAACTTCCTCATCTGAAATCGGATTGAGGTGTTTCTTGAGCCAAAATGATCTTCTCTTCCGTAGCTTTTCAACCATATATCACATAACCAATTTGGATCTCTACAACAATACAGAAAAATTATGGAAGTTAGACATCTGTTTGATTGCAAAGAGCACGAATTCATCCTTCATTCCAACTTTGCGTTTTCGATCATTTTTCCTATCAAAACATAGAAAAATACCTCTCATACCCCTTTTAGTCGATAACAATCCAAAGTATAAAGATTTGTGTAAATTATAGTAATTAAACACTCAAAGAGGTATCCAATTGGACTCAAAAGTACATGAATTTCCACCCTCATCAACAGTGTTTTAAGTTTATTTTATTAAGGTATTATAACATGGTTGTAAAGAGTATATTATTGTTATGTAAATAGTATGTAGTTGCAAAGGGTATATTATTGATGAGTAAAGGGTATATTGCTAATGAGTAAAGAGTATATTGTTGTCAGGTAAAGTATATGGAGTTTAGAGCATTTGTTGTTTACAGTGTTTCAAGCTTATTTTGTTAAGGTATTATGACATGGTGCATATGGTATATGATTTTACACAAAAGGTATGTCACTCAATACTAAAGGGTACAACATTCAATAACAATATAAGAAACACTTTAAAAGATTAGAACTTAATAGAGGGTATATTATTGTCGTGTAAATGTTTGAAATACAAGTTAATAAAGTGTAAATGGAGGGTATTCCATTGTTGTTTTCCTGTAAAATTTAATTCAAGGTATTACATCATAACAATAGGAATATAAGTATAATAATTGCATTTAACAATGTGTTTTCAATAAAAGCATTTCGTAATTAAAAAAATATTTACTCATACAAAATCTAAAAAATGTAATAATTCATTAAAATATGTCACAATATTTAACTTGTTACATTACTAAATTAAATGAGAATTTGAAGTTTTAGGTTCAAATTCCTTTACTAGCTTTAAAGTTTTTCCTTGATTTCTTTTGATTTTTTTGGAACTGGTTCTTTATACTCTTCTTCTTCCCTTTTGTAACTGAACTAACTAGATAGAACACCATATTAGATAAATCCTTATTTTGAATAATGATTGTGCTGAAAAAGTCGATGAATAAGATCACAAATATTATCTTGAGATGATGAGAGTAAAATAAGATCTGCATATGAACAATTACCTTATTAATCTAAGTGCACAATAGTAGGTACAACAAATAATGAAAAAAGAAACGTAGAGTGCATGTACAGTCATTATTGCTAATGGGTATAACAACTACTGCTAAAGGGTATATATGACATATAGAATGGGAGTAATTTCATTAATGCCAAAGAGTACGGTGGATACTTCTAAAAAGCATGATAGATTTTCTTAAAGGGTATAATGTAATAACCTAAAGTAATATAATTTTTTTATCATAACTAATTATTCTTTAGTTCAGTTATCAACATCATCTCAATTACTACTCAATAACCTAAAGTATAATCTTAGTGTAATAACCACATTCTGAATTAAATAATGTATTTTCTGCATAATTACTACTCATGAACATCAGCAATATGTGATTTTACATAGCATATGAAACTATGTCAAGCCAACATCATCTCAAATTTCAACAATGTCATACATTATTACTTCAAGCAACTTCACAACAGATCTACTCCAAGTATTAATTTGAACTCAATTGATCAAACAAATATTCATGATTAAAATTTTACCTTTTTATCAATGTACATCGATGGAATGATTGATCCTATTGTCTTTCGAGATTCAAATGTAAGCATAATATCCAATTACTACCTACTCTATTATTTATACATATACACCTCTCATTATTCTACTATATTAATTTACTTAATCATACATCTATGCACAATATTTTTAGGTTTTCTAAGTTGCAAATTTATCACACCAATGAAAAACTGCTGCCCATTAAATGTACAAACAACTTATTCATTTCTAAACAACTCAAATTGCTTCATACATGAAAAACTAATAATTCTAGGATTTTTCCAATCAACTACTCCTCCACTATCATCTCAATTACAAAATTTGGATTCAATAGATTTCAAATTGTAGAATTCTACCGTAGTATATCAGAATTGAAAAATCATATCTAATCATTATTGTTACTAATTGATTACAATGAATCTATTCAGTTGTATCTCCAAACAAAGAGTTTATCCTAATCCTACCCAAGAATCCACCCCCTCACACACAAAAATTCAAAAGTGGGTTTAATCATGAAGAGAAGAAAACATAGTGATAATGAGGACATGAGATCCATAAGGCTTACAGTTCATCTTTAATAAATAATTACAAGCGAGATTCATTATTGTAGAACTCAAATTACCTATTTTTGAAACAAGAAGAATCCGTCGGAGAATAAAGGTATGGAATCTAGATTGTCAAAGATGATCGAAATTTCACTTCTGGATTTCGACGATGAACCTGGAATTGAATCTATTGAATTGTGAGATATGTTTGAAATTGAAAGATGAAGGTATGAAATCTCTGTTTCCCCTTTCTTGTAGAGAAGAATCGCAAGCAGCTGAGAGAAAAGAACCGCACACATTAGCAGGTGAAAAAATAAGTTTTGATTTTTTTTACTTATATATGACCCATTTAACAAATGGGTCAGGTTGGGCGCATGGGTCAAGTCCGTGCACCCAGACACACAAGATACTAACTCATCAGTTTTTTTATTTTTTAAAAAAACTATTAGTGACCTGCTTAAAGATGTATTTTAATTAATTAATTATATGAAATAAAATCAAATTTATTTAATTCACGCCCCATTAGTTTGCGTTGATACGTCTTATTTAAGTGGTATAAATTTTGGGTGTGACACATTCTGACTTAAATCATGCTCTTTACTCTTTAGACCATTAATCACAACATCCAAAGTAATATCATCTCTACCGCACTTAAAAGCAGATTTAACATCATTGTAAGACTCAGGAATAGCATTGAAGAGCACAACTGGAGAATATTCATCAATATTTGTAAGATTCAGGAATAGCATTGAAGAGCACAATTGGATAATATTCATCAATATAGTCTGTTTAATATCTAGAATAAGATCAGTAAACACATCAAGATTCTCTTCAATATATTTGTTTGGATCAAATATAAAATGAAAGAACTTTTCAAGCAAAAATAATTTACTAGGCAAGAAAGTTTTAGTATATAACTCACCCAATTTATCCCACAACCCATTAGCAGAATCATACACACCAACCTTCCTCAACACGGAGTCAAATAAATTCAAGATAATAGCAGACAAAATAAGTTCATTTATTTCAGTCTTTTTAGCATCAGTAATATCCTTCTCATAAGAGTGATCTAGAGCTTTAAATACCCATTGATGGAGAAGTCGTAGGTATTCAAAGCTACGTAGAAAAATCACAAAGAAAAAATAAATAAATAAAAAATCTATCACACACAAGCGGGCTGAGGCTATCCTAGTTCACAAGATGATTTATCGAATTCGCTAGGGGTCACTCAGGGCTTGAAGATTGCTCTAGTCACACACAAAGCAAATAAAAGAGCAAATAAAGGTAGAAAAATCAGATTTGTAGCAGTGGAAGATATGCCCAAGAATGAGATTTACAAAAGCAAATAAGATCACATAGAGGACCAGCTGCCTCAAGCATCAGTCACAGATTCGAAAATGTTCTAACAACACAGAATTCCAAACCCTAACGTCACAATCAGTGACACTAATCAACTGAAATAATAAAGGGGTACAAGCCAAAATACCAAAGCGGTGTCTTGAATGAGACCACTGTACCACCACAACACCAACTGATGATAGTGGAAATTTACGTCTTCTCGGTCTCACAATACACTATTTTTGTTAGAATAAGGCCATATATTTGTGTGGGATTGCTTGGTTTACATATTTTGCATGATTATGGTGTTACTAAGATGTTTTGTTGAGTTTTGAAGGTTAAAATAGGCTAAAATAAAGTAGAACCGAAGATGAGCAAGAAACGAGTGAAAATTGGCCTTACTCGAGTTGTAAGAGTCAAAACGACTTAGCAACTCGAGTCATGTTGGATGCCGTAGGAGGTCAGAATGTACAGACGTGCAACACGACTTGTCAAGAGCAACACAACATGCAATATGAGTCGTGTTGCGTCAATCCCAAGCCGTGTAACAATTCGAGTGAGGCAGAGCAGAGTCGGGATTTGTTCAGAGAGCCAACACGAGTTGGCAAGTCGTTACATGACTTGTAGCACGACTCGTGTTGGGGTTCGTGGCTTGTCCAGTTTTAGAGCATCGCAGCACGACTTGACAGGCAAGTGCATGGCTTGATAGCACGACTCGTGTTAGGGGGACACGAGTGGCAATTCAATGTAACAGAAGTCGTGTTGACAACTCGAGTTGGGCATTCCAACTCGTGTTGCATTAGTTTGGGCCAAAAATTGGGAATTTCACCTTCCAGTGTGTGAAAATGTGTGAAAAGACCAGTGGAGTCAAAATTCGTGGCCCATGGTATAAAAAGGGATCAAGACACCTGGGGAACGGGACCAATCACCCACCAACAGAAACAGATCGTGAATCACTTCACGCATAATCCATCTATCCACCACTCACATCAGACCATTCATCCATCCATCCCATCGGTCCGGAAGAAGATTCGAGTTGAGAGAGCCAATCCAATCGGAGAGACGGAGAAAGAATGTAAACCACGTGACACTAGGGTTTTGTATATTTTCTTTATTTCTTCCTTTGTTGATTTTGTTATGAAATTGTCAGTCATGACGGTTGTGTGTAATCTCATGGGCTAAAACCCTTATACAGTTCTATAGGGTAGTTGAATTGGAGACTTAGACAACTCGTGTGAATTCATGCTATTGATATTCTTATTTATTTGATTAATTAAGGCTTTGTTTATATATGTGTAACGTCTTCACAATTTATCATTGATGTTGCCCGTGATGCTTTTGTGTTAGCTTGTGTGCATACGTAATAAATAATGTCTATTTGCTAGGGATTATAGTAGTTTGTCTGTGAACACAATAATTCTAAGGGCTGGTAAATAAGATACTTGATTTTCCTAGTGGAACAATGCAATTAAGAATTCAAGTAGGAAGTTAATAGGATTGAGTAGTACTTTCAGAGAATATTGATGAGTGGTATTTTCACCTAGATTTTAATGTCTTTTTAAGTCCATTTCCGTATTATTTTATCCATATTTATGTGTATTTTGGTTGTGTTATGTATTTTTATGGAAATGTATGTGAATGAACTTAATCGTTTGTAAAATAGGTGAAAACAGAGCAAAAATAGAGACGGGAGATAAAACAAGGAAGAAAAAATAGTGCAACATGAACACGGCAGGCCGTGTAGGGTACACGAGCCATGTTTCAGCACACGGCCCGTGTACTAAACACAGGCCTGTAAGAAGTAGTCGTGCGATGACATCAAAACATCCAACATGGCCACCCTTTGCCGTGCATCAGCACACGACTCGTGTGCCATTTTGAGTGAATGTTGACTGAGAAATCCTGACACGACTCAAGCTGTGTTGTAGCACACGAGTCATGTCGATGCCAGAACAAAAAAATTCAAGAAATCTTTTAGAAGGTCTCCAAAGGGTATAAATATCAATTCATTCAACATTTTGATGATCTTGGATCCGAAATTCAGAGCTGCACACATACATCACACACTATTTCCTCCATTTTACACCATCATCTTCATCCATTCTTCATCCATATCATCTACATCATCCAACCATCAAAATCACTATCCATTTGAGGAAAAGAAGCAAGGAAGAGATGAGAATTGCAAAGGGAAGAAGAAGATCACCATTGGAACCATCCAAGGGAATTTTCAACTACACTTTGTATTGAAACCTTATTGTTTATCATGTTTTGTAAGGATTTTAATGTCTATGTTGTTTATCTTGTTAATCTCATTTTTACTTAACTTGGAAAACCACCCCTCA
The DNA here is from genome assembly GCA_023678885.1 of Pogostemon cablin. NCBI lineage: Eukaryota > Viridiplantae > Streptophyta > Magnoliopsida > Lamiales > Lamiaceae > Pogostemon > Pogostemon cablin. The sequence goes on from CM042997.1 coordinate 13,123,509, forward strand.
TCTATCTATCTTGTTTGTTGATCATTGCTTGCTTGCTTGCTTTGATTGATTTTATTTACTTATTTGAACAACCTCTATTGATGATTCGTCTCTATAAAATTACAAAAAATATGAGATCGCTTAAGCACTAGTTCCTTTCTCCCTGTAGTTCGATAAATTCTTGAATTGGTCATCCCGACTACAAGTTATGGCTAATTAAATGGCGCCGTTGTCGGGGAGGCAATGATTGCTAGTAGCTTAAAGAAGGATTATTTTAAGTGATCTTAATAGAGATATTTTTATTTTTATTATTTGTATTTGCTTTTGAAAAATTTGTTCTAACTTCTCTTATTTTTGAAGGTGTATGCAAACAAGGTCAAAAGGGAAACAAGTTGAACCAATTGATCTAGAGATTAAACACACTTGTTGGAGAAGGAGAAAGAAGAACAAAACCAAAAAGAGTAATCAAATGGAGAACAATCAAGATAATGAACGTGTGGAGATAGAGCATGATGGGGAAGGAGGACAACATGTGAACGTGCAAGACAACGCACTTCAGTTCAATGCCAATCCTCCTCAACATGCTTATCAAAAATTATGGAGCTTTCAACAACCAAGCGTTACTTTAACAAATGGTGCAACAAGCTCTAATGCAATAAGGCTTTCCACAAGCTTATGCACCTCCACAATAAGCGTATGTGCCGCCGCCACCACCACCTCCGGTGCAACATGGAATTCATAATGATCAAAAGGGTAATCTGGGATTTCTTTATGCCGATGGCCATGCCACATATGATGGGTCCACCAATCAATGCCAACAACTTTGAATTTAAAGCGGGCTTGATTTCTATGGTGAGAGAGCAACAATTTAGTGAAACCCCGAATGAAGATCCTAATGCTCATCTAGCTCAATTTATTGAGATTGCCAACACCGTAAAGATGAATGGGGTGAGCGAGGATTGTATCAAGATGAGGTTGTTTCCATTTTCATTGAGGGATCGTGCAAGAACATGGCTATCTACCATTACTCCGGGTACGTGCAACACTTGTGATGAACTTGCACAAATATTTTTGAACAAGTACTTTCCACCATCTAAAACACTTCAAATGAAGATCTTGATCACTCAATTCAAGAAAATGCCTCAAGAGAGTTTTTATGAAGCGTGGGAAATGTTTAAGGATATGCTTCGCAAGTGTCCACAACTTGGATTCCCAGAGAATCAACAAGTTGGATTTTTCTATCAAGGATTAGTGAATGGTGAAAGAGTGCTTGTTGATGCTTCGGCGGGTGGATCCGTGCTAGGAGTGACTCCGGAAAGGGCTATAAGAATTTTTGATGAGATTGCCACAAATGTTTACCAATGGCCATCGGAGAGAGTTAGTGGATGCTATGGGTTTGAAAGTTTCAATCAAGGGCAACAATTTAGTGTGAAGAGTGCTAGTGTGAAACCAAGTATGCCAAGTATTGAGATGATAGCGGCGGAGGTCATGAGAAAAATGAGTTTGAATCAAGGTGTGAATAATCAAGGAGTTAATATGGTTGAAGGCCAAATAGATCAAGGTGTGCTTCCTCCGAATAGTGTTAGTAGTGAACAATGGGCAATGACAATGCTACGTGTGGAAGATGTGCAATACATGCAAGGAAGGAATTACCAAGGTAACTATTAAAACAATTACCAAGGTAATTTCAATCACAATCAAGGAAACTATCCACCAAGGCAAGGAGGCTTCAATAGTCAAGGTAGTGGAAGCTCATACCCACAATAACAAAGGAGGCAAGATAAATTTTCCTACTCCAACCCGAGCAATGCGGTTGCTTATCCTCCGGGGTACCATCTGGGAGCTAAAGCACCAAATCAAGAGGGTAAAGCGATAACCGATGAGCTACTTGAATAGTTGATAACATCAAACAAAGCTCGAGATGAAGCTTTGAAAAAGACGGAAGAAGCAAATGAAGAGAGGCTCAAAGCTTTGGAGTATAATGTGGGACAAATTGCAAGTACCTTGACTGCTCAACAAAAAGGAAAATTTCCAGCCACACCCAAGATTAATCCGAAAGCTCAATGCTTGTTTGTTGATATGGAAGAGGAACGAAAGGATGAAGAAGGGTTGGTGGAAAGTAAGTTTGGTAAAGAAAATGAAGAGATAAGTAAGAAAGAAGAAAAAGGGCCTAAATGGATACCTAAGTGGAAGAGGGTGCAAGAGGAAAAGAAAGTGGAGGAGAAGGTCAAAGAAGAGGAGTACAAACGTGACTATTGGGTATTTCGATCACTCTATTTCCTATTCCCTATCCACAAATGTTTGTAAAAAAGGAGAAGAAAAAAGAATTTGAAGAGCATGTCAAATCTCTCAAAAAGAAGTGTGAGGAGAAAAAAAAAGAAGAACAACCCAAAGCAAGTGAGCCGATGAAAAAAGGGGGCCTACAAAAGTTGGTGATCCGGGAAAGTTCATAATTCCTTGTGATTTTAAGGAAAAGGCACTCTTGACGCATTGTGTGACTTGGGGGCGAGCGTCAATGTGATGTCTCATACTACTTTCAGGAGCCTTGAAATTGGAGAGCTCAAGCCTACTACTATCTGTCTTGAAGTTGTGAATGGAGATGTTGTTAAGCCATTAGGGATAGTTGAAGATGTGAAAGTGAAAGTGAAGGGGCTAGTTTTCCCAGTTGATTTCATGGTATTGGAAGTAAAGGCGGACCCTCGAGTTCCACTCATTTTGGGAAGGCCATTTCTAGCTACGGGAAGAGCTAAATTTGATGTTGGAAGAGAAGAGCTTTCTTTGAGCTAGAAAGGAAAAAGTGTTACATTCTTATGTAACAAAGAAAAGGGAACCAAGTCTCCTTTAAAGTCTCCGGATGAACTTATGGATCATGATTCTCTTCTCTTTGACAACTTAAATTCATTTCTTCATGATTATATGAAAATGTCAAATTCTAACTTATCTTCTTGTGATGTTGATAGGATGAAAGCATCAGAGCTTGATTGGAAAATTGATAAAGGAGAAAGAGGGAATCCACTTGAAGCTCTTCTTGGTGATGATTTGATGCTCGTAAGCAAGAATGGTGAAGTTGAGCTTGTAGACAAAAAGAGGGCTAAACAAAATTTCAAAGTGAGGATGCGAGGAGTAGAAGGTGATGGACCAACATTTGGTCCAATGATCGTGAAATTCCGTCTGGCTTGAAGACATTAAACTTAGCGCTAAATGGGAGGCAACCCATTCTTTTTATCTTTTGATGCTTGTTTTGTTGTTTGTATTTTGGTCTTGTAGGTGGATTATGCTCGTGAGAAAATGTGTCTTAAAGAAAAGGGAAGTGCTTCATGGATTCGTGAAGGCATGTCGCACCACTTATTGCAAACTTAATTCTCGACACTTGTCTCAAGTTAAGTTTGGGGGGCTAGTGCACAGTGGACATAACTCAAGTCATTGGATGCATATTCTTCTCCACAAAAAGCTCATAGATGGAAACTACAAGGGTAAGTCCCACAATTTTTTGCAAACTTAAGTCTCAATTTGTTTCGATTTAAGTTTGACGGGAGAGTGCATGGTGTGACTCACCACTTGAGTGTGTTTGATATGATGATATATTGATGATGAGAGGTCTTCTTGTAAAATAGGGTCAATTTTAATTTTTTCTCATGAGCTTTGGTTAGATTTTGGTATGATTGGTGGTGATTGAAGTGCATGATAGTCCATATTTTTAATAAAATTGTTGAGCTAATGGTTTTGTTGAGCATGTATGAAGGGTATTGGAAGCACGAATTGAGCTTGGAGCTAACAACTTCTACTACCAAATGCCTATTGAGGGAGTTCACTCTACACCCTACCACTTTTATGTGCTTAGCATAATTTGAATTGATTTGGATTGATGTGATTAGCATGCTACTTTATTTGTTATGTTTGTGGGAGGTTTACGTTCATAATTTAGGATTTCCTTTTCAATCAAGATGGGGATTTTTGTGAACTTACTTGAGCATGGATGATATAGAATGTGCGCTTTATTGTTAATGATGGTGATTTTTGTTTTTGCATGTTATGTGTTTTTTATTGTTTCCTGTTTGTTGTGCCTTTATTTTATATTTTGTGTGTTTTCTTATTTTTGTCTAGGGTTGTTTGGTGGTTTGTTTTGGGATGTCGTGAGTCGTTTTTGAATGTGAGTGATGACATGTTGTTGTGATAAGTGATAGCAAGTTATAATTAAGAATCTCTACACTTTAGAATCGTGACAGATGAATGTGGTGTAATAAGTTCCTTAAGGTTCGAGCACAAGCTTGTGAGCATTTGAGCCTCAAACGTGCATACATGGTATTTTTCTTCATGAGTGGATCGGTTGTATTTGATTAGTTAGAACTTGCTCAAGGACTATAGGAATAAGCCTGATTAGTGGAGATTAATGAAATGATCTAAGGCAATCCTTGTTATTTATAGTCATTGTCATATATTTCCATTCCAAGAACATAATCCCTAGTCAACCATTTTGAGCCTATAAGCCTATTTCTTATGAATTTAGCATATTATAAGCCTTGATTGCCCACATGAGCCTTATATATTTTCCCTTTTATGTGAGTGATTGAGGAGATGGTAGCTAGAAATGTTTGATAAGAAAGAAAAAGAAGAAAGAAAATGGTAAGAAGGAAGAAAAAGGATGAAAAGGGCATAAGCAAGAACGCACATGCATCCTTAAGACAAGAAAATGAGCAAAGCAACAATAGATATGCTCAAGTAATCATCAGTCAAAGAAAGGAAGCATGCATCAAAAGAAGAGTAAAAATCAAAAGGAATGATGATGATTAGTGCTTATGTTCAACAAAGATAGAAAGGAAGAAAGAAAAGTGGAGAAGTTGAGGAAGTTGATCATCTCTTCGATTACTTACACTTGATTAGTCACTATTACCCATATTCTTCCTACTCAACCAAAGAGCCTATCATTACATCCTAATTAAAGACCTTTTTGATCATTGATTGAAACTTTGGTGGTTTGTGAATATAGTCCACGAGCAAGTCTATAGCAAGTCGAGCCAATCGATTGATGAGTATTGATTTACCCCACTTTATAGAGTGTTGAGAGAAATTGATATCCAATGAGAAGCTTGAACTAAGAGGGACTATATTACACTTTTATTCTCTTTGAATTGAACTTGTTAATATTTTTTTGCATGTCATGAGTTTAATGTTGTAGGATGACTTAACATAGTTTGTAGTTCTTATTACTATTGATGTGTTATTACTTATGTTAATTTAGTCTTTTCTTAGGAGAAAATCTCTCTCCCCTTGTTTTATCATTTTTGTTGTTCGAGGACGCACAACACTTTAAGTTTGGGGGTGTGATGAGTGATATTTTCACCTAGATTTTAGTATCTTTTTATGTCCATTTCTGTATTATTTTATCAGTACTTATGTGTATTTTGGTTGTGTTATGTGTTTTTATAGAAATGTGTGTGAATGAACTTAATCATATGTAAAATAGGTAAAAACGGAGCAAAAATTGAGATGGGAGATAAAACAAGAAAGAAGAAACAGGGCAGCATAAACATGGTCGATCGTGTAGGGTACATGAGCCGTGTTTCAGAACATGGCCCATGTACCGAACACGGACCTGTAAGAAGTAGTCGTGTGATGACATCAAAACATCCAACATGACCACCCTTTGGCCGTGCGTCAGCACACGACTCGTGTGCCGTTTTGAGTGAATATGGATTGAGAAACCCTGACACGACTCGAGCTGTGTTGTAGTACACCAGTCGTGTCGGTGCCAGAACAGAAAAATTTAAGAAATCTTCTAGAAGGTCTCCAAGGGGTATAAATACCAATTTATTCAACATTTTGATGATCTTGGATTCGAAATTCAGAGCTGCACACGCACATCACATACCATTTCCTCCATTTTACACCATCATCTTCATCCATTCTTCATCCATATCATCTACCATTATCCAACCATCAAAATCACTATCCATTTGAGGAAAAGAAGCAAGGAAGAGATGAGAATTGCAAAGGGAAGAAGGAGATCACCATTGGAGCCATCCAAGGGAGTTTTCATCTATACTTTATATTGAGACCTTATTGTTTATCATGTTTTGTAAGGATTTTAATGTCTATGTTAATTTCCTTTTTAATATGGTAGGCTAATCTTCCTTGTGAGATTAGCAACATGATAGTTGTTGGATAATTTTGGGATTTCTGTATTAAAATTCATATATTGATTGGGTTAATTGATTTTCTATCATTGATGCTTTAGATCTTGATGTTTATGATAATTTGTGTGGTTTGTTGCTTTAAACATGTGATTAGATTGAGAAGTCAATTGCATATTTAGGATAATTAATTGAATCATTTTGTCATACACCTCATGTGCATTATAAATTGTAAAGAGATAGAAAAATTCTTTAGGATTTAGAACCCTTTGATAGGACATCTGATTAGTTTGATCGAGAGGTTGATTAATCGTGTGAAGGGACTCTCATTTCAAACTTAGTACCTTGTTGGAATTATTTGTGTGAGAAGCAATCCTTTGAGCTAATTGAGATTCATATCCTATCCATCTCGAGAGGGAGTTTAGGTGAACTTAGTGTTGGTGATTAGAGCTATTTTCACCTACATTTTAGTGTCTTTTTATATGTGTTTTTGTATTATTTTATCCGTATTTTATGTGTCTAAACATGATAAGGAAGATGTAGGAAAAAGCAGATCTCAATTCGGAGTTGAAACGAGGGAGAACGAGCCAAAACAGTGAAAAGAGGAAGTAGGGCAGCAAGAACACGGGCCGTGTACAGCGCATGGTCCTGTAAGAAGTGGCCGTGCACTGACACTCGAAACACCAACTCGGTCACGCCTGTGGCCGAGTACAGAACACGCCCCGTGCTGAGTACAGAAACACGGCCCGTGCACTGCGCACAGGCCTGTCGAGAAAGCCGTGCGCGAACGTCAGAAAACATAACACGGCCACCCCTGTGGCCGTGTGCTGCACACGAGTCGTGCGCTGAGTTAGAACACGGGTCGTGCGGCGGAGCTCGAGCCGTGTTGGTGCAAAAATGCAGAAAGTGCTGGAATCTTCTAGAAGGCCCACATGGGGTATAAATAGACCCCATTTCAACATTTTGTGGATAAGATCCGAAATCCCATCATCTACACACACATCACACACCATTTCTTCCATTTTCCACCATCATCTTCATCCATCTTCATCCACCCATCATATCTTCCATTTTTGGTGCTAAAGACTTCAAAATCAAGAGCTAGAGGTGGAGATCAAGAAGAATAGAAGATTCTCTTCAAGAAATTGATAGGGAAGAATCCATTCATTTTGTATTTCTTTAGATCTTAGACTATGGGTAATTGTAATGAATCATTTATTTGTTTTGTTACTTTTATCATGATAGGCTAATCCCTCTAGTGGGATTAGGAACATGAAGAGCATATTAGATTTATATTATCATGTGGATTATATTGGTTTTTGATTTAATTGATGTTGATTTCTATTCATGGAGTTTAATTGTCTTGATGTTGTGATGACATGGTTTGTTATTCATGAATGTTTATTGGTTTAATGGATTGTTGATCAATGGATTATTTGTGGTAATTAAATGCTATCATGATGTTCATGTATGTATTGCTTGGAGTGAGACGGAAATGACCCTCTATAGTATTAGGAAGGCATGAATAGACATTGAGTTTGGGTTTGATCGAAAGGATATTTGAATTCAATGAGGGGAACCAATCCATTCGTTGGCCTTAGTACACAAAAAGGGAGAGTTTAATCTAACTAGTACCTAGATGGAAGAGGTTAATGTTGGGCTTTGATCTTAAGTGCTTTTGGGAGTCTAAAATGGATCAACAACCTTTGTAACCCGAAAGGGAGCTTAGGATACAATTGTGATCACCCTTAGTCTACATCAATTAAGTTGGATTCCTTTTGCATGATAATATGAATTGAGTATGCTTGGATGTTTCTAATCCCATGTTTTTCCATACTTGAACTTTAGCACCCATTTTCTTTACTTGTCATTTATCTTATTTGCTATCTTATTTACTTGCTACTTGTTTTTGTTGTTAATCAATCTCAAAACCCCCGATCATCTTTACAAAAACAACAATGAACATGAGCTCACGTATTTTGCTAGTCCGAACATAACTCCTTTATGGATTGATAATTTTTCTTGGGATATACTACTACAACGATCGAGTATTCTTGCTCGTGAGTGCACAAAAATAGGCAAACAAGAAAATGGCGTCGCTTCCGGGGAGTTTGACGGACTAGTCGAGTACCGTGTTATTGTTTTAGTTGTTCTTGATAAGGATTTTTTTATTTTCTTTTATTTATTATTTGTGTTTGTGGTCTCACTCTTGGCCTTTTCGTAGGTTTTTTATGATCACAAGATCAAAGGGGAATCAATCGATCATTCCTTTGAATTTAGAGATTGAAAGGACCGCACGACAAAGGAAGCGAGAGAGGCGTAAAGCTAGAAAAGGAACGAAAATGGAGAATCAACGTGGAGAGAATGCTAATTATAACCCACCCCAAGATCCTTTACAAGATCAAAGGGGGGTACAAGAAGGAGTGCAAGAGAATCAAGCGGAGATAATGAGGAATGTCTTTGCTCAAAATCAAGAGTATATGCAATTGCTTGCCAATCAAGAAGCTCAAAGGATATTTCAACAACAAGAGTTGCCAATGCCTAGAGCAATTCGGGATTACTTCCAACCGAGAGCCGTGCACAATATGGTTCCTCCGATTCAAGCCAATGATTATGAAATCAAGACCGGATTGATCAACATGGTCAAAGCAAATCAGTTTGGGGGAGGTCCTCTTGAAGACCCGAACACTCATCTATCTACTTTCTTGGAGGTTGCAAATACCGTCAAGATGAAGGGAGTGTCGGAGGATGCTATTCGAATGAGGTTGTTCTCTTTTTCTTTAAGAGACAAGGCTAAAGCATGGTACAATACAATTCCTTTGGGAAGTTGTAATACATGGGAAGATCTTGAGCAAAGGTTCCTAAACAAGTACTTTCCTCCTTCAAAGACGCTCCAATTGAAAAGCCTTATCACTCAATTTAGGCAACTTCCGGATGAAAATTTTTATGAAGCATGGGAACGCTACAAAGAGATGCTCCGAAAGTGTCCTCAACACGATTTTCATGAGAATCAACAAGTGGCTTTCTTTTACCAAGGGTTGAATGAACAAAATCGGATGGATGTAGATGCCTCATCTGGAGGGTCTATATTTGGAGTGGATGCTATGAAAGCCATGGATATTTTTGAAGACATTGTGATGAATGCTTATCAATGGCCTTCCGAGCGAGTAATGGGAGGTTATGCCTTTGGAAAAGTAGCTCAAGTGGAGAGTGTGAACAAAGTGAAGAGTGATATGTTCCAAAGTGAGGGAATGAAAGAATTCAATGAGAGCATTCAAGCTTTAACAAAGCAATTGAATTTGATCACTCAAGGAGTAACTCAAGGGGGAAGCACAAGTTCTATTGTGAATGATGAGAGCCATGTTATGCAAAGTATAGAGGATGTTGCCTACTTAGATAGGAGAAATTACCAAGGAAATTTTCAACGTCAAGGGAATTTCCAAGGTAATTATCCTTCTAATCAAGGTAATTTTCAAGGAGGATATCAAGGACAAGCTCGGGGAAGCAATTTCAATCAATCAAGTGGAAATTATCAAGCTCCGAGGAAGCATGAAAATCTTTCTTACTCTAATCCTCAAGCCGCCGTGTCATATCCTCCGGGATTCGATCTGAGTGCTAAACCACCAAATGGAGAGGGGAAAGCATCGGTGGAAGAGACATTGCTAACATTCATGAAAAAGATGGAGACTAGAATGGAGGAAAATGAGAAGAAATCCGACAATAGGATGAGAGCTTTTGAGTATCAAATGGGTCAAATTGCTTCTTCCGTGGGATCTCAACACCAACAAGGAAAGTTTCCATCTACCACGGTAACTAATCCTAAAGAAGATTCCAAAGCTATTACTCTTAGAAGTGGAAAAGAGTATGAGGAACCTCCTATGCCTAAAGAAGATAGTATTGTCATTGAAAGGGAAGTGGAAAGCAAGGTTGAAGAAGGGTTAGTGCAAGAAGAGATTGAAATGGAGGAAGTAAGCAAGAAAAAAGAAATTATTGAGCAAAAGAAAGATGAAGAGAAGATAGAGAGAATTCCAAAGTGGAAGAAGACAAAGGAGTTAAGGGAAAAGGAAGTTGAAGTTGAAAGAGATAGTTGGGGAATACCAAAGACTCAAGTACCGGTTCCTTTTCCTCAAAGGTTCTTGAAGAAGGGTTTGGATGAGAGGTTCAAAAAGTTTCTTGAAATCTTCAAGAAGATTCAAATCAATATCCCTTTCGCCGATGCTTTGGATCAAATGCCTCATTATGCTCGTTTCTTGAAGGACATCATGGGAAAGAAAAGAAGTCTTGTGGACAATGTAACGGTTAATCTAACCGAAGAGTGTAGTGCCATTCTACAATGGAAACTTCCTCAAAAATTGAAGGATCTGGGTAGTTTCATTATACCATGTGAAATTGAAAAGAACAAGAAGAACAAGGCTCTTTGTGACCTTGGTGCAAGCATTAATCTAATGCCTCTCTCCATATTCAAGAAGCTTGGATTAGGTGAAGTAAAACCAACTTCCATCACACTTCAATTGGCGGATCGATCTATGACACATTCAAAAGAAGTAGTTGAAGATGTGTTGGTAAAAGTTGATAAGTTCGTCTTTCCGGTGGATTTTGTTGTTCTAGATATAGAGGAGGATGAAAATGTGCCATTGATTTTTGGGAGACCGTTTCTTGCTACCGGGAGAGCTCTTATTGATGTCTACAAAGGAGAATTGAAGTTGAGGGTTAATGATGAGGAAGTGGTATTCTCTCTACACAAGGCCATGCAATATCCAATGAATGATGAAGAATGTAAAAGTGTGGATGTTGTAAAGGGAAGTGTCGAGGAGAGTTGGCCTTCCATTGTAACCAAGGATCCACTTGAACTTTGCTTGAGCAATTCTCTATCTCTTTCTAATATTTCTACTACTTCTCTTGATTTAAATGAAGAATTGATTAATTGTTTGCTTGATCTAGGTGATTGTAGTGAAGCTCAAGAGGTTGCAGCCGCCATCTCAAGGGGAAATGAAAAGTTCTTACCACTTAGAGATCCACTCGAGCAAGAAGAGAAAAAGGAAAAGAAGGTGGAGTTGAAGCCTCTACCCGATCATCTTACTTATGCCTACCTTGGTGAAAGTGAGACATATCCGGTAATTGTATCATCATCTCTAACCTCTAGTCAACTTGATAAATTGCTTAATGTCCTTAAAGAGCATAAGTCGGCTATTGGTTGGTGTATTGATGATTTGAAGGGAATTAGTCCAACAATTTGCATGCATAAGATAAGACTTGAGGATGAAGGGAAAGCTTGTGTTCAAAACCAAAGAAGACTTAATCCTATCATGCAAGAAGTGGTAAAAAAAGAGGTTCTTAAGTGGTTAGATTCAGATATGATCTTTCCTATTAGTGATAGCCCTTATGTGAGCCCGTTGCATGTAGTATCTAAAAAAGGGAGTATGACTATAGTGAAGACCGAGAAAGATGAGACCATAGCCACTAGAACGGTGACGGGGTGGCGTGTGTGTGTTGATTATAGGAAGCTTAATGAAAACACACGTAAAGATCACTTCCCCTTACCTTTCTTGGATCAAATGTTGGATAGGTTGGCCGGGTATGAGTTTTATTGCTTTCTTGATGGGTATTCCGGGTATAACCAAATTCTCATAGCACCCGAAGACCAAGAAAAGACCGCTTTCACTTGTCCTTATAGAATATTTGCTTTTCGAAGATTGCCATTCGGACGTTGCAATGCACCGGCCACCTTTCAAAGGTGTATGATGACAATTTTTGAAGGATTAATTGAGAATATAATGGAAGTGTTCATGGATGACTTTTCGGTGTTTGGTTCTTCTTTTGATAATTGTTTGTCTAACCTTGCTATTGTTTTGAAGCGATATCAAGACACTAATTTAGTGTTGAATTGGGAGAAGTGCCACTTCATGGTAAATGATGGCATTGTACTTGGACATCACATCTCTTCAAAGGGATTGCAAGTTGACCGAGCCAAAGTTGTTGCTATAGAGAAGCTTCCACCGCCAACAAATGAGAAGGGAGTACGATCGTTCCTTGGTCATGCCGGGTTCTATCGTAGATTCATCAAGGATTTTTCTTCATTTTCTAAACCTCTATCTCATCTCCTTGAAAAAGATGTGCCATTTAAGTTTGATAATAATTGTTTAAATGCTTTTCAGGTACTAAAGGAAGCTTTGATTTCATCACCCATCTTAATCACCCCCGATTGGAAAGAGCCATTTATATTGATGTGTGATGCAAGTGACGTAGCTCTTGGAGTGGTTTTGGGGCAACTAAGAGAGAAAAAATTCCGAGCCATTTACTATGAAAGCAAGACATTTGATGCGGCTCAAAGGAACTACACTACAACCGAAAAAGAGTTCTTGGCGGTAGTATACGCATTTGATAAGTTTCATCCTTATTTGGTAGGAACAAAAACTATTGTATACACCGACCATGTCGCTATCAAGTATCTCATGGCAAAGAAGGATGCAAAGCCAAGGGTGATAAGATGGGTACTACTTCTTCAAGAATTTGATATTGAAGTGAGAGATAAGAAGGGCACGGAGAATGTGATAGCCGACCATCTTTCAAGGTTAGAGTCGAGGGAGCATTGTGAAGGTACTTATGAGTTAATCAAAGAGGTTTTTCCCGATGAAGAAATCTTGGAGTGTGATTGCTATCAAATTGAGGCTTTAGTGGAGCAAGAAGAAAGCCCGTGGTATGCGGGCTATGTGAATTACTTGGCTAGTGGAAAGAGGCCTTATGAGCTTAATAAGTATCAATCCAAGAAGTTCTTTCATGATGTTAAAAGTTACTTGTGGGATGATCCATTCTTATACAAGATGTGTAATGATTCTCTTGTGCGAAGATGTGTGCCCGAGGAAGAATGGAATAGTTTGTTGGAGTTTTGCCACTCTTCACCTAGTGGAGGCCATTTTGGAGCTCAAAAGACCGCTGCAAAAGTCTTACAATCGGGGTTGTATTGGCCATTTTTGTTCAAGAGTTGTAAGAAATTTGTAGAGGGTTGTGATCGTTGTCAAAGGATGGGAGGAATCTCCAAATGGGATGAAATGCCCCTTAAGAGCTTTCAAGAAGTGGAGATATTTGATGTGTGGGGCATCGATTTCATGGGACCATTTCCTCAATCTAATGGATTCCTATACATCCTATTGGCGGTCGACTATGTCTCGAAATGGGTTGAGGCCATACCTTCAAGAACAAGTGATGCTAGAGTTGTCATGGGGTTTTTAAAGAAGCACATCTTCACAAAATTTGGAGTACCTAGAGTGTTGGTAAGTGATGGGGTTAGTCACTTCATAAATAAGTTCATGGAGAACATTCTCAAAACTTATGGAGTGAAGCATCGAGTGTCTACTCCGTATCATCCTCAAACGAATGGTCAAGCTGAAATTTCTAATCGACAAATCAAACAAGTCTTGGAGAAAATAGTGAGTGTGAGTAGAAAGGATTGGTCAAATAAACTTGATGATGCATTGTGGGCCTTTCGAACTGCATTCAAGACCACTCTTGGTATGTCTCCTTTTCAAATTGTCTATGGCAAGTCTTGCCATCTTCCCGTGGAGTTAGAGCATAAAGCTTATTGGGCCATTAAGAAGTTGAATTTTGACATGAAAGCTTCGAAGAAGGTAAGATTCTTACAATTGAATGAGCTTGAGGAATTTAGAGAAAATGCTTATGAAAACTCAAGGATTTTTAAGGAGAAAACCAAGAGGTGGCATGATGTTCGTTTAAGGAAGAAGAGCTTTGAAAAGGGTGAGAAGGTGTTGGTATTCAATTCTCGACTAAGACTTTTCCCGGGCAAGTTGAAGTCCAAATGGAGAGGACCTTATGTGGTAAAGGAAGTACTTGATGGGGGAGCTCTAAAGGTTATGGATGAGAATGGGGGAGAGTTCTTGGTCAATGGTCATCGTGTGAAGCACTATGTGGATCCATCACAAAGGGAGACCCTCTTTGTGGATACTTTATGTGAAAGATGAGCTAAAAATTCGTCTAGCTTGAAGACGTTAAACTTAGCGCTCGATGGGAGGCACCCCATCACTATCTTTATTGCTTTGTTTTTGTTGCTTGTTTGTTTTGGCCTTGTAGGTTGATTGTGCTCATGGAGAAAAATGCACATTGAAGAAAAGAGAAATACTTCATGGATTCAAGTTGATATGTTCCAACACTTGTTGCAAACTTAATTCTCGACTCTTGTCTCGAGTTAAGTTTGGGGGGTGCTAGTGCGTGGTGGACATAGCTTGAGTCGTGTGGATGCGGTTACTTCTCTACAAGAAGATCATCAATGGAAACTACAAGGATAAGTCTCACCACTTTTTGCAAACTTAAGCCTCAACTCTTGTTTCGATTTATGTTTGGGGGGAGAGTGTATGGTGTGACTCACCACTTAAGTATGATTCTTGTAAAAGGGACAAATTTTAAAATTTTTCTCATGAGTTTGGGTTGATTTTGGCATGATTGGTGGTGTTGAAGTGCATGATAGTCCATATTTATAATGAAATTGTTGAAATAATGGTGTTTGTTGAGTGTTTGAGCATGAATGAAAGGTATTGGAAGCATGATGGAGCTTGGAGCTAATGCTTTCCTTACCAAATGCCTATCGAGGGAGTACTCTACACCTTATCATTTTATTACTTGAAATGATTTGATTTTGATTTGGATTGTTGTGACTAGCATGCTACTTCATGTGTTATGTTTGTGGGAGGTTTACTTTTGTATATTAGGATTTCCTTTTCAATAAAGGTTGGGATGAATGTGTGCTTAATTTTCTTATGGATGATGGTATTTTGTGTTTTTGCATGTTTTGTGTTTTTGTTGTGTCTTGTTTGTTGAGTCCTTATTTTTATGTTTGGAGTGTATTTTCATTCTTGTCTTGGGATGTTTGGTGGTTTGTTTAGGGATGTCGTGAGTCATTTTTGAACGTGAGTGATGATAGGTTGTGGTGATAAGTGATGACAAATTATGATTAAGAATCTCTACACTTTCAAATTGTGACATGTTTTACTTAACTTGTTCAATTTTGAGATGAATGTGGTGTAATAAGTTCCTTAAGGTCCGAGCACAAGCTGGTGAGCATTTGAGCCTCAACCATGCATACATGGTATTTCTTCATGAGTGGATCGGTTGTGTTTGATAAGTTAGAACTTGCTCAAGGACTATAGAAACGAGCCCGATTAGTGGAGATTGATGAAATGATCTAAGGCCATCCTTGTTATTATAGTCATTGCCATATATGTTCCTACCTTGAACATCATCCTTAGTCAACCACTTTGAGCCTAGAAACCTATTTCTTGTGAATTTAGCACATTACAAACCTTAATTACCCATTCAAGCTTATATATACCTTTGTGTGGGTGAGTGAGGAGATGGTAGCTAGAAAGGATTGATTGATTATCAAAAGAAGAAAAGGACATGTTAAACAAGCAAGAAAAAGGATGAAAAGAGCAACAACAAGAAGGCACATGCAACCTCAAAATTAGAAAAGGAGCAAAGCAACATCAAAATGCTCAAGTAAACAAAATTCAAAGATAGGAAGCATGCAACAAAAGAAGCCCAATCCAAGGAAAGTTAATGAATAGTGCTTGAGATTTGTAAAGATAAGCAAGGAAGAAAAGAAAGTGAAGAAGTTGAGGAAATTGGCCATCTCTTTGATTACTTACACATGATTAGTCACTCTTATCCATATACTTCCTACCATACCAAAGAGCCTATCATTACATCCTAATTAAAGCCCTTTTTGATCATTGATTGAAACTTTGGTGGTTTGTGAATGTAGTCCACGAGCAAGCTTATAGCGAGTCAAGCCAATCGGTTGATGAGTGTTGCTTTACCCTACTTTAAAGAGTGTTGAGAGACATTTATAACTTATGTGAGGCTTGGACCAAAAAAAGGGGACTATATTACATTATTACTCTCTTTTGATTGAACTTGTTAATTTCTCATGTTATGATTTTAATAGTGTAGGATGACTTAGCAAGGTTTGTAGTTATTATTGCTAACGATGTGTTATTGCTTATGTTCGTTTAGTCTTTTTCTAGGTGAAAATTTCTCCTTTTGGTTTGTCATTTTCGTTGCTCGGGGACGAGCAACACCTTAAGTTTGGGGGGTTGATTAGAGCTATTTTCACCTACATTTTAGTGTCTTTTTATATGTGTTTTCGTATTATTTTATCTGTATTTTATGTATTATTTGGTTGTGTTTTGTGTTTTTATTGAAATATGTGTGAATGAGCTTAAACTTAAGATTTTCACTTTTAATTTGATGCTAAACATAATAAGGAAGATGTAGAAAAAAATGGATCTCAATTCGGAGTTGAAACGAGGGAGAACGAGCCAAAACAGTGAAAAGAGGAAGTAGGACAGCAAGAACACGGGCCGCGTACAGCGCACGGCCCTGTAAAAAGTGGTCGTTCGCTGACACTCGAAACACCAACTCGGCCACGCCTGTGGCCGAGTACAGAACATGCCCCGTGCTGAGTACAGAAACACGGCCCGTGCACCACGCACGGGCCTGTCGAGAAAGCCGTGCGCGAACGTTAGAAAACACAACACGGCCACCCCTGTGGCCGTGTGCTGCGCACGAGTCGTGCGCTGTGTTAGAACACGGGTCGTGCGGCGGAGCTCGAGCCGTGTTGGTGCAAAAACGCAGAAAGTGCTGGAATCTTTTAGAAGGCCCACATGGGGTATAAATAGACCCCATTTCAACATTTTGTGGATAAGATCTGAAATCCCATCATCTACACACACATCACACACCATTTCTTCCATTTTCCACCATCATCTTCATCCATCTTCATCCACCCATCATATCTTCCATTTTTGGTGCTAAATACTTCAAAATCAAGAGCTAGAGGTGGAGATCAAGAAGAATAGAAGATTCTCTTCAAGAAATTGATAGGGAAGAATCCATTCATTTTGTATTTCTTTAGATCTTAGACTATGAGTAATTGTAATGAATCATTTATTTGTTTTGTTACTTTTATCATGATAGGCTAATCCCTCTAGTGGGATTAGGAACATGAAGAGCATATTAGATTTATATTATCATGTGGATTAAATTGGTTTTTGATTTAATTGATGTTGTTTCTATTCATGGAGTTTAATTGTCTTGATGTTGTGATGGCATGGTTTGTTATTCATGAATGTTTATTGGTTTAATGGATTGTTGATCAATGGATTATTTGTGGTAATTAAATGCTATCATGATGTTCATGTATGTATTGCTTGGAGTGAGACGGAAACGACCCTCTATAGTATTAGGAAGGCATGAATAGACATTGAGTTTGGGTTTGACCGAAAGGATATTTGAATTCAATGAGGGGAACCAATCCATTCATTGGCCTTAGTACACAAAAAGGGAGAGTTTAATCTAACTAGTACCTAGATGGAAGAGGTTAATGTTGGGCTTTGATCTTAAGTGCTTTTGGGAGTCTAAAATGGATCAACAACCTTTATAACCCGAAAGGGAGCTTAGGATACAATCGTGATCACCCTTAGTCTACATCAATTAAGTTGGATTCCTTTTGCATGATAATATGAATTGAGTATGCTTGGATGTTTCTAATCCCATGTTTTTCCATACTTGAACTTTAGCACCCATTTTCTTTACTTGTCATTTATCTTATTTGCTATCTTATTTACTTGCCACTTGTTTTTGTTGTTAATCAATCTCAAAACCCCCAATCATCTTTACAAAAACAACAATGAATATGAGCTCACGTATTTTGCTAGTCCGAACATAACTCCTTTATGGATTGATAATTTTTCTTGGGATATACTACTACAACGATCGAGTATTCTTGCTCGTGAGTGCACAAAAATAGGCAAACAGTTGGCCCTTAGTCTTATACCCATGATTCATATGAATTTGATGCATTTATCCTAGAATTTTCATTTCTTAATTGTTGTTAATCTCACTTTTACTTAACTTCGAAAACCACCCCTCATCTATTTATCTTGTTTGTTAATCATTGCTTGCTTGCTTGATTTGATTGATTTTATTTACTTGTTTGAACAACCTCTATTTATGATTCGCCTCTATAAAATTACAAGAAATGTGAGATCGCTTAAGCACTAGTACCTTCCTCCCCGTGGTTCGATAAATTCTTGAATTGGTCATCCCGACTACAAGTTATGGATAATCAAATATTTGTTAGCCAAACTGGCCATCCGGAGGTTCTTTAAGTTTGCATTATTAGTATCTAGGAAGGAGGTTCAAAACTGCTCACGCATCTTTTATATAAATTGAGTAATACTATTAACTTGAAATCGAATCATATTTGGTGGGTTAATAGTGATTAGTGATGTATTTCTATTGATATAGCATGTATAAACAATAGCACGTCTAGGAAACCAAATCAATTGCACTACACCTGATACCTTAGAGCTGTCATTATCTCTTATTTTACTCTAGAACTATTCTTCTCTACTTTACTTTTATTTATTTTGTTATTTGTTAGTTCAATTCTTTAGATATTAATCAAATTCATACCTTGAAAATTGGTTACATTAATTCTAGTTGAATGGAAATTTAAAATAAATATAATTAACTGTCTTCTAAGGGAACGATATTTAACTTGGGTACTTGCCTCTGCAATTGACATCCTTATACTTGAGGATTAAATTGGAGTACGTAAAATACGCTTAACAAGTTTATGGCGCCGTGCTGCCGGGGACAATTTTAATTATTTATTTACTTTTATTACATATTTATTTAGAATATTTATGTTGAGATTTAATTATCTTTTCCTTGAATTTTTCTTGAAGTTGCATGCACACCAGGTCAAAGAAGAGAATGCAAGATCTCGAATTTGATCCGAAAGTTGAAGCGTTTACGAGGAAAAGGAGAGGAGCAGCGAAGAATCTCAAAGCACCTCCTAAGGCTGCTAAGGCACCTATTTTGAAGAAGAAAGCAGATACACCGAAGCTTAAAGCAGTTGTAGAGGAAAAAGAAGAGCAGATTGACTATCAGGTTATCCCAGAAGAGGCTGAATCAGAAACAAAAAAGAAATAACAGTAATGTGAGATAGAACTCATGAAGATGACATTGTCATCAGGGAGACGTTCAAATCTACCAACTTAGGAGGATCAGGCGTAGTTGGGGCCATCCAAGCTAATAAAGCAAATGACATAAGGCCAGTCCTGATCAATATAGTGGAGAAAAATCCCTTCGCCGGAAGTGTTTTTGATGAACCATACGGACATCTGAAGCGCTTCAATAGCTACATGGATACAGTGAAAGCCGCTGATGCTACTAATGACAGATAGATAATGAGGCTTTTTCAGTCTTATTTGGTTGACAAGGTGAGGAAGTGGTATGACAAATTGGCAGGGAACAGTTGCTCTAATTGGACAGAGTTGCAGCAGCTATTTATTGATCGTTTTATGCCACCTGGTAAGATTCTTGCATTGAAGCAAGAAATCAATCAGTTCAAGCAGAGGAGAGATAAATCATTTGGAGAGGCTTGGGAAAGGTTTACTGATGCGTTGTTGAGAAGCCTACAACATGGATTCAAAAAGTCTCAGCTCATCAGTGTCTTTTATATTGGCCTTGACAATGAATCATGAGTGTTAGTTGATGCTTCTGCTGGAGGAATGATTTTTGGCAAGACGTCAAATGTCGTGGAGAAGTTGTTCGATGATATCTCTATGAACTCTAGAGATTGGCATCTAAAAGGATTCGAGGGACTTACATACTTGGTAAAGTTGCAGAGGTTGAAGAGAAGTTTTCTGAAGCTGATAGGAATGATAAGGTTGTCTCTCAGTTGGAGCAAATGAACAAACATTTGGTTACTTTGATATTAGGTAATAATGGGGAAGGCTACCAAGGGCTTGCAAGTGATGATATGTTGATGAACATTCAACAGATTGAGAATGCAAATTGGGTTATGGGGCAGAGTCTCCAAGGTACAAGAGCACATAAGAATTGGCAAGGGAACAGGTACCCTCAAGGAAATTCGAACCAAAGGAATAACCAAGGGAGAGATCTTAGTAATCAAGGAGGAGGTTGACAGAATCAGAAGAAGCATGAGAACTTTGCTTATTCAAATCCAAATAATGCAGTACTATATCCTTCTAATTTTAAGCATGGAGCTAAAACTGAAGAAGGGAAGGCCAATATTGATGATGTGTTAGCAAGATACATGCAGAAGAATGATGCTGACATCAACAAGATCAATAACTGCATAGTACTCATGGACTCTAATATGACAAAACATAATGAGGAAGTGAACAAGCAGTTGCAGAATCTGACATATACAATGGGCCAAATTTCTACTACAGTGAATCAGCAGCAGCAGCAGTTTCAGAAAGAGAAGTTTTTGTCAGATTTAGAAATCAACCCGAAGGAGTGCCATGCGATCACTTTGAGATCCAAAAAATAGTGTGAAGGTCCAGAACTGATGCAGGACATAACAGAACTGATGCAGGATAGAACAAAAGAAGAACAAGTAGCTCGATACTAGCTCAGCACTTGTTCAAGCCGAGCCAGGATTGGGGGGTGCCCAAATCAAGCCGAGTAGCTTTCCTGCAGAACAAACAGAGCTTCAGGGTGCAGTTCAACCCCAGCTCGATACAAGTTCACTTCTGGGATTTCCTGCACATCCAAATTCTGTAGTGAACTAATCTGATAAAGCCATTGCTGATAAAAAATGGTAGCGAGCGAAAAAGTTGAGAGAAACGAAAGAAGTGTTCGAGAAAGATAGTTTGGGTCTCCCAAAAATAAAGGTAGCAATTTCGTTTCCTCAGAGATTTTTGACGAAGAGCCTT
Source organism: Pogostemon cablin (assembly GCA_023678885.1). Lineage (NCBI taxonomy): Eukaryota > Viridiplantae > Streptophyta > Magnoliopsida > Lamiales > Lamiaceae > Pogostemon > Pogostemon cablin. The sequence continues at coordinate 13,144,381 of CM042997.1, forward strand.
GATGAGAAGTTTCGAAAGTTTGTTGATGTAATGAGGAACATTCAGATAAGTATTCCATTTTCAGAGGCCTTGGAAGAGATGCCATATTACTCAAGGTTCATCAAGGAGTTCATTTCCAGAAAGAGAAGTTTGAATAAGTATTCCATTTTCAGAGGCCTTGGAAGAGATGCCATATTACGCAAGGTTTATCAAGGAGTTCATTTCCAGAAAGAGAAGTTTGAACAATGTGGAGACGGTAAACCTGACAGAAAACTGTAGCTCTATTATCCAGAGAAAGCTACCAGAAAAATTGAAGGATCCAGGCAATTTCATCATTCCCTGTGAAATTGGAAAATGACCATCTAGAAGAGCACTGTGTGATCTAGGAGCCAGCATAAATTTGATGTCCTTCTCAGTATTAAGCTTGGCTTGGGGGAGTTAAAACCTACATATGTGGCCTTACAGTTAGCAGATAGGTCGTTGACATACCCCGAGGGAGTTATTAAAGATGTGCTAGTGAATGTGTCGAATTTAACTTTTCCTGTGGACTTTCTAGTACTTGATATGGAGGATGACAAGGATGGTGTGCCTCTGATCTTAGGGCGTCCATTCCTTGCTACTGGAAGAGCTCTGATAGATGTGTTTAAAGGAGAATTGAGGCTGAGGGTCAATGATAAGAAATTATCTTTTCGTTGAATAAGGAGATGCAGTGGCCTACAGATCAGCAGCAATGCAAGTCTGTGGAAGTAGTGGAAGACTTCTCCTTGTCTGATGCTGAGTTTGAGAGTTTATCTAACGATGCATGTATTGATTATCTTGAAAATTTACTTGCATTGAGTGATTCCAGGAATGAACAGAGAAGGAAGACCACTGCTGACATGATAAATCAAAATATGAAGACCACTATTGAAGAGGAGATGAAACCTGCAACTAATGAAGAGAAGCATGAGAGTAAAAGAATTGAAGTGGTAGAGGAGATCATAGGAACAAGCGTATCTTTTACTTTTCCTACTACTAACTCTAATGTGATGTTTGATAATCTTTCGATTGCAGGAAAAGTTGATGATCCGAACTTAACTCCGGATTTTTATTTTTATATTGGTGTTGAAAATTCTAACTTGTTTAATCCTTATTTTGCTACGAAGGTTGACTCTATAATTAAGAAGAGGATTGACGAGGATGAATCGCGTCAGTCATGGGATTCAAAGGTTCTTGTTTCTGTAACAAAAGAAGTTGAGATAATAGATGTAGGAAACAAGAGAGGGAAGAAGTAATTGAGGGTAAGAATGCGAGAATACTGTCCTCCAATCCAGTAGTCAAAAAGAGGTATCTGTCATGACTCTCTGACGTTAAACGTGAATGTCTGTTGGGGGCCGACCCTCCCATTTTTATTTATTTTGTTGAGTCTGTGTCGATGTTAGAATTTTATTAGGAGTTGCTCGACTAGGGTATATACTTCTTTACAAACTTATGCTCTCACTTTGTTTGATCTAAGTTTGGGGGGGTTACGTATATACCTATGTCTTGTTGTACCAAAGTAAAATTGCTTCATTGTGTTGTGTGCTTGGATAATTAATTTTTTGTGATTTTTCAGTATTTTCGATTCATTTGATTATATTGAGTTGTTGATTTTTTGTGATTCTCCAGGAGTGTCGTATTTTGTTTTGTTACGTGTTTATCCTAGTATCTGTGGTTATATTTTTTAGTTCTTAAGGATGATTGTTGGATCTTTCTAAGCGTGAATGAGTTGAACTAGTGTTATTTGATGCTTTGATGATGATATAGTCGGTAATTTTGAGCTGTTGGTTGAGAGTTTTGATTCGTTGGATGTATACATATGAATTTTCTTGCCTTGTTATTGACAGAAATTGGATATTTTGACGATTGATATATGATTTCTAAGTGAGTTCAGGGGACAAACGAAGCAAAGAACGAATTTTTAGAGGTTTAGGAGCCAACACGAGTTGACAAGTCGCAGCTCAACTTGTCAACACGACTCGTGTTGGGTTACTAAAATGATCAGATTACAGAAGGACTCAACACGACTTGACAGGCAATAACACAACTTGGTTACATGAGTCATGTTGGGTGCCGAGAACTATCCAGAGAGATTACTCGAGTTGCAAGGCACAACTCGACTTGTTACTCGAGTCGTGCTGGGATGCTACAAACGTCCAGAATTTTCCAGACAGGTAACACGACCTCATAAGGCCAGCACGAGTTATAACATGACTCGTGTTGGGCCTCCAGGTTCGAATTTTAAGTTGAGAAATTACGGGTTTTGGCTCACTTCTCTCATTCATTTTCTCCCGATTTCAAGCCGTGTTGCACCCCTCTCATTCCTTTCGATTTTTCGACCATAATCCAACATCCCAGACAGTTTTCTCACTTCATCCACCATCACAAACGCATAATTTCTAAGTTTTGAAGAACATTGGGGGCAAAAATTAGGGCTTTTTGAGTTTTTTTCTTGTGAAGAGCAATTCAAGTTTGATTCGACCATGTATAATCTTAGAGGTATGTGTTTCTTACTCATACTATGCCTAGAAGTGTGGATTTGTTGTGAATTTGCAATGGGTAAGTGTAATGTGTTGAAATTGACATGTTCAATAAGGCTTTTGGTTGAGGAATTTAGTCGAACACCTTGTATTCATGATTGGTTTATTTATTAATTGATTCATGTGCATAATGTGTGACGAATTTGACGATTGGGGCTTAATTGATGTTGAGTTATTTGAAAATGTTGATATATGTGGGGTGAATAAATTGAATACAAGTGAAATTTTGATTGCAAGCATGTTGAGTTGTGAGAAGTCTTGTTGAGATAAATTGTCACTCATGTATATGTGTGGGAATTTACTTAACTAGGATGTGAATTACTTGATCATGAGCAAAAATTGGTGAATAATGTTGTTGGAAGCATACTAGATTACAATTGGATTCATGTTTTGGATTGAAAATAACATGTTTTGGTTTTGTTAAGTGAGATTGATTCATGTCTATATATTGGAAATTTCACTTGATAATACTTGAGTATGTAGAGTTATTGAATTTGATTGATTAATTCTAGTGATTGTATCTTATATAAAATCCATATGAAGTTAGTTTCTTGTGTTTATGTTATAAAGAGTGTGGGTAAATATTTTGTATTTCTTTCAGGTAGAGGAAAGAAGAGTGAAGGTGGTGATGGAGGAAAAGGAAAAGGAAAGAAAACATATAAGGGAGATGGACCGAGCAAGAAGAGGAAAGGTTTTTCTAGTTCCTCCAGTCAGGCACCAGATGATACAGCCAATGCGAGGATAGAGAAATTGAGGAGACTCAAGAGGTTGCCTTCGAATTTCAAGCTAAATATGAATAATTGGATTGAGATAGCACCGACGTGGGAGAAGGTGTCAGATAAGATCATCAGGACTAGATATCAAGACGATGGAACCATGATCACTCTAAAAATTGTTGATGATATCCAAGAAATGTTCAATCGGGTTGGAATACGTCAGTTTATAGAGAAGAAGGGAAGAACTCATTTTCAGCTGACAGCGGAGTTCTTATCCACTTTGAATGTCTTCTCTGATCCGATGGACAAGCATCCTTATGCTGCTGAGTTTTATCTAGGAGTCTTTAGAGAGGTTGACTTGGATGGTTTAAATAGAGCCTTGGGAGTTCCGATGGGCATTCCCTTTGCTGAGGATAAAAGGTTCAAGGCTGATGAATTCTGGGAATCTATCACATGAAAGAACAAGTTTAAGTCGAGTGTGGCGAAGGCTACTTTCATCAGGAATCCAGCCCTTAGGTATATGGATCAGATTCTATTAAGCACAGTCTTTTGTCGGGCAGAATGGGGCAGCATTTCCCAAGGAGAGTTGTATGTGTTGTGGTGCATGATCAATTTGGTGCAATTCAACTTGGTGGCGTATCTTCTGTACCAATTTCACCGGTTCAAGGTATGTTCAACTCAGAAGGTGAATATAGGAAGACTAATTACTCCTTTGTTATAGGTAAAAGAGAAATCTTTTATTGAATAAGTCGAGGGAGGTAAGAGGATTACCCACACCTTACAAAAGTAAGGAGGAATGATTACTCCTATCGCCCATCACTATGGTATCGATACCTCGGGGATGGAGTATATCAGGGATCTGCCAGACCTCGACCTGGCAGCTTTGGTACGAAGAGGGATAATGAAGAGTGACCCCAGGAAATCATGTACACATTCAAAGAGGATGGGTTGTCTTTCTGGTTCCCTATGATATTGTAGGAGTTTACCTCAATTAGAACAGAGGGGAATCTTTTGATTAATACAGATGATCACGTAGCCATTCGGGAAGGCATAACAAACAAGACTTGGCAAACTATAGCAAGGAATGCACTTGCTAGGATGATTCCAATGGCTATGGAAGAGCTTGAAGCTCAGGAGCAGCAGCAGCCACAACCGATGGAGGAAGAGATCGGTGGAGGTGGGCTAGGAGCTGGAGAGTTTGCTGATGCCCAGTACTCTAATCAGTTTGCAGGGGCACAGCAGTATGCAGTACCACCTAATTTTGGTGGAGTTCCTCTGCAGGGGATGGCACCACCTGCTTCTCCGCCCGGATTTGAGGCATGGGCACCCATGTTTGATTGGTGGGGACAGCAGGCACATGGTGCACGCATGCATAATGAATATTTGATGGAGGAAAACAGGCTGAAAAGAGAGAAGAACAGGTAGAGAGCTCAGGAGAATAGGGAGATGAGCCGACAGATTGCCACAGTGTTGAGGAATCAAGATGTTTCTGACAGACATATCGGTGCATTGGCCACGACCACCAATGACATCGCCACTAGAATATCTAACTTTTAGGATTTTAAGAGAGACTTTGATGAGTGACGGATGGGCCCAGGTAATGGCGAGGGCGCCGAAGATGATGATGGTCCAGGTGATGAGGAAGCTTTATCAAGAGGTTGTACTTTTCTTTTCATTTCATGATATCTTTGTTACTTTGTAGCTGAATAGTCGATAAACTGTTAGGTTCTTATTTGATCGGCCTGTATTAAGTGAATTTTGTGATTGATGTGATGTAGTGGTAATATGTGGAACTGAAGCATGAATTAAGTGAGAATGTGGTGTTGTGATATATTATAATGATGATAATCCAGCTAGATATACATTTGGATGTTGTAATATCTAAGATTGTCGCATGTATTAAAAAATTAGTTCATAAGCCTTGTAAGAGTGTTCATTATTCTGTTAAACCCATGTGAGATTTGAGCTTCTAAGAATCATGAAAAAAATACATGATTGGTTTCTTTCTTGAGGGCATCATTTACATGCACATATTCTAGAACTTGACTCTTAATCTACTTGAGGCTAGATGATTGATTAGATGATGGGAAATGAACTTAGGTCATTTTGATCTTTATTGAGTCACTAGCCAAAGTTTATCCTACCTTGCAATATTATCCATAGTCTCCCGTTTGAGCCTTTAAGCCTTATTCATTGGAAGCCTATAAAATAGCCAACTCATTCCTTTAAAAACCTTTAAATAACTATCCTAGTAGAGAATTAAAGGAGTAAGATTTGTGTTGTGTAAATAAACTTGGAAAGCTAAACATTGGTGAACAGTGATTGAAGATGAAAGATGGTTAAAACTTGCAAAAGTGGGTAGTGCCTGAAACTGGTACCCCAGTTATAGGGTAGTACCTGAAACTGGTATCCTATTTAATAAGAAGAGAAAGAAATGATAAGAAGACGTTGATCTTGTAGTTAAGGGAGGACTGAAATGATGAAATGAAAGGGAAAGAGAAAAAAGTGAAGAGATTGATTTGTCAAGTATTTGTGTTGAAAAATATCTCTACTTTTGGTTCTCTACTAGTGATCTAGTCACTTATCCCATATTTATCTACCCTTGTCAAAAGAGTCAACGTTACAACCGTAAGCAAGTCCTTTGTTATCCCATCGTTAAGTCTTTCAAGTTAGTGGAGAGTTTAGATAATTGTCAAGCTTATGGTTACACGTGCATGTGAATTGATTTGAGTGCATATATTTTAACCATAAAAGTGCACATCTCACACTTGAACTATGAGTGTAAATACTATCTGTGAGAGTGGCTGATTAGCATTCTGAAATGGGAAGTGACTAATTTGAAGTGCATGTTTCAATTGATAGAATTTTGGCATTTAAGTATGTTATCATGGTCTAGATGTATGTGGTCCCTTATTTGCTGTAAAATTTCAACTCTCATCTCTCTTTTGTTTTGAATTCGTTGTTTGGGAATGAACAACATGGCAGTTTGGAAGGTTGATGAGAGTGGAAATTTACATCTTTTCTATCTCACAATACATTGTTTTTGTTAGAATAAGGCCATATATTCATGTGGGATTGCTTAGTTTACATATTTTGCATGATTATAGTGCTACTAAGGTGTTTTGTTGAGTTTTGAAGGTTAAAATAGGCTAAAATAAAGCAGAACCGAAGACGAGCAAGAAACGAGTGAAAATTGGCCTTACTCGAGTTTCAAGAGTCAACACGACTTAGCAACTTGAGTCGTGTTGGATGCCGTAGGAGGTCAGAATGTACAGACGTGCAACATGACTTGTTAAGAGCAACACGACTTGCAACACGAGTCGTGTTGCATCTGTCCCAAGCCGTGTGACAATTCGAGTGAGGCAGAGCATAGTCGGGAGTTGTCCAGAGAGCCAACATGAGTTGGCAAGTCATTACATGACTTGTAGCACAACTCGTATTGGGGTCCATGGATTGTCCAGATTCAGAGCAACGCGACACAATTTGACAGATGAGTGCACAACTTGATAGCACGACTCGTGTTAGGGTGACACGAGTTGCAATTCAATGCAACACATGTCTTGTTGAAAACTCGAGTTGGGCATTCCAACTCGTGTTGCGTTAGTTTGGGCCAGAAATTGGGAATTTCACATTCCAGTGCGTGAAAACATGTGAAAAGAGTCCAGTGGAGTCAAAATTCGTGGCCTATGGTATAAAAAGGGATCAAGACACCTGGAGAATGAGATCGATCACACACCAACAGAAATAGATCGTGAATCACTTCACGCACAATCCATCCATCCACTACTCATATCAGACCATTCATCCATCCATCCCATCGGTCCGGAAGAAGATTCAAGTGCAGTTGAGAGAGCCAATCCAATCGAAGAGACGGAGAAAGAACATAAACCACGTGACACTAGGGTTTTGTATCTTTTCTTTATTTCTTCCTTTGTTGAATTTGTTATGAAATTGTCAGCCATGAGGGTTGTGTGTAACCTCATGGGCTAAAACCCTTATACAGTTCTAAGGATTGAAGGTAAAACTTAGACAACTCTTGTGAATTCATGCTATTGATATTCTTATTTATTTGATTAATTAAGGCTTTGTTTATATGTGTGTAACGTCTTCACAAGTTATCATTGATGTTGCCCGTGATGCTTGGTATGTTGTGTTAGCTTGTGTGCATACGTAATTAATAATGTCTATTTGCTAGGGATTATAGTAATTTGTCCGTGAACACGATAATTCCAAGGGCTGGTAAATAAGATACTTGATTTTCTTAGTGGAACAATACAATTAAGAATTCAAGTAGGAAGTGAATAGGATTGAGTAGTACTTTCAGAGAATATTTGTTAGTCAAACTAGCCATCCGGAGGTTCTTTAAGTTTGAATTATTAGTATCTAGGTAGGAGGTTCAAAACTGCTCACACATCTTTTTTATAAATTGAGTAATACTATTAACTTGAAATCGAATTATATTTGGTGGGTTAATAGGGTCTTGTGATGTAATTCCATTAAAATAGTATGAATGAACAATAGGACGTCTAGGAAACCAAATCAATTGCACTAAACCTGATACCTTAGAGCTGTTATTTCTCTCTTATTCTACTCTCGAATAATTCTTCTTTACTTTTATTTATTAAGCTATTCGTTATTTCAATTCTTTAGATAATAATCATATTCAAATCCTGGAAATTGGTTACATTAATTCTAGTTGACTAGTAATTTATAGTAAAATAGATAATTAACTATCTCAGTGGGAACGATATTTAACTGGGGTACTTGCCATTACAATTGATATCCTTATACTTGGGGATTTTAGTTGGAGTGGCAAAATATGCTTATAAGAGCCACAAGCATGTTAAATAATTTAATAGGGGTAGATCCCTCGGAGACAAGTTTGAATGGCAACACAAACAATAAGCCTTCCCACGTTGGAGCTACATAATGTACGACTACCAAACTCTAACCTAAAACAAGATGTCGAACAAATCAACGATTACAAGTCAGAAAAAATCAGATTTATAAAACAACACAATAGATCAATTCAATAGAACAAGGAAAGAGGCTCCTTTTAACATAGAGTCTGAACAAATCAGCAAGAGGCCAATGAACAGCACAACACTAGAGCCAATGGAGGACTGACCGACCGACTCTGATACTATTGTTGGGTATCACGGCCGTCAACACATCGATGGAGACTAGGGATACAGGTTTATTGAGTTTAGCTCACGAGAAGAGCCGATGTAACACAGTGATAAGAAGCCAAAATCCACAAAGGATTAAAGCCAACAACCCACCAGAAGAATTTATCACTCAAAGACTCTCACAACCTTTCTACTTCGTCACACCGATAACTGAAGATGAGAGGCCTTTTATACTCAATAGAAAGGGATGAGACTAGTAAGAGTTAGGGTTCCATTAGGGTGTAAAGGCAAGGGAGTCGGGCCATGCTTAATTAAAAGTGGTTCAAACCTAAAGAGAGAGAATGCCGGCAATTGGGCCACACAATAGAGCTTAAAGGGTCCAATACTTTTGGAGGAATTGAGGTATTCCACAAGAAAGACCACCATGATTCATTAAATCATGAGCTTTAATGGTTATGGCTCAAGAAATCCCATAGATAGGTTGTATGCAGATTTAACAGAATACATGACTTTATCATCAAAGTGCCAAAAATGTTGATCAAGGTTGTAGTGTTGACTCAGAGGAATCTAGAGAATGGCATCCACCTCAAACGACATAAAATATTTCCGAATGAGCGATTCATTCCAATTATATCTAGAAAGAATAAATGAGCTACCATGGAGTATTCGGAGACGGTTAGCCTTGATAAAATTCTCCAAGAATGAAGGCCTGACAACCATGCTTCTCTATATGATCGTACCAATTTGCCATCTCCAAATCGCCACATTAACCCTTTCTCCATGGTATCTCGAGCCCACATAATTGATCTCTAGATATAAGATGGATTTAAATCAAGGCTAGCTTCCATGCGTATGGTGCTGGTAGACCATGTGTATGGTGCTGCTCTAGTCTGGGAACTTATGCCGGCTTAGTCAGTCTGAAGCTGCCCTCAGCTCTTGTTTAGGTGTCATGAGCTACCTGGGCATTATCTAATCTGGTAGTTTAAAGGCGCTTCGAAATAGTCTTACTTGCAGTTCGTAACCTAAGCAACCACGAGTTTGAATATAGCTGTGAAAGATACTGTTGTTCATGTCACTGTGTAAAAAATATCTGGCTTTGAAAACACGAGCAGTAATAGAATTAGGGTCATGAATCATTCGCCATATTTGTTTTGCAAGAAGGGCTTTGTTGAATTCTACCAGACTTCGAAATCTCATAACCCCTTGAGATTTTGGCTTGCAAAGCTCTTTCGAAGAAAGCCAATGAATTTGATTCTTATCACCTTTAGATCCCCACCAAAATCAGGCACATGCTTGTTCAATCGAATGGCAAATTGATGTTGGTATACGAAAACAGAACATTGCATAAGTAGGGATGGTTTGGAGGACATCTTTGATAAGAATTTATTTTTCTCCCTTGGAGAAGAGTTTTGAATTTCAAATCTCAATTTGCTTCAGAACTTTCTCACTCAAGTACCCGAATAGAATATTTTTTCTTCTAAGTGCAAAGGTAGGAAGTTCAAGATATAATTCATGACCGTTAACCACTTTGATGGAGAAAATCTATTTGATGACCTCAATATCCTTATCCGAGATAGCTGGGCTAAAAGTAAAGACGGATTTCTCAAAATTTATGCATTGACCCAAGGCTACTTCATAGAGATTCAAATAATTTTTTACTAGCTCCATCTGTTCCACATGCTTTGAAAAATACAATACTATCATCACCAAAAAATAGGTGAGAGATAACCGGACAATTGTTTACCTCCCGAATTCCTTTGAAAATTTTTTGTCCCACAACTGAGTATAGTGTAGATAGGCATTGAGAACATAAGGTGAAGAGAAAAGGAGATAGAGGATCTCCTTGGCGAATCTCTCACTTTGGAATTGTGTTTCTAACCACCGCACCATTGATTGAGATAGAATAAGATACTGAGGACACACATAGGTTTATTAGCGAGATGGTTGATTCATCAAAACCCAGCTTGCACATCACTCTTGCAAGGAAATCCCACTCTACCTTGTCATATGATTTGCTCATATCTGGCTTTAGGGCAGCATATCCTGATTTCGTTTTAATGTTGTTACGAAGCCAATGCATACACTCAAATCCGACCAAAATATTGTACGCGGTAGGCGAAGTGAATTTCTGATTGCCCTGGAGACAATTTTGTAACGAACATTGTAGAGGCTTATGGGTCGATATTCTTTAATTATCCTTGGGTGATATACTTTAGGGATTAGGGTGACTAAAGTGTTGTTCCAATCACCCAATTCTCCACCATGATTAAGGAAATTGAGAATTTCAAAAGTTACTTCTCCTCCTACTATGTGCCACAACTTTTGGAAGAAAAGAGCCGAGAACCCATCAGGACCCGGGGCCTTTGAAGGATTTAAATAGAAAATAGCTCTTCGGATTTCCTAACTCTAGTATGGATCAGTAATTACTCGGTTCATATCACTTGAAATGCGTTTCTCAATCAAACTGGTCACTTGCTCAATGTTGTCTTGGGATGGTGATGAAGACTGAAACAATTCATTAAAATATTACACCACAATTTCCGCCATCCCAGTCTTCGATGTGCACCAATCACCATGTGAACTGGTAAGCCCCATTATAGTCTTCCTCTTCTTACAAGCGAAGGCTTGTTTATGAAAAAATTGAGTATTTCGATCCCCGAGCTTAGCCAAGACACTCTAGACCTTGGCTGCAAATGAGTTTCTTTCTTGCTTCTTAGGGCTCTAGTTTTTTTTGAAGGGACTTCACCTTATCAAAATTTATATACCCACTCACTGGTCGGAGTGCCTCATCAATGTCTTTACAAGTCTACTTGATCTCACTCTTAGAGTTATGGTCCCTTAGCTTCGCCAAATTTTTAAGAAAAGATCTTGCAAGTTCTAGTTTGCTACTCACCTTTCTAATATTTTTAAGAGAAACTCTCTTGTGAGACGGGTTTTTTGTGAGACGAGTCAACCCATCACTAAAGTATGTTTATTATATAGATAAAGTATGCTTATTTGTAGTTAAAGTATGTCAATGGTAAATCATATTATAACACATTAAAAGACACTTCAATGCATAATTCAGCATACTTTAGAAATGATACTTTAACAACCATTAAACATACTTTATATATATAATAGACATACTATAACACGTCTCACAATCTGTCTCACATAAATAACGTATCACAAGAGAATTTGTCTATTTTTAATAGAGTTCCAGAAGGTATGGAATTCACTCTTAAAATCATCCTCAGTCAATTATTTATGTTTGAAGAAGAATCGAGAGCTCTTATCTCGATCAAGAGGAGTAACCTGGTTGCAAGAAATAGAAACATCCCGATGATTTGATCAAAAAAATCCAGTGTATCCGCAACCGAGATAGGGAATAGATCTCTCCACTAATGATTACTGACAAAATGATCAAGAAGCTCAAGAATAGCTTGTTCTCCAATTCTATTGTTGTACGAATTAATTCCTCCCCTAGGATGAAGATCCTGAAGAGAGCAATCTTCTAAGGTGAATCTGAACTCATTCATTTGAGAAGGATGCTTGGCTCATCCCCCTTTTTTTTTTCGAGTCATAAGGAATCTTATTGAAGTCACCCCCAACAAGCCAAGGTAGATTGCAAAGCAACTGCATAGAGGCCAGTCTTCTCAATAATAACCGAGACTGAGATTTTATATTTGAGTAAGGACTTCCATAAAATCCTGTGAATCTCCAAAATAATGAGTCCCAAAAGATAGTGCAATCAACGTGGTCAGCTGAGTATGATTTAATAGATACATCAATATTTTCTTTTCAAAAGAGCATGAGGCCACCTTTGCTACCCACAGGGTCAACAAAAAACATGCCTGTAAAATTTAACAAACAACGCCACTGAGATTTTTGGGAGCCAAAAAATTTTGTTTCACTAATAAAAAGTAAAGATGTGTCCTTTTCTAGCACCAATTGGTGTAAATCACGGAATGCGCGTTGGTTCCCCAACCCCCATGCATTCCGAATCATAAAATTCATAATGCTTGGCGGGTTTGAGATAACTCAACCGCCGCCTCTGATGGGAGTGATACGATATCTATAAGAGTTATCTTGGAGCGTTTTGCAATATATAGCTTGATCATCTTCGCGTTCTGTAAGACTCCGTTTGAAGACCACTGACTTGATGACAGGTTTTATAGATTCATATTGCTTTTCGATTTCATTATTTTCTGCCTTCTGTGAAGTACCACTGGAGGGACTTGTTTCTTTACATCCCCTTCAATATCTGAAGATATTGTTGGGTTGACCAATGGTTTAGAAATGTTGGATGTTTCTTCATTAGTCTTCTGGAGATTTTCTTGCACTGCACCAGCTCCCTCTACTTTAGAAGTGATAACTTTCTCATTCTTATCATTATCTTCAGCAGAAACTTCAAATTGTGTTGATTTTATCACTTTCCCAACTATTTGTTTACCTTTATCTGCTGGTTTTAGTTGTTGAGTAACAATGGTATCCTCCTCTAAAATTTCAATCAACCCACTATATATTTCATCAGCATTACTCCCTTCAAAAGCTTTTGAGAGAGACTCACGACCTTCTGCTCTGAGCCAAGGGCCATAACCGCGTGGTGCTTCAACTCCAGCTTCTAGGGCATGTTGTCTGGTTAAGCATTCATTTTCAGTATGATTCAATGTTCCACATGTAAAGTAGAAATCAAAGTGTCTTTCATATTGAAATCCAACTACCAGTGAAGCTCCATTAACCAAAGTGATTTTGGAGACTCGCTTTAATGATTTTGAAATGTCAAGCCAAACTCTTATCCGCAGACATCTTCCCCATGAAACTTTATTTTCTCCCAAATCTACTTCAACAACCCTTCCTATGCCTTTGCCCACTGATTGACCCACTCGCTCATTCATATATACTACTTGGAGCCCATGAATTTATACCCAGAAAGGAACTTCTGTTAATCTAATATCCTCAACAAGAGTATGCCCATTCAAACTATGAAGGGCTAGAAGAGAACGGTGGAAATTCCAAGGTTGTTGGAGGTATACACGATCCAAGTCGTCGGCATTTTGGAACTGGAAAATGAACATATTTGTGCCTGCATTGGACACCCCAACCCCCCCCCCCCCCCCCAGATTCTCTCGAGAGCAGCACATAAGTCTCTGGCTGCTATTGGTTTCGGTATGAGATAACGACCTGCAAGACAAAGGACGCTTCTTTCCATTGATCCTTGAATAGTTTCTTGGTCCAAAATAATGCTCTCTGTCTCTTCTTCTGTAAAGTAGTGAATGTCTCTTTCTCCATAGTAGACTATTCAGGAACCCAGGTGACCATAATAAGTGAAGGAAGAATAAAAAGTTCACCAAGGAATAGGGAGGAGCCGGACTTAAAAGAGGAAAGTTGTGAGGATATACCATGGGGGAGAACCCTTTTGGAAGAAGACTCACCTTAGGCACGCAACCCAAGAGAGGATTCTTTTCAGAAAAAAAAAGTCGAGCTCCAGATTTTAATATGTTATTTTCTGCATCTTTTAGAATCTCTATTTTCACGTGTAAGTTATTTTGGCGTATCGAGTGAAAGTAACAAGTACATAATCCTGTTGATTTCCATAATTGTTTCTTTGGTTTAATCTAATTTATGAATCATTCTCATTGTTTTGATAACTAATTCTACCCTTTAATCATCTCTATTACCATTGATATTACATCTCTTAATTGATATTCATTACTATTTCAATGGAAGAATTCATATTAAGCTACGGGTACAAATGCCGGACACACTAATGGCACAACAGAATCAAATCAATCTCAATCTCTAACTTAATTTATTGCCTATCAAAAATCACTCAGAAATCAATGATCCCCTGTTTCCTTCTCCTGGGGTCTTCTTTGTCTTGTGAATCGGGGTAACGTGGCCTAGTTGAATAAGTTCATCTCCTCATCAAGGCTACTGATATCGGGTACGACTCCTGCATTCCGATTTCTTATCGCACCATTTCCTACGAGATCGTTCAGGATGATGCTCGGATCTTTGGCTCCACCGTGCTGCAAGAACTTAGACCTGAGGGCAGATCCTGCAGCTAGCGACAATGGGTCTTCCTTACAAATCTTTTGCCATATCGTTGCAGCGAAAGATTTCGCGTACAAGTAAATTTAGTAACCTGCGCACACAGAAAAGGGATGAGAATGTTTCTAACAATACCGCGACCAGAAACCAACATGCAAAACCAAACCAAGCCCTGTTAGCAGAGTTGGTAATCAATCTACTCGTGTTAGCCGAAGCTTCAATAACGAAAGTGCCATGAAGTATTACACTACCAATCCGGCATTTTAGCCTCTTTGCGATGAATATGTTAGTAGCTTCAACAAGCTAACATACCAGCACCATAAGTAACAAGATGACTGAACTGGGCATGCCAACATGTTCCCTCCACGTATTTCCAGCATGTATGCTCTCTTTTCAAATCAGCGACTACAGAAGTTGTATCTTCGACTGAAGATGGCCGCAATGTGTGAAGTGCTTGGTCGACCAAGGCGTAGAAGACCTGGAAAAGATGCAAGAACCAAGTTAACTTAATTTTCACAATGGATCGCCAAAATATAGCAAGCTAAGATCCATTGCAAATTTGTATTTCCCTTTAAGAAAACAAACCTGGCGTTGCAACTCTGTTGCAGCAAACATACTTTTTGCTCCCTGTACTGATTTTACCAAGTTTTCTGGTATCACTTCACCTGTTGAATAATGTTTAGCAAACTTTCTCAAGACGCGATAATCCCAAGCATAATTCCTGTCATTGAAAATATAGAATAGAAGAAAGTTGAATAATGCTCAATAAGTATACTCAAGAGGATCACATTATATAATAAAATCGGACATATTGAATATCACAGATTCATACATAATTACATAATACATGCTTAAAATAGTTTTCAAGCCTTGCTTAGCATTGAGATAAGGCAGGAGACCCCAATTTTCATACTAATGCATCTAGAAATAGCAATTTACTCACTCAAGCAGGTTTGAAGGTGTTTCAGCAAAATCAAGCATCGTCCTGGTCCCTGAAAAATGTTGATAATCCTGAAAGAAAGATATCACCCTGGAAAATCAGTCATTCCAAAATAAAAGGATGAAAATAAATTCAACTAAGGTAGAATCTCACCGTTCTTGAAAGCAATGAGTGCAGAGCATGTCCAAACTCATGAAATAGTGTTTCTAAATCAGAATGATGAAGATGCACCGACTGGAATTTTGGCCCCGAGAAATTGCAAACAAGGGCTACAATCTGTAATATCTCAATTCATTAAAAAAGTTACCAACTGTTACATGCACCTGGAGACAACTATCAGCCAAAATATGTCTACCACAAATCAAAAGGAAATGGTGCTATGTCAACCTGGGCTATTTGTAGGTGGAGTAAAGGTGGGATGGAGGATGGGGATGCAGTGTTGTTAGCAAAATTAAATGCAAACATAGGATGAATAACGCTATTGAATATTTGTGTACATATTGATCTCCTAATGACCATACAAGTCCAAAAAAGTAATAATACACATGAAAAAATAAAACAGAAAGCTAATGCAGACAAATTGTTCAAAAAGTCATCAATTACTCCAAATGAAACATGCAAAAATTATAATTTTCAAATATTAACTAAATAGGCAAGGGTCGGCATTATATATTGATTGGCGATCATATCATGCATCCTGGAAAGTTTCATCAAAAAGAGAGTACAGCTTAGTAATATCGGCGTACCGGTAGTTGGTAGTCTGAATCTGAGATTCTGCGCCCCCCTTTGATGGCAAAATGTGCACAAATAGGATGTTTACCCTTTCTTGATTTCAAATCTAGGTACAAGTACCCTAGGTCACCCTGCATCACAGAAGTCAGACATTGAAGGATGAAGTATATTCTAGAGCAGCAGAGGTAATTTGATGAATCATGAATGACATTTTAAGAGGCCATTATCTAAGATTTAAGAAAAAAGAAGTTGATAATTTGTAAATTTTTCAACAGAGCAAAAAGGATCGATGTGTTACATGCTACAAATCTCCACACTGAAAATGCATTTGATATGCAACTATATAGAACAAGATATGGTCCTGGATGTGAAATTTTAAATGTTTCCTGTTTACTTATGCATACGTAAATACTCCAGGTTAAGTATCTAATGCGACAATATGCATGCAAAAGTGGAAGGACAGCAACCAAGCCGTCAGATCTCTCAATAAATCTTTCTAGTCTTACTCACTCTCAGTAGATATGAAGAATGAAAAACCAAGAAAACAGACTGATGGAGTACATTCGAGGTAACCATGGTTATCAATCAACTTGATACAGGTGAACTAGATAAGAAAATTATCATATCACTCATGTCTAACAGCTTGTACATCTGAAGAGTTCATGTGTGATAGGATAAAATGCATACACTAAAGCAGGTGATGTTGCACAGAGCACATTTATCAAGAGTAAACTATTTTATCTTCAGTATATATACATATATATCCTGGAGTTGCAACAAATATAACTACTTAGATACCTCATCAGGATGGTGCAGAGATAATTTCATCACATCTGGATGCCATGACTCACCAGGTCCAAGAGGAATCTCGTGAAATTTCACATTGAACAATGACTCAGCCAGCACCTTTAAACCCTCAATACAACATGTTAGGGAGAAATATGATGCAACAAACTGAAAATTATATAAGCCATAACTCATTGTCTATGAAAGTATGAATGACAAAGGAATTAAACACAGGTGATTTTCAATCTATATAAGTTAGATTATCATGAAGAATAGCAAAGGGCATCAAATGATAACCCTGTATATTCTTAACCAGCATTCCATTATCATTTCTTATTTCACCATGTTGTGGCCTATGGATAGCCTATGAAAGGGTTGGGGATATTAACAAAAATCTAAGTTTTTCAGCTTCAGGAAAATATGGCAATCATGTTCTCCAGGTTTATTGTAAGCTTTTGACCACAAGTAATGTTTGCTTCCATATCATAATCATTAAACTTTTATAAGTAACTCAACCAGCAATTACTGTCTTGCCACTTGATGGCAGTTAGATTCCTTAACATTACATGAAATACTCTGAGCCAGGTCAAAGAGGCTTTAAACAATAGGTCAAAAGATATCGGCAAACAGAATGAGTGAAAGAGACAACAGTAAATCTTCATTAAATTAACTTCTAATGGGCAATCAATATTTTAATTTATTCGCTTGTACATAAATAGAAAAGGCTTTTGTAGAAAATTTTAATTACCAATTTTCATTTATAGATTATCTACTGCAGTCAGCAATCTTTATCACAGAAATAAATACTTCTCAATTTAAAATAACTTGGGAGATACATAAGCAGGAAGATGAGTCAGCAAGACTGAATACTACAGAATCAGCAACAAGACATATACAAGAACATGCATGTGAGAATCTATGTGCATTGATTTAGATATTGCTTAAGCAGGTTTATTCGAACATCTTGAAAGTAACTGTTAGATTACTTGAGCTTTATGAAATAATAAATTCTATAAAATGTGACATAAATATAAAGAAACTAAAGGAACACATTCAAATGAAATTTTATCCTCAGGATCACCTAGATCATAAGACCCTAGTATCATATAGAAGAGAAGTATTCCTTAAGACCACTAAAGAGCTCAACCACAACCAGGTTAGATGCATACTGAGCACCCATCTGCACAAATGCACATGACCAAGTATTATAAGGCAATGAACTATAAAGAGCATATTTACTGAAAAATCCAAACTGTGAGCAGAAGATTTCATCATTCTTGTGAAGTATGCCTCATCCCATGGGTCCAAATCTTCAACGGATTGGCCAGTTTTTCCTCTCTTAAAATCCAAAATTTTCTTAAACTCCTGCAATAAAAAATCAACTTATGGTGAACAAAAACAATAGATACCAGATTTCATGTCCAAAAATACGCTAAGATTACTACACGATTCACACCTCCTCAGCCTTAGGTCTGACCATCTTACTCATGTCATGCAAAAATGAAAGAACAACTTCAGGTGATGAAGCCATATTTCCTTTTAGAGCAAAATCAGAATAAGATTTATATCCCATAATCTGCACATAACAAGCACGCGGTAGGATTATGAAATGTATACACATCAGGTTTTCTGCATCAAAAGATAATGTGTAGAAAAGAAGAAATAAAAACAAATGCACAAAGGTCAAGGAGTGAAAAATAATTCCTTTAAGAGAGAAAAAATAAAAAACTATATATATATATATATATATATATATATAGGGGAATTGATAATGAGATTAAAATGTTGATATCCGAGATATTTTCTAAGTGTCTGTAATTTATAAGTATTGGGAATATCAATCGTTCTTAACAGATTCAGGCCCCCCTCAGGTTTTCTGTTAGTCTGCAATGGATGATTGTAACGGACCAGCTCTCTGATCCAATTATTCTTATTCAAACCCAACTCAATCACAAGAAATGCCCATACTGAGAGAGGAAACCTCCTAGATGGTTCGAGAATATTTCATGACTTGATACAGCGAGTGAAGGGGAGGAATCAGTAAGTGGAGTCAGTAATGACAATAGGCATATGGTGGAGAATCAGCATTGCAAGGAGATTTATCGAATAGCTTGTATTCCTTCGCACATGTTCTTTATCTCGAGTCCTTGACTGCTCTGTAGTTCATGTTCTCTATATTCAAACCTTTTCAAGCCAAGTCAATCACAAGAATGACCCAGATCAAGAGAGGAAACCTCCTACATGGTTCCAAGATTAAGTAATAACGGCACAAAGGGAGTCAGTTAGTTAGGTGTCAGCAATGACAACAGGCATATAGTGGAGAATTAGCGTTACAGGGAGATCATGAAAAATATCAAGTTGCTTGTTTCTCTATCCTCAAGTTCTTCTTTCATGCTCACTTATTCAATTCCCTGCATTTAAATATTTTTCCATCTAATTCAATCAAGGAGTTGACACTCGGTCCAAGAATGCTCATTAACTGTTGTGTTGAATCGCTGCATTCGTTGAGAGTGCCCCTGGTAATCCTCGAAACATAGTTTCCGAATCAAAGTAATAAATTCAGAAGAAACTACTTCAAAATAGTGATTAATCAGATAGCTTTCATCCATTGGAACCACTCCACAGCCTTCCCTTCCGTATGAAAATGAAACTATCCACAGACTCACTCCTTTGGCATATTCACAAAATCACATAATTATTCACCAACCTCAAGGGACTGATCCATCAAGGGTCAAGGCACATCCATTCTCATTGATCAAATAGCTGGAGAGATTACTAGGTGAATATCAAAATGTGAATAATAGGATCAGAGACCAAGTCCATTACAATGATTCCGCCATTCCAGGGCAACAATTTTCAAAACTCCTTGTTCTCAGCAAGAAAGAAAGAAAAAACCCTAGAATGGTATTTTCTATCTTCAGTATTTTCCAAGTCATAATCATAACTATATAATAAGAAAAGTAACATGACTCAGTCATTTGCAGAGGAGACCAAACAAGGATCCAACTCAACAAATATTAGACTTCAGATCAATCTAAGGTGCAGAAGGTGTAAACCAATGGAAGCATGGATGCTGGCAATTAAGGAAGACAGTTTTTAACTATGAATAAAAGATAATACTTGAGAATAGAGTATAACTTGATTACAAGAATACATGTAGCCAACCTGCAGGTACTGGAAATGGCTCAGTGACAATGAAGAAGTATGGGAAGAATCAGAGATAATAAGTTGGAACAAAACACCACCATCCCTACCACAAAAGTTAACCTACCTGAATCTAGTGATTAGGTTGTATCTTCAATGCACAACCAATCCCAGTTAACTAATTGTGAATATGTGAGAATACTAACCTCAGAAAACTCATAACGAGCAGAGAGAAGCTTATCAAGTGCTACCAGGTTCGCATGTGGTGAAGAATTTCCTGCCATGTAAGCCAGTTTTCTAACCTGGATAAGTTTAAGAGAATATACATTATTGAAACTAATACGATAAAATGACACAAGAAGCTGAAATTGTTTATCAACCCAGAATAAAAAATTTCACTCAAATGAATAATTCCATGCACTCATTCAGGAAGGGAAGGCTGTGGAGTGGAATTCCGTACTATGGCTGTAAGTACTATGGCTTAGTTACTATATTATGGCCAAAATACAAGGAATCATTGTTCAAGAATTATCTTATGACCATAATATAGTAACTAAGCCATAGTACTTACAGTTCATATAAACAAATGAAATTTTATATGCTACACAATTAATCAGAAAGTACACTCCTTTAGCACAGGAAATTCAGTCGAGAAGTCTATCAAAAAAACTTGGTACTTATTTAACAAGTAATTAAAAAAATAAAAAAAGTTGGAATTACCTCAGCGTCAGAAGTCAGCTGCAAAATAGAACACAATGCATTAGGTTCTGTCACTAAACGTAATCCTTTCTCTTTTATATTAGAGCTGTGTCCTGTTGATATCTTTGATGAAGATGTTGGAAGGCAGTAGATAGGTTTGGCAAGATGATGCAAATGTTTTGGAATACGTGTAGCTGGAAATATATCCACATGTCCTGGATCAGAGATAATATTTTCACTGAACCTGATCAAGCAAGAGATTCTCAAGTCTTTAATTGTAATTCAAAAGATACAAGAATAAATAGTTTACGACTCCAATCCCTCCATTCCTTGTAACTCTCAGCAGTCGCACCAGTATCAGTTTTAAAATCTAAAACCTTTCTGGAACTGTCAATTGTTCAGGCAACCAAAAGGAGGACCAGAGGGAAAGAGCATTGTTGCATGATAAAGTAAAGTTGCATTGAGAATTTGAGATGTATATGCTGCTTAAGCAGACTGACTTATAGACTGGGAGGCAGAGAAAAAGGATTAAGAAAGAAAAGATGAGCACCAATTGCTTACAGCTGACCATCTGTTTTTCCGCTGAATCAGCACATTACCTTTTCAGACCACCAGTATCAAATAATTATGATGGAGCTTTGGAGTTAGTTTCGTGTGTTAACTTCTTCTACTTTATAAATTAGTTACTCTTCCAGTGTTATTAATTTTTTTTAACAGTTAACTCGTGACACAACATTCATACTATTTTGTTTTAATTATTAGTTTAAAGCCATAATGCATCAAAAGGTCCCTTACTATCGATATCTATTTCCATAGGTCTCAAAACTATTATTTATAATAAGACATTCAAGACTTCCAAGTATTAAAATCTTAATTCACAAACTCCTTTGAGTTTGGAAAAAAAATTCAAGTCATCTTAATGGTTTTGTGAATGCATATACGCATTAGCTTTAGTAAATTTTGTTCATGTCTAGATTTATTTCTGTGCAAGCAATTTTTAGTGTAATACTTCAGGTGATAGGTCCTTTAAATGGATAGCGAAAAACACATCTAAATGTATGACATAAAGAATCGTTGACAAGTAACATTACCATTAATATGTCTCAACAAATAGCTTCAGTTACCATCTTGTAGGAGCCCTTGAAATAAATATTCAAAACTTCAATGGTAATTTTAAAAATGAAAAAAGTTTATGGCTATTGAAACAAACATTAATAGTATAAGTTTAAGGGCCTTTGTATGCAGTAATTTATGCCAAATTTAAATAATTAACTTACCTAACTTGATCTTCAGTACCGAATTAAAATTTTCCACTTTATAAGCAATTAGGTAGGTTCTCTTACACTTTTCCTAGTCATTGTCATCACTATAATTTTAAATATAAAGATGTCCAGTACGCTCTATGCAAGAATGTACTCTTCATCCAATCCAACTCTGTAAGCTTATACAATATTCAAATTTTGCACAGATTTGAGGAATGGCTCCAACACTGTCTAGTATCCACTATCCATACAAATACATATTACATGCAGTTAAAAAAGGAAGAAAACGAGAAGAATAATACCAACTAATTTTGTCTCAATAATAATAAATAAATGATACTTCTTAGAAGAATTGCGCACTTACTCTCTGGATAGTTGAAGTATGTCCATATTTAGCTGGATAACTCGATCTAATTTTTCTGTTTAGCAAGTGAGAAATATCAGTCATTCTACTTTCCAAAATGACAAGAAGAAGAAGATATGTAAGCTATTAGCAAAGGATCTGTACCAGAGCTGAGATGAATTCCCCCCTTTTCCAAGTCAATACGAAGATGACGAGCTGCCCTTAAAGCTTCTTCAGTAAGTGTGTGTGAATTTTTCTCAGCCTTTTTAATTGCATGATACAAACTAGTATTTGAATTAAGATACTGCAAGTGCAAATAATAGTTTAATATTTTTTTATATTGGCAGAAAATGCAACAGATCATAATTCTCGTGGAATAAACTTTTAAATCTAATATCTTTCCAGAAGTAGGACTCAACCTGAGATTCAAGTTAAGAACTTAATCAAAAGTGCCAACAGATGAACTACAAGAACAAATTCCAGAAGCAAACTTTTTTCCAGAAATTGTTTCAGTAAAAAACTAATTTAATATTTTGTTGCTGCACAAACCAATGGAGGGATAAAAAAAAGAAACAAAAAGCAAAATGGTACAATGTGTGTTCTTAATATTTTATCTTTGCAAAGGTATCTTAATAGATAGTATTAATTTAACTTTTCATAGTTAGCAAACATAAATATAATCTATATGTTGCAGCCTGGCTACAGTCTTGGTCCTCTTGGATCCTCTTAGTGCAACACGGGAATCTTAAAATATTGGAACAAACTAGATTAAAAAATAAATAAAAACAGAAAAAACAGAAATAGAGTATCACAGGAGAGGGGCTTTGCAGCTACTGAATGATACTTTTACTTAAATTCAGTGATCCTAAATGATATTACCAAAGAAAAATGCAAAATTTTCAAGTTTTTTTTTTCCTCCTAGATATAGTTATAATTCAAGAGCTCCCTTAAGCATTTCCAGGTATCAGCTACAACAATGAGAGTCAGCAGTCACCTCACATGTAGATATTCATTACAATGAGAGTCAGCAGTCACCTCACATGTAGATATTCATTTAATCGCAAAGACGCTTTGCTTGCTTCTTCAACAAACTCCCTACAACATGTATACAACATTAGAATAAAAAACCCCAATTATCGCGTGGAATACACATAGAATTCAATATATAACCAACACATCTCATGCATACTCAAACAGACAGTTGAACAAGAAATCTTACCTATCCGGATGAGTATGCCTACACAATTCTGCGGAGTCAGTAACTGTGCAAACCTATAAGATAAAAGACACACCCAAATCACTTCATTTAATCAAATCACAAGCAGTTCTTCGTAAAAATACAATGATTTGCCTTTCTAACACTTCCCTTACTTAGCAAAGTCTTGTAAACAAACACATGGTTCGTAACAGAATAAGATATGGTTTACAAACTAAAATCTGTAGCAAGCATACCGTATCAGATATTTCATCCATCGCTTTGACAATTTCAGGAGGTGAAGGCATTCCAGCAATACAAGTAACGAGTTCATTAGACCTTAGATTCAATCAAGTAACAACGTCATACTACAATATAAAAAAAACAAGAAATGAAAATCTGAAATTATTTTTCACAAAATTACCGCGTAATTGCATCGTCAACCATCCGCTGAAACCCTTTGGCAGTTTTTAAGTGGTCGAATCCGTAGAGCCCGGTTTCTCTTATAAGCGGAGCCGCGGCGGAGCGTAGAAATCTGCAGGCGCCGTGTCTAAAATGCGCCGCCGGCGTGCGGTTCAGAGCGCGCAGCATGTTTGGAGAACCAATTGCCAAGTTTTTTCTTCTTACAGAACGCTATAACACAAAGTTCAAAAGAAAACCTTTGTTTGTGTTATTCCCAGTAAATATTTCTTTATATTTTATTCAGAAATAACTCTCAATACAAAGAGAAAGAAAACGTCAGAAAAGAAACACGCTTCTTCAGACTTCATGCTCAACCTGCGCAAAAGAGAAAAGGTATTTAGAAGAAGAAGAAAGGGAATTTAGAAGAAGAAAAGAGGATTAGAGAAGGGAATTGAAGGAGAGAGCATACGTATTTTCTTGACTGCCCTTCTCTTCCTTGTTCATCAGTGTTGATTAAAACGGCTCTTTTGCCTCCACTTTCTCACTTCATTTCTGATGAAGTTCTTCTCGAAACGCCATTGCACAACTCTTGCTCACACGCACTATCTACCAACACCATCCCAGCTCTTAGAGCTCTGCAAATTAGGGTCAATTTCCGACGCCCTGAAGCTCCTCAGTTCCATAAATTCTTCACCTCACCTGCATAATATTGTTCCGAAGCCTGTTTTGTACGCCAACATCTTACATGCCTCCACGAGATTATCTCAATTCACCGTCGGCCTACAGCTCCATTGCCATATCATCAAGTACGGTATGGATTCCGACCGATTCGTCGGCAACAACCTCTTAGCCCTTTACTTCAAATTGAGCTCTGATTTTAATGAAACTAGGAAATTGTTTGACGCATTGCTTCATAAAGATGTCGTTTCTTGGACCTCGATGATATCCGGCTACATTCGCGACGGGAAATCCTGGAATGCGATTGAGTTGTATTTCAAAATGTTGGATGTCGGCGTTGCGCCAAATTCGTTCACTCTGTCTGCCGTGGTCAAGGCTTGTTCCGAGATTAGTGAGGTGAAACTGGGAAAATGCTTCCATGGGATTGTTGTGAGATGTGGGCTTGAGTGGAACCAGGTGATTATGGCTTCTCTGATTGATATTTATGGGTGCAATAGTGAGTCTGACAATGTTTGCCAACTGTTCGACGAAATGCTTGAACCAGATGCTGTATCTTGTACTTCAGTGATTTCTGCTCTCACTAAGTGTGATTTACATCTAAAGGCTCTGGTAATGTTCCATACAATGGTTAAAAAATATGGGTTTTTTCCAGATTGCTTCACATTCGGGAGTACTTTCACGGCATTAGGAAATATAGAAAGGTTAAAGCAAGGTAAAGAGGTACATGCTAAGGCAGTGATTGGGGGGTTTTCTTCGAATTTGTTTGTCGGTAATAGTATACTGGATATGTACGCCAAATGTGGGATGGTTGATGAATCACAGCGTGTGCTTGATCGAATGCCGGTGAAGAATTCAGTTACATGGTGTGCTTTGCTTGGGGGATATTGCCGGAGTGGTAAGTTTGAAGTGGTTATCGACTTATTTAGAAATACGGATAAGGACCTTTACAGTTTCAGTACTGTTCTACGT
This sequence comes from Pogostemon cablin, assembly GCA_023678885.1. NCBI lineage: Eukaryota > Viridiplantae > Streptophyta > Magnoliopsida > Lamiales > Lamiaceae > Pogostemon > Pogostemon cablin. Next base: position 13,169,949 of record CM042997.1, read on the forward strand.
GCCTGTTCAGGCTTGGTTGCTGAGAAGCTTGGAAAGGAGGTACATTGCCAATACTTAAAGAGAGGTGGTTGGGGTGATGTTGTGGTGGAATCAGCTCTAGTTGATTTATATGCAAACTGCGGTTGTGTAGATCTTGCACACACGATTTTCTTGAAGATGCCTGTAAAAAATTTGATCACTTGGAACTCGATGATCGGTGGACTTGCACAGAATGGAAGAGGCAGAGAAGCTGTTATGCTCTTCGATAAGATGATTCAAGAGGGAGTTAAACCTGACTACATAAGTTTTGTTGAAGTTCTCTTCGCTTGCAGCCATAGTGGTTTAGTCGAAGAGGGGCATAAATACTTCATCTCAATGTACGAAAATTATGGAATTAAAACTCGAATCGAACATTATAATTGTATGGTTGATCTCTTAGGCAGGGCTGGCATGATAGAAGAAGCAGAAGTTTTAGTTTCGAATTCCGAATTCAAATGCAATCCTTCTCTTTGGGAGGGTCTGCTCGGTGCTTGTGCAACCACGACAAATCCTGCCATTGCAGAACGAATTGCTAAGAAAGTGATAGAATTGAAACCTGATTATCACTTAGGTTATGTGCATCTATCCAGTGTGTATGGTTCAGTTGGGCGATGGAAAGATTCACATGATGTTTGGAACCAAATGGAGAAAAGAGGGGCTAAAAAAGTTCCAGGAACGAGCTGGATTGATAACAGCAGCTTTAATCCATCAGATGCATGAATGATACGAATGCAGTTTGCAAGATTTAATTTGATCTTTTTGTTTTTCAAGGAGAGATTTAAAAAAGCTGAAGTGGCGTTCTACGCAGTTGACAATCATTTTCCAGGAATCAGGTATGTTTGATACTACTTCATGGAAATTTTGAAAATTAGTTAAAAATTTAAGAATTTAGAAAATAAAATTAATAGTAATAAAGTATTTGTTTTGAATTTTAAGGGGATAAGTTTTACTGGCCTTTTGTTAAATTAAATTAAAATATGGGTGAAGATTTGTGTAAAGAGTATTTATTGATGTGAATCGAAGGAGGAAAGACCAAAAATTATATGAAAAAAATGTGAAAGGGATATTAATAAGGTTTGTAGATTTATGTAGTGTGATTTTGAAACCGAAAACAGACGTTAATAAGAATGGTCTACTCTCATTGTAACTCCTAATCTCACAATGCTCAGTTCTGTATTGGAGATAAGGATGGTATACTTTTACTGCCTAATTAAGTGAAAAAAGAGCTGTAAGTGTAATATGGATGTCCCCTCCGGTTTTTAGACCAAAACGAAAATATTACCGCAGTTTTCTTGTGGCATTCAAAGATCATTTGGTTACTAATTATGTGGCAAAAGAACTACCATAATACTCCTACTTCCTAGTGTAACCATTATTGCTTAAAGTACTAAGTTGGAGTTAGAAACAATAACATGTTAACTAGTAAAGATTGCTCCACACTAAAATTGTCAGAACCTCTTGCAAACAGCATCATATAGATATCAAGAAAATGCTGATAGAATAGACAAAAAGGACATAAAAATTGCAATTCTTCCTAGTCAATCAAAGAATTCATGCTGAGCATTTTTCTCCTCCCCAATTTTCATTTTTGCTTAGTTCCAGTCAGTTGCTGGATGGAGGAAGAAAATGAAGGAACAAATGATGCAGCTAAAGGTATAATTTTTATTAGTTATGTAATTTTTGTTGATTTTAATGTTAGTCTTACAATTTTTGGTACTTTTTTTACTTTTCAATTTTAATTCATTTTATATCCATTTTAATCTTTTAATGTTTGTTTTGGATTTTAAAAGTTAGATTTTAATTTTTAAAATCACAACTAAATTTAAAAAACGGAGGAAAATAGTATTAATTGGAGAGATGACATATATAAAAGTTGGACGAAGTGGAATAATAATATTTATTTATAAATATGTATTAAAGTATTTTTAAAATCTGTGTTGAAAACCAGGTTTTCAAATCTCAAGATAAACATGCTTTATACAATATCAATTTTAATCCACAATTTTTTTTTTTTAAAACATGTATAAAAATTATTAAAACTAAAAGGCCTTTTGAACAAAGTTTACGTGTGAACCCTGTTTTCAACCATTATTCTTAGTATAAGAAAAGTAACTCTTTAAAGATATAAATTATTACTCTTTTTGATAAAAAAACTACTTTTCAAATTATTGTAAACCTCGATTACTCTTTAATACATGAAAAATTACTCTTTAAAGAGATAAACTATTAGTCTTTTGATAAAAATACTAACTTTTCAATCAATAATTCTAAATAGGATTAACGTGTGAACCCATTTCAACCACCTTCACTCAAACTAAAATTACAAGAGTAAAAGTTATTTTTATAAAAATTACAGCTCCATGTATCCACAATTTAATTTTACTCTTTGATTTTTCGAATATATTAAGGGAAAACAAAATTTGTCAACTCTACTGAGTTTTGAATGTAATTTGATATTTTTTAATAATAAATAAATTGTAAAAATTATTATAGTTCCAAAGTTGGGTTATGGAGGGATTCCAAATAGGAGTTTTTTCAATTCAACCCCAACAATGTGAAGCTAGTATCTAGGAATCTATTTCTCAAAAAAAAAAAAAAAATGACTATCTATTAATCTGAATTGAAGACCTACAATGTGAAAGGAAACTATCCAATCAGACTTAAGGAGAAAAAAACTATCTAGGAATCTGAATTGAAGACCAACAATGTGAAACGAAACTATCCAATCAGACTTAAGATCATAAAATATTTGGGACACTTTTAGAGTTTCGATTATAAGATTCAGCAATAATTGGTGAGTTTGATGAATCATGTCATCAATCAAGAACAAAAGATGTCTGCTATCTACGATAATTGGGGGAGGTTAGTGGCAGCAGTTTTGAAGAAACAGCAACTTTGGGAGCTTTTTCATGCTCAGTCTAGGAGTCCCAGCATTCTTTCCGAAGCTTCAGATTCCGATTGGAGTTCTACTAGCTTCAATTTGGATGATTCAGGCTTTGATTTTTCAACTTCTTCATCTTTACGGCACAAGTCAAGTCCCAATTTGGTTCTGGTTTCGGATTTTAGTACCCGATTTGATCTTAAAGATGTATCCAGAGCTTCTTCTGAGTTACTTGGTAAGGGAATCTTTGGAAGTGCCTATGCAGCTACTATGAATAATGGCGCAAGAATTGTGTTGAAGAGGCTCAAACCAATGACCGTTTCTGAGGTGGATTTCGAACGCTACGTGGAGATTGTTGGAGATGTCAGGCATGATAATGTGGTGAGTTTAAGAGGCTACTATTCTTCGAATGGTGAACGGATGATTCTCAATGATTATTATGGCGAAGGGAGTGTGTTTTCATTGCTACATGGTATATTTGGACTCTGTACCTTTGATTTTACTTGCTTTTTCTTTGTTTCGGATAAATTATGTTCGACTTTAATGTTTTTGGGTTTTGTGGCTGCAATGAGTCAGTTGATCACAGATACATTCTTACTTGCTGCAAATTAAGATTTGATATGAGGATGTGCTATTTAGTTATGGATATGTTTTGTGTGTATTTCAATCACTGTACTGCTGTGCATCACTGCAATTCAACCCTGTTGGATTATGAAATAAGGATTTTACAAAGTTATGGTACAAATATGTAAACAATACATGTAATTTTTACTGTCCCTGTTATTAAATAAATCAGCATAGGGATTGTGAATGATTCTGTCAAATGCCTTGCGCGGAAGATGCTATGATACATACTTCTAGTCCAGTCTTGTTATGCTCTTTTGTATCATCTATTGCTTCAGTAAACATGGTGGCCACAAGCTAGTGTCTTATACATATATTTTCTCACATTTGGCAGGACAAAGGGATAGGAACTGGGTGCATGTGGATTGGGTAGCAAGACTTAAAATTGCAATAGGTGCAGCTAGGGGTATTGCTGAGATACACACAGAACTAGGAGGGATGCTTGTTCATGAAACGTAAAAGCATCTAATGTCTTTCTTAATCAGCAATCATATGGATGTGTATCAGATCTTGGTTTGGCAAGTATGATCAAAACAACATTTGATTCAACTGCACGCTGCTATGCTCCAGAAGTCAAGAATACTCGAGATGTATCTGATGCATCATATGTGTATGGCTTTGGAATTCTGCTACTCGAGCTACTTATTAGAAAGTTTAGTGTCAATGTCCCTGGTGGTCCCCCAGCTGTTGATCTACTCAAATTAGTCAATTCGGCTAAAAGCAAGGAGATGGCTGCTAAGGTTTTTGATGCCGATCTATTGCAGAATCTTGGCATAAGGAAAAGAATGGTAAAATTGTTGGATATAGGAATGCAGTGTGTAGCAAAATCTAAAAAAGAGACCTAATATGTCTGAAGTGTTGAAGATGTTAGAGGATATTTTTTCTTCGTCTCCAATAAGTCCGAATTCCTTGAGAAATGAACTTGTGTTTGTTGAGGATGGTAATCCAACATTTGAGCTTGAGGATATGTTAAGAGCACCAGCTGAGCGGCTCGGAAATTGTTATTGGCGAGACTAGGAAATGGAAACACAGTTGTTGTGAAGAGATTGAAGAATCTGATTATTTCATCCAAGGATTTTCAACGGCACATGGAGATATTGGGAAGGAGGCATGAAAGTGTTTTTGATATACGAGCTTATTATTTTTCAAGAAAAGAACAACTTTTGGTGTATGATTATTACAGTCAGGGTAGCGTGCACGATTTGCTACATGGTATGTAGAGCTAAATCTATTATGCAGCTCATTTAACTTGTTATTTGTGTGTCAGATATTTATCAAGAAGAGGTTCTTCTGTATAATTTATTTTAAGTAACGCGAGTTGCGATATCTTGACATGTTCTCTTTTATTGGTTCATTTAAACATGAGCATATAACTGCATAATAGTTTGTGGTAAAACCACTTGAAAGTATTTTAAAGCTTATGTTGTACCTATCATTAACCTAGTCATTGTCCTAAAACCTCTAGGGATCGATTACTTTGCAGGTTAACAAGGGTTATCCTTTCGTGAACCCTAGTTAAGGATTGCTTACTTTAAAGGTTGCAATCGAGGGATAACCCACGGGCTTTTGTCGGCCAGGTGCCAGATGCTGAGCTGGCAGGGCTTGCGAGGGTTACGGTGTCCGTTGAAATTTGGGCGGATAAAATGTGACCCGAGGGTTTACACGCAGAAATTATCATTTTGCCCTTCACTTTCTTCCTCCTCTCTTCACCATCTTCATTGGGCTGGCGACTTCTTCCTCCTCTCTTCACCTTCTTCACCGGACCGGCGATTTACAACTTACGACAATATTTTTTATTTCACCATCTTCTTGCCTTCGACATCTTCTCCACCACCTTCATCGTCTTCTTCCTCTCATTCTATTCACCCATTACACCTTCGCTCTCTTCTTCCCTCCATCGGAACTGACGACTCTTTTCTTGTGGCGAACGGCCTCTCTGACAAGAGAAGTGACGAGATCGGTCTTGTTGCGGTGGAGGACTTGCGGACGACGGCAGGATTTCGGCGAATGGCGAGGATGGCGCTACCAATTTTGAGAGGAAGGACAGAAGTCTGTTTGAATTCCTGCAAAAAGTCTTCAGAAAAAAATAGTTGTACCTCTCATCTCCTTTGGAGAGAGAATGCAAGTCACTCACGTCAGTGTCTTGGGAAGAGGAATAACTCATTTTCAATATTTTAATCCTTAACTTAAAAGGGGTAATATTGTAAAAAATATTTAAAATTAAGTTGCAAAGTAAACTGTTGGATTGTATACTAAAAGTCTAGTTTTAGTATGAACAATGTTATAACAATTTATTTGAAATGAAAATCATATGATCAAATGATTGCATCTTATAATTTATTTATATGCACGATGCAATAATCCACTTACTTTATACTGTAGATAATATGTTGTGCGACAACACTCGGAAGATCATATTATCGATTTCCTTATAAAGTATAAACAGATGCTCACAACCGAGATAGACGGGGACTCTCTATCAGGATGGTTGTAGTGTGGTTTGGTATTAGCTTGTCTTGGCTATAGAATCACATGAGTGCACTTTGTGTGTATTGAGCGAGAACGCTTGAGATCGTTCGACTTATACTGACTTATAGGAGAACTTGATCTCATTTATTATGGATGTTCGTGCTCTTAATCCCTATACAATAACCTCGACAAGTAAGGCAGTATGTATTTCTTTGATTCATCAATGAGTGAGATTTACATGTAAATAAATCAACAAACTCGGTGAGTTGGGAAGTAATGCTGTCTCTATGGTGTGTTGTTGATTGTAGAAGGAATCCGTGTCCGTTATAGGTTGATGTTGTCCCCTTGAGGAGCTCATAAGGATTATCATGTAAACCCTTCAGGTGGATTTATTCCTGCATGATAATGAGGTTGAGTGGTACTATTCTCGGATGAGATATTAATTAATCGAGTTGTCAGTAACTTAATTAATTAATGGACGTTGTATATATTAAACATGGGGAGACTAACGGGCTCATAATAAGGTGCCTATAACGTAATTATAGGATTAGAACGGTAGTGCAGTAATAATATTTTAGTGGTATATATTGTTATTATTGGACTTAAGTATAAGCTTTGGGCTAAGCTTGGATACTTAAGCCCAATGGAGGCCCAACTCTAATTTCTCCTCCTGGTCCCTGCTGTAGCCCATATATAAGTCATCTCAGTTATCCGGAAACCCTAATCTATGAGATTAATCACGCCTAACACTGTGAGGAGGGTGAGGGAACAGCAGAATGAGAAGATCTCGAAGATCGTCACCCACACGACGTCGAGATTGGACTTGGGAATACAACAGAAGACTGGAAGGTTGTTTGCTGCTGATGTCCGCCACTTTCTATGATTTTTATAAAATCTTACAGACCTTGGAATACAATGTGTGATATACTGACGGAAAGCCACGGAAGAGAGGATCGTTTTGGCGCGTAGATCACTCAAATCCAATATCGGATGAGAGAGTTATGCCCAAAACGGTGAGACTGCGCAGGCTGTGGGCGATAATCCATCTTCTCCAACATACCCTGTGAAAGGTATTGTTTTCATGCTTCCACTGACTGTTAGAAACGTATGGAACCCTAACGGTTCACGTTAACCAAACGATCGAACGCCAACATAAACATCGTTTCTTAAATCCTTATCCATAGTTAATTCTAACTCAAACCTCAACCAAGGTCACATTATGTTTTGTTAACCTTAAGCATCAAAGTAATCGATCCCCTAATAGTCATTGAACTCATTAGGAAACAGTTTCTTTCAAAAGTTTGTGCTAGTTTGCAAGTTATGTTTCAACATTTGCAGATTACCACAACTCCTAGCTTATTTTGCTAAACTTGAACTTTAAGCTTCGTTGCAGGAAAAATAGGTACACCTGGGAAGCATTTAGACTGGGGGGAAAGACTGGACATTGCAGTGGGGGCTACTAGAGGGATTGCTCACATCCATAGCCATAGGAAAGGTGGTCAGTGTAGAAATTAATTTAATTAATTAAATTAATTGGATTTAATTAGTTAGTAAGGGTTAATTGTTAAATTAATCACCAATTAAATGAGTGTAGTGGGTGAGTATAATTTGATTCATCTACTGGAGAGGTTATGTGAGGCGTAATGGGAATTAATATGAAATTATTGTCCCGTGGGAGGAAAATTCTTAAAAATCGGATCAAGCCGGAAGACGAATCCTTTCATGAATGCTGATTGGAGTAGGTTCATTGAATTTAGGCGCAATGACCCTCCATAATTGCTGATTAGAGGAAATCACGCAATCAGTAATCAAATCGTCATAATTGCTGATTAGAGAAAATTACTCCATCAGCAATTAATACATGCAATCACCATTATGGCTGAGTGGAATGGTGCACCTATAAATAGGGTCATTCACCATTCATTCAAACACACCACAATCAATAAGCACTTGCATCACAAAGCATTTGCATCTTAGTTAACGATCCAGTTCTCCATCTTCTTTCGTTCGTCGGAGTTCCAGTGATTGTGGTGCTGCCTCGCCGGAAAGATCCGCCAAGACCGGAGCACTACCGGGGCGTGTTTCTTCTTGCGGAAAGAGGTTCTACCTTGACTCGATTTCTACACGTTGTTCTCTTGAAGATTCTGTACAAAGGTGTAAGAAGATTCTCTACTTCTTCTCCTTTAATTTTATTTGTAATCTTGTTAGTACTATATTTAGTACATTGTCCCTTCTGCATTTCTAATCATATTTTGTAACGTGATTGGTTGGTGCACATATAAACCAACAATTGCAAGAAGAAATATCTAACCTCTTCACCCATCAATCACCATGACCAATGATATGGATATTGATGGAGTATCGATCCTAAATGTGGGTGAAACCTCAAATGTCAATATGGACTCTATTGGGACTGATTCCCATAGAGTAACTGCGAATCCTGTTGGGTTTGAATCCCCAAGGATGTATCCTCCAATGGGGATGTCGAGACCATTCGTGGTTCCGGCTCCAGCGGAGAAGCCCGAGAAGTTCACGGGTGTTGACTTCAAGAGGTGGCAACAAAAGATGCTGTTCTACCTCACCACATTGAATCTGGTGAGTTTCCTGAAAGAGACTGCACCAGTGGTAGATGAGAATGAGACTGATACGCAAAAGCGTATAGCTCTTGATCAGTGGACCTCCGCTGATTACTTTTGCAAGAACTATATCCTCAGTGGACTTAGTGATGCACTGTACAACGTGTATCTAAACACGTAGACATCCAAAGAGCTGTGTGAATCTTTGGAGAAGAAGTACAAGGCGGAAGATGCCAGTATAAAGAAGTACGTGATAGCCAAGTACTTGGAGTTCATGATGGTGGACTCTAAATCTATGGTTGAACAAGTGCAACAGTTCCAACTGATTGTGCACGAAATCCTCTCCAAGGAGATGCTGCTTCCAGAAGCATTCATTGTCGGCTCTGTGATTGAGAAGCTACCTCCAATGTGGAAGGACTTCAAATGCTATCTCAAACACAAGTAAAAGGAGATGTCTCTAGATGACTTAATTGTCAAACTGAGAATCGAAGAGGACAATAGAAAGATGGATGAGAAGTTTGGCTAATCCTCAATAGAGGCAAAGGCAAACTTAACTGAACATCGTGCGGGATCCTCCAAAAAGAGAAAGATGTCCGACAACAAGGGCAAGAAGCCAGTGCAAAAGCCCAAGTTCAGTGGGATTGCTACAACTGTGGCAAGCCCAACCATAAGGCCAAAGATTGTCGTCAGCCTAAGAAGAACAAAGGCAAGAACCATAATGCCAACGTGGTTGAACGGGCTCTAACTGATGATGACTTGGCTGCTGTGGTCTTTGAAGCTAACTTGGTGGCAAATCCAAAAAAGTGGTTTGTGGACACTGGCGCTACCTGCCACGTCTACTTGGAGAAAAATGCCTTCACCACTTACGAGCCCGTTGAAGGGAGAAAGCTACACATGGGGAATCAAGCCTCATCTGATGTAGGCGGTGTTGGGAGCGTGACTCTGAAGCTCACCTCCGGGAAAGAACTGAGGCTGAAGGATGTGCTACATGTCCCAGACATCCATAAGAACCTGATCTCAGGCGCCCTGCTAGTTAGTCATCAGTTCAAGCTTGTATTTGAGTCTGATAAACTAGTGCTTAGCAAGTTTGGCCAATTCTTGTGCCGTGGTTATCTTGATAATGGGTTTTTAAGCTCAATGCTATGGTTGTAAGCCGTGAAGGCAAGAAAGTTATGAATAAAAGTGCTTCTACTTCTGCTTTTATCGTTGAGTGCTCCTCAATATGGCATTTAAGATTGGGACATGTAAATCTTAAATCGATCAAAAGATTAAATAATCTTGATTTGCTTAAACTAGCAAATGTTGAGACTTCAAATAAATGTGAAGTGTGTGTAGAATAAAAAATGACAAAGCAACCATTTCCAACAACGGAAAGGAGCACTAAACCTCTAGAGTTAATCCACACTGATACGTGTGATTTAAAGTTTGTGCAAACTAGAGGGGGAAAAGTATTTCATTACTTTTATTGATGATTGCACAAGGTTTTGCTATGTATATCTCTTGAGGAGTAAAGATGAAGCTTTAGAAGCATTCAGACTCTACAAGAATGAAGTTGAAAATCAACTTAATACTCGGATTAAAATAATTCGAAGTGATAGAGGTGGCGAATACGTAGCACCGTTTGAACAAATATATGTCGAATCCGGTATCATACATCAAACATCGGCTCCATATTCACCTCAATCAAATGGCGTTGCTGAACGCAAGAATAGAACTCTGAAGGAAATGATGAACGCAATGTTAATCAGTTCAGGGTTGCCTCAGATCTTGTGGGGAGAAGCTATCCTATCAGCTAACCACATTTTGAATAAGATTCCACCCAAATCTAAGGATCAAACTCCTTACGAAATGTGGAAGGGACGCAAACCGTCATACAAATACCTCAAACTGTAGGGGTGTTTGGCCAAGGTTGAAGTGCCACTACCTAAACAAGTTAGAATTGGACCTGAAATGGTTGATTGCATATTTGTTGGGTATGCACTTAATAGTAGTGCCTACAGATTTCTGATTCACAAATCAGAGATACATGGCATGACTGAAGGCACTATGATAGAGTCAAGGAATGCAATATTCTTTGAAAACATATTTCCTAGTAAAGGAAATGAACAAGTGAGTTCTAGCAAAAGATTACTTGAAGATAGTACTACGGTTCAGTCTACCCAAGAAAGTGTAGAACCAAGACGTAGTAAAAGAGCTAGAGTAGAAAAAGACTTTGGTCAAGATTTCTTCACATATGTGGTTGAAGATGAGCCCAAATCTGTAACTGAAGCTCTATCTCGTCCAGATGTACCATTCTAGAATGAAGCCATAAACAGTTAAATTGACTCCATCATGAAAAACCATACGTGATAATTTGTAGATTTACCAAAGGGTTGTAAGACCTTAGGATGAAAATGGATCCTAAAAAGAAAGTATAAAGCTAATGGGTCAATAGATAAGTATAAAGCCAGGTTGGCGGCTAAAGGCTTCAGGTAAAAGGAAGGGTATGATTTCTTTGATACATACTCACCAGTGACACGAATTACGTCTATTCGCGTACTTATATCGATTGCTGCACTGCACAATCTAGATATCCATCAAATGGATGTGAAGACAGCCTTCTTAAATGGTAAGTTGGAGGAAGAAATATACATGGACCAACCAGAAGGCTTTTTAGCACCTGGAAATGAGAAAAAGGTGGCAAACTCGTGCGATCATTGTATGGACTTGAACAAGTTCCAAAACAATGGCATGTGAAGTTTGACAACACAATGATGTCAAATGGTTTTCGAATCAATGAGCGTGACAAGTGCGTGTATGTGAAAACTACCCCAAATGGATTTGTCATTGTCTGTCTCTATGTAGATGTGCTTGTCATGGGAAGTAGTCATGACATAATCGTTGACACTAAAAAGACGTTGACTCAAAATTTTGATATGAAGGACATGGGTATAGCGGATGTGATACTTGGAATTAAAATCCAAAAGACATCTGATGGAATTGCATTGTCACAATCTCATTACGTTGAGAAAGTGTTGAAGAAATTCAATGCATTCGACGATCCACCGGCTAAGACACCCATGGATCCAAATGTGCACCTTAGCAAAAACAAAGGTGAACCAGTAGCTCAATCTGAGTATGCAAGGGTTATAGGAAGTATAATGTACATAACAAATTGTACACGTCCTGACATAGCGTGTTCAATTAACAAACTGAGTAGCTACACGAGTAACCCAAGCAATAAGCACTGGAAAGCATTGAGTAGAGTGTTGAAATACTTGAAATACACTCTTGATATGGGGCTATACTATTCTAACTATCCAGCAGTACTTGAAGGGTACAGTGATGCAAATTGGATATCTGACACAAAAGACTCGTTCTCCACAAGTGGATACGTATTTACTATTAGAGGTGGATCAGTGTCTTGGAGGTCTACAAAACAGACCTGTATAGCCCGTTCCACAATGGAATCTGAGTTCATAGCTTTAGACAAAGCTGGGAAGAAGCTGAATGGCTTAGAAAATTCCTAGAGGACATTCCATGTTGGAATAAACCAGTCCCTACGGTGATGGTACATTGTGACAGTCAAGCCACAATTGAAAGAGCTCTTAGTAATATGTACAATGGAAAGACTAGACATATCCGTAGGCGACACAACACGAGTTAAAATCATTTTTGGTCCCGTAACTATATTGATTTTTTGATTCTGTCCCAAAAAAGATAAGATTTTAAATTTCATCCCATAACTCTTGAAATTGACCAATTTTGGTCCCAAAATCGCCGGAACCTCATTTTCAGGCCCGGAATTTGCACGTGCACCGCACGTAATCACTAATTCCGACAGCTGAATCCTACGTGGCAATTCATGGGCTAATGAAAAATACACATCACCCTCTACCACAAAATTTAATTCTATTTTCTTTTCCACATCATATATAAAATTTAAAGCAATGAACAGCGATGGATGGCGATGGATCTGCAGCGGCGAACTATCGGTGAGTGGGTGCAGTGGTGGGTCGTCGAGGCTGAGCGGTCGACGATGATTGGATAATGGGCTAATCCGTGAAGATGACGGCCGGTGGCAGTTGGCGAGAAGATGAGCAAAAGTGTTTCTTCCGACGAAGGAGCTGCTTTTTTTTTTTTCGCGGCAGAAAGGAAAGTTGATTTCTCATTCTTCCAAAACCCTGATTCTCTCTTTCCAGCGTGAATTAGGCGTATTTGATTTCAAGAGCAAGAAAATCTGCCTTATTTCCCACAAACTATTTCTCTTTCCCTTTTTCTCGACATCCCAAAATTGAAGCTGCTCAATACATTCGCGCTCGCCGCAAACCAGCCGCTCAGCCACCAAAAATCACCACCATGTACACGCATCAGGCTGCCGGTCACGGATCCATCACCAGCGCCTAGCCGGGATTTGCTACTCACGGTCGCCCGTCAATCGTCAGCGACTCTAGCTGGACGTGCGTGCCCGTCGCCGCACTTTGCCATCAGATCCGCCGGTTTTCTCATCGAAAATCACAGCCGCATGCTGTCTTCGCCATTGCACGCAGATGGCATCGCAAGCCCCGTCACGTCGCCGCAATTGCTGAAATCGACCGGAGTGACTCTTCTGCCGTCCATGAAGGAAGAACAACCCATCTTCCGCCATCTTCCACTCTCGTACCCGAGTTATCACTCATCGCTGCGGGTTGACGAAAGTCAGGCCACCGCTGCTGGGTAACCAGAGACTGTAGATAGAGGTGGAGACTGTAGACAGAGACGGTTGTCGGAGGAGACTGTAGATAGAGACGATTGATGGAGACTGTTCAAGGAGACGGTAGACAGAGGCTGTTGATCGGAGGTTGGTAGGCGGAGAGCAAAAGGAACTCAGAAGCCACGCTCATCAATCAGTCTGAGATGTGCGGGTGTCGGCGTGAAGGGCAAGCTCCGGCGAGAAGACTGGATTTGTCTAGCAGTGGTAGAGGCGATTTGTCGGCGAAGAAAGATAAAATAGAATTTAATTTTGTGGTAGAGGGTGATGTGTATTTTTTATTGGCCCATGTTAATCTGAATTGCCACGTAGGATTCAGCTGCCGGAATTAGTGATCACGTGCGGTGCACGTGCGAATTCCAGGCCTGAAAATGGGGTTCCGGCGATTTTGGGACCAAAATTGGCAAATTTCAAGAGTTATGGGATGAAATTTAAAATCTTATCTTTTTTGGGACAGAATCAAAAATTTAATATAGTTACGGGATCAAAAATGATTTTAACTCACACAACACAGTGAGACAATTGATCTCGAGTGGTGTAATGTCAATTGACTACGTGAGGTCAAAAGACAATATAGCGGATCCGCTCACGAAAGCTATTAATCGAGATCAAATGAATAAATTACTAGAAGGAATGGGATTAAAATCCACAAAGAAAAGAGCTGAAACAGTGGAAACCCAACCTTGATGACTGGAGATCCTAAGAACTTGGTTCAATGGGAAAACGAAACTGTGGAGGTTCAAGTAACAAACCATGGAGATCCCAAGCAATTAATACATGCAATCACCTTTGGGGAAGATCCGCCAAGATCGGAGCAGTACCGGGGCATGTTTCTTCTTGTAGGAAGACGTTCTACCTTGACTCGGCTTCTACACGGTGTTCTCTTGAAGATTCTATACAAAGGTGTAAGAAGATTCTCTGCTTCTTATCCTTTAATTTCATTTGTAATCTTGTTAGAACTATATTTAGTACATTCTCCCTTCTACATTTCTATCCATATTTTGTAACGTGATTGGTTGGTGTACATATAATCCAATAGTCAGAAGATTGTACATGGAAATATAAAGTCCTCAAACATTTTCCTCAATGGAAAAACCTACGGCATTGTCTCCTACGCCGGGCTGACAAAATTAACGAATACTTACATGATGTGTTTTCTCAGGCCTATAGGGCTCTTGAAATCAGAGCCACAAGTGAAATATCCCAAGCTTCCGATGTCTACAGCTTCGGTGTTGTGTTGTGTTGTGTTGCTTGAACTCCTGTCCGGAAGGCACACCATGGATGATGGTGGTGTGTTCTCACTCATCGAGTGGATTCAAGATTCAATTAATGATATCGGGATTGCTGGCGTGTTGGATACGAAGTGTTCGACATATGGAAATGTGGATGAGATGAAGCAGGTGTTCGGGATAGCAATGCGCTGTATTAGCATTTCTCCGAAAGAGAGACCTGTGATGCTTGTAATAGTGCAGCTGTTGGAGGAAATTTGTGGTAGCAGAAGGCAAAAAGTAACTTTCGATACCAAGCTGGAATATCTATTGGAGGATCTCTTACCTATCCTCACATCCTAACTAATGTTCTTTCAGGGTGAGTTACATTCTTCACTTCATATTGATAGTATTTTTGTTGTTATTTAATAACGAATCTACATTTTTTATTTTTTTACTACATGTAATTATAAAAATATTGAATTATTCTATTCTTCCGGATACGTATTTTTTGTGTGCGGAGATTAAGAAAGATTATTTTTTTATGTTTAAAGATTGTTGTGATGTGTGCAAAAAGTTGTATTTTAGATAATTTAATGAGAATGTTATAAAATTTTTGAGATGTGCATAAAAAGTAGGTATTATTGAGATGTATTTTTAGAAACGTACATAAGTGTCGGGACGGACCAAAAAAAGTTTGAAATAATTAGAGGGACGGAAGGAGTATTTGATATTCAAAATAGTACAATAAATAAATCAACGCTCCAAAATTATAATTACTTTTGACATTGTCAAAATTTTCATTTGTAAAAAGCAGGGATTAAAACCATTTCACTCCCATAACTTTTCTCATGGTCTATTTTAGTGTCAATAAAGATAAGTTTGTCAATTTAGTCCCACTAGTAAAGAAATAAGGCCAAACACATCCTATTTTCACCGGAACACACTGACATCACTGGAAAATGGTCATGTTACAACCGGAATCATCGATTTCCGACCGGGGCAATGACGTGATGCCATGATGGCAGGTGAGTCAGCGAGATAAAAACAAATTCAGTCTCATATCTTTTCTCATGGTCCATTTTAGTCCCAATAAAGATAAATTTGTTAATTTAGTCCCACTGGTGAAGAAATAGAGATAAACACATCCTATTTTCATCGAAAAATGCTGACATCACTGAAAAAACCAAAACTTCGCCGCCGACCATGATTTCTCCACCAGCCATGACAACGGCCGGAATTGCCCGTCGTTCCTTGCCTTGTTAGTGGTGGCGCCGTGGTGGCCCAACGACCACGTCCGCTCCGTTGATTTCCTATGGGAGCTGATGTTGTTGTTCTCCTTATCATCGAACAACATTGAAGTCAAAATTGTGGTAAGAGCTTTTTAGGTCCGCCGGACCTAGCCCTCTCCAAGGGGATTCTGCTACAACGCCGTCGTTGCGATCTCCGCCAGCTTCTGCCAGTGGAGCACGAGTTCGACATCGTGACTGACAGCATTGCAGATGGCGCGGTAAAGAAGATCGGGGATGGGGCAGTCCAACGGCAACTTGGAGAACTACGAGGCATCGCGGCCTGAAATGAGGATGGCCTTGAATTCGGCTTCGCAGTAGAGAAAATTATCAAGGAGGTTGCGCAGCCAGGAGAAACAGAGGAGGGGCCGAGGTGGTGGCGGGACGTAGGCGTCTTGAGCAGTGACGGGGGATTCGAAAGCGGGGCCGGGGCAGTGGGGGAAGTGATGGAGGATAGGAGGTCGGCGAATCAGAGGGTGACGTGTTTCTAGAATAATTTGAGGTCTTTGAGGTCTGAATCGTTATAGAGTACGACCTGATTACAGCAGATGCTGATGAGGTTCAGGAAGCTAAGATTGTCGGAGGTGGTCGGCATATTGAGGTTGAATTAATCTCTTGGTTTATTAATTAGGTTTTTTTGTATGTTTTTTTATTTTATTTTCTAATTATTTAAAATTTTAGAAAATAGAAATGCCTTGTTGACATTAAAATAACATTTAATTTGTTGACTCACTGCCATCAGGGCACCACATAATCGTCCCGATCGAAAATCGTTGATTTCGGTGATGTCAGCATTTTCAGGCGAAAATAGGACGTGTTTAGCCCTATTTCTTCACTGTTGGGATTAAATTAACAAACTTATCTTTATTGGGATTAAAATAGACCATGAGGAAAGTTATGAGACTGAATATATTTTTATCCCGCTGACTCACCTGCCATCAGGGCTCCACATCATCATCCCGGCTGGAAATCAACAATTTCGGTTTGTGACGTGGACGTTTTTCGGTGATGTCTGTGTTTTTCGGCCAATATAAGACGTGTTTGGCCCTATTTCTTCACCAGTTGGACTAAATTAACAAATTTATCTTTATTGTGACTAAAATAGACTAGAGAAAAGCTATGGGACTGAAATAATTTTAATCCCTAAAAAGCAATTTAAGATATTATTATCATGTATCTATAGTATAAATTTGTGTTGCAATTAATAATTGGCAATTACTATCGTGCAAATTTTTTTACTTATCAACTTTAATTAAAATTTTAATATTAATGAAATATTTAGAAAGATAAATTTATTATATTCTATCAATCTTAATCTTTCAAAATATATAAATACATATGCATATATATTATAGAATTGTTTGTAATATTTTAAGTATATATATATTTAAAGTATATCATTTTGAATTTAATATCTGGATATTCATTATAAAAAAAATAAAAAAATAAAAAATTGATGAAAAGTATTAGTTTAATAATTAGCAGAAAAGGTTAAAAACCCGAGTTGTTCACAAAAAGAGGAAAGACCGAGTACTTTTACGTGAGAATCGAAAGAAAAGAGGACATAGTACTTCTACGTGAGAATTAAAAGAAAAGAGGAATGGCCGAGTACTTCTACGTGAGAATTGAAAGAAAAGAGGAATGACTGACCGAGTACTTCTGCGTGAGAATTGAAAGAAAATAAGAAAGACTGAGTACTTCTGCGTGAGAATTGAAAGAAAAAATAAAAGATCGAGTAATTCTGCATGTGAATTGACCAAGTAATTGAATAGTTCTGCATGAGAATTGAAAGACGAGTAGAAGAGTAAAAACCGCCCGAGTATGCGTGAGAATTGAAAGAAAATAGGAAAGACCGAATACTTCTACATGAGAATTTAAAAAAAAAAAGAGGAAAGACCGAGTGATTCTGCATGAAAATGAAAGACTAAATAGTTGAATAATTATGCATGAGAATTGAAAGACGGTGGAGTTCATATTCAATAATTGACAGAAAAGACATAAGATCGAATAATTGAATAATTAACAATAATTAAAAGATTGAAAGACTGAGTTGTTATTTCTTTATTTTAAAACCCACTCGGTCATTTGTTAAAAATGTCAGTCCTCATATGAAATTAATGTTAGGGATCTAAAAAAAAATGACACATGATAGGGGTATATCAGTAAAGTCATCTCAAAAGTGGGCATTTTTACTTATATTTAGTTAAATGTCATTTTTGCTAGTGTCAAAATTCATTTGGACAACAGATCAGAATTCTCTATTTTTTTAATAGGTCATGTTGCCCAAATAGATTTTCAAATATGCAAAAAGGCCTACTTTGACTAAATATAATCAAAATTGCCCACTTTTAGATGATTTTACTGATATACCCCTATTGATATCCTAACATTTATTTCTGTTCAATGAAAAAATAACCTTTTGACATAATTTATAAAAATGATAAAATGACAAAGTAGAATTTACGAAAAAAAAGAAAGAAAAAGAATTGACTGAGTAGAGAGGATTTGAATAATAAAATTAATAATTAGGTGGGCTTCTCACTTAAATGAGTGACCCAGGTTCAATGATAATTCGTAATTTTACCTTATTATTTTAAATAAATTCAAATATATTTTATGTGAGTTGTGGGTTATTACATGTTAATTACAACTTATTTCTATTTTTCACACTTGTACTTTAATTATTTAAATTGCTATCCAAACATGCCAAAATGGAGAAGATTTAGTTTATGGAAAGTTTGAAAGCAATCCAGCATATGTAACCTACTTGTGACATTTTTCATATCTTTAGTTGGGTAATGAGGGTTGACCAACCTAATGGAGGAAAGGAAAGAATTAAGAAAACTTACCAAATAAAGAAATATTACTAATGAACCTGAACACCTTTATGGATGGTGAAAATAAAAGATTGGAGGACATAAATCTGGGGGATTACTCACGATCACACATCCACTTTTCTGCAAGAAGGCAGAAGGCAGCCACAGGAGGAGGACGCAAGAGCCACCATCAAACATTATTGATTTTTATAATTTTATTATGGGTTAATTAAATTCGCAACCTTTTCGCGAATTGCGGATTAGTTCAAATTTTTCAATATTTACAAATAAGTTCTCGACCTTTAGCCCAATTAGCAAATCAAGCCATCAGGCAGCTGGGGGCCTACTCGGTGCTGACGTGTACGTCTTTCTTCCACGTCGCCTTCCACATGTATAAAACGATATCGTTTCAGTCTTTCATCTGTCAAAACGTTAATTGCATAAAAAGTTCTAACCTTTTCGCTGATTTTTAATTAGTCCAAATTTTTGGATATTTGCAAATAAGTACCCGACTTTAATCCTGTATTACAACTCTAACCACCGGGCAGTTGGAGGGCTGCCGGACGCTGACATGTCACTGTATATGCCAAATCACTCTACACTTGTTAACAAAATGACGTTGCTTTAATTTTTTAATTAAAATTTAATTTATATCCAAAAGAACGTCTTCATACACATTAACATTATCCATCAAAATCCACCATATGAGGGGTTGTGGTAGACAACTTATGAATTTCGAATATATGATCCATACGATAATTGTTAGGGAAAATATCAAAATTAGTCCTGTAAGTATGGCGTTTTCCAACTTTAGTCATTTATCTTTTGCAATTCTCAATTTTGGTCCTTTTTTGTCCATTTTTAGTCCTTTTGGTCCAGTTTTGGTCCTTTTTTCAAAATTTGGTCCTTTTTTTGTCCACTTTTGGTCCTAAATGTATACACTTTCGGATCATTTTTGGATTTTTTTTAACATAAAGGACTAAATTTGGTCAAAAAGGACTAAATTTGGACTAAAAGGACTAAAAGTGGACCAAAAATCACCAAAATTGAGAATTGCAATAGAAAAAGGATTAAAGTTGGAAAACGCCATACTTACAGGACCAATTTTGATATTTACTCTAATTGTTATTGCTATTAGAACAATTAGAGAGTAGAAAAGATTGAAAATTTAGGGCAAATATACATACTAGAAACGAGTTCATCAGCAAGAGCTAAAGGGGATTTGCAGAATTTGCATCTGTAGCTTTTTACTTCCAGATCAATCACAAATACCACCTAATAGATAGATAAATATGTATATTATCAGATAAATTGCCACTCACACCCCAAAGAAAATAATATATTATCGGATCTTTCCTCATCATATTCATGGACACCTATTGTATCACGACGCAATCAACCAAATCCTATGCGTTTTCTAGCTTTTGTTAACAAGTGTATGGTAAATTGGCATATACAATGACACGTCAGCATTCGGGCAATCTCCAGCTGCCCAGTTGTTGGAGTTGCAATACAGGCTTAAAGTCGGGTACTTATTTGCAAATATCCAAAAGTTTGAACTAATTCGCAATCGGCGAAAAGGTTGGGACTTTTCATGCAATTAACTTTTTGACAGGTGGAAGGCTGAAACGATGTCATTTTGTACACGTGGATGCAACGTGGAAGAAAGATGACAAGTCAGCCACTGGGCAGGCCCCCAGCTGCCCGGTGGCTTGATTTGAAAACATGTTAAAGGTCAAGAACTTATTTGTAAATATTAAAAATTTTGGACTAATTCACAATTTGCGAAAAGGTTAAGACTTTTAGTGTAATTAATCCTTTTATTATTTTTAATTTAATTTCAATTATATAATTTAGTTTCTAGTCCGAGGATTGTAAACCACTTTTAGATTAATTTCATGTTTTCTTATGAATAAAATTACCAACTTATTTTATAAATTTATTTTGTGATCAGTTTTGATGTTAAATCTTGATATTTCAATCAGTGTTTTCATAACTGGACCGAGGATCAAATCGATATCCTAAATGGTTCGAGGTTCAACTGGTGGGACTGGTCGAACCGGTGGTTCAATCGAAAAAATAAAATTTACCTTTTTTCTATAAGTATAAATTATCTACTCCCTTCGTCCCATCTTAATAGTTATGCTTTCTTTATAATATACAAAGGAAGCGTAACTATTAGGATGGGAAGGAGAGAGTATATATTTTCCACAATACTGCATTTTTTTATAAAGATATATATGAAATAATTAGACAACAAAATAAGAGAACTATATAAGAGTTATTATATTTAAATATAATTGAAAAAGATCTCACACACCATGTCGAGACCATTTTTAAGAAACAAATTTAGAGAGAGAAAATGGGATCAGATAGAAGCTTAGCTACCTATCCCCAACTCACCATTTTTGCCTTGTTAACTGGGCACGTGCACTCTCTCCCCCATCTCATTATAAACAATTTCTAGCCCCCAAGTTTGAAATTCCGCGACCGCTGATGAGTTTTTTTTACGCACTTCAATTAAATCTCCAAGTGTGAAGGATATCAATTGTAGTGGCAAGCGACCTAGTTTAAATATCAAACCCACAGGACAACCAATTATTTACTTCTTATAATTACTAAATTAATCAAGATAGTAACCGATTTTCAATTTTGAGAATTATTATCTAAAGACTGAAAATTAAATAACTAATAAAATAAAAATCACAAAAGAAAGATTTAAGATTAATTCAAGAGAGAATCAACATTTCTAAGTTAATTCGATATAGATTAATTAATTTAAATTCCCAGATGTCCAATTGTTCATTCATGCAGATTCTATGAAAATACACCACATAACCTTGTTTTTCACACCGGATATGATCTGGTTCAAACCTAACAGTATAATCTGGTTTTAACCCATAGATGCATGAATATTACCAAGCCTCCTTCCTAGATACTAATCAACGCAAACAACAATACCTCCAGATGACAAGTTTGACTAACAAGATATTTTCTGAAAGTACTACTAGACTTTATTCACTTCCTACTTGAAAGTCTAATTGCATTGTTCTAAACAATTCAAGCATCTGATTACCAGTTCTTAAAATTAACGTGTTCATGGGAAAACTACCTTAATCCCCAACAAATAGACAATTCAATTCATGAACGCCCATAAGCTAACATAATAAATCAAGCATCACGGGCAATGTCATGAATTTAATATGAAGACGTTACGAAGCATGATAGAAAAGTCTCAAGACAAATCAAATAAACTAAAATAATAATCAGCATGAATTCACAAATTCAGTCTAGTTCATCAAATCAATGACATTTATCCTTCAAACCTTAAAACTGTAAATAAAATTAGCTCATGGGATTACAAGCAACTCTCATGACTATCAAAGTCATACCAGAAGTCTTGACAAATGAAAAGTAAATATAAGAAATGAAAAACCCTAATGTCGGTATTGTTCCGCTTTCCTTCTCCATCCCTCCGATTGACTGATCTTCCTCTTGAATAGCACTTGAATCTCCTTCGGTGTGGATGGATGATGGGATGGATGTGGATGATGGTAGATGATGGAAGGGGGTGATCCCCTTGTGGAGGATGGTATCTCTTATGATTAATGATGTGAAATATATATAGGTGTGAGAAGTGAATGAGATAAGGTAATAAAATGTTCAAAAAGATATGGTGGAATCATGGAGGATTATATGATAAGAAAATTAATTGTGCCCCAAGAAATAGGAAAGATGGGCTAATTTTCGAAAATTTTCTGAAAGTGGTTCTCTATGTATTTTTAAAAAGTTTAAACTTCCCTTAATTTATTAAATACACTCCTCCCATTAATTTTCTACATTCTTCAACTGCAATATCGTTATCTTTTTTCACATTCTTGATTGCTATCTTTTCCTTATAAATGTTAGAGAAATTACTAGAGAATTAGAATATATAAACGAACTCCTATGATTAGAAGTCCATGATTAGAAATTCCAAAACCTGATGGTCTGCGATGTAAACTACTTTGGAGAACAAAAGGCACCTTTGTGATAATGGTCTGCAATATATAATAATCCATGGAGAACAGACCATTGTTCTACCAGAACATACTCAAATCACTCCAAACTACTACTATTCTGATAAGAATGGGAATTTATTCATCTCTAATTACATTACATTATACATTATGAAATATATATATATGATAAAACCCCTTCAAATCATACAAACAGTTTAATCGAGAATTCCATTTTTATTTTTTTGTTTATGCAAATGAATACTTTGTAAACATCAGCAGTATATTTTCAATCAATTATATGTTGAGGTTAAATGAGATGATAAACGAAGAGTGGTCGGAGGAGAACATGTCCTCTTCTGTGGCCTCTTACGATGGTTCCACCGGCGATCTAGAATCGAACGGTGGAGATGACCTATCGCACGACTCCTCTTGCGGCTATAGTGCCAGCTCAACAATGGGTACCCCTAGTTTCCGAGAAGGCTCATTTCAGGATTGTGATTGTGGGTCATTGAAAAGCTTCAGAGTTGGGGGTGAAAATATTGATTTTAGGAGCATAAGGTACAGAAAACAAATCACACTTAAAACCTTAAATGGTTGTTCATTGACGGAGTTGAATTAATAAGTAAAGTAATGGTTGTGCTGGTGAAGTTGCAGGTTGAGCAATTTAAAAGAAATAAAAATTCATCCTTAGGAAAGAAAAAATTCAATTGCAAACAGAACATAAACAGAAAAGAGAAAAATGTCTGTGGAGAATAGGAGAAGGCCTACTTCCATACATAAAGTGAGCTTAGATTAAAGATTGCTGGTATAATAAGTGTTTTGATTTTCCTTCTATTCTATATAATGCTCATTTGTTTTGCAGAATGTTGAACTAAAGACTTTGACTCGTATATCGTACAAGAAGAAGAGCCTATGATATAGTTTACGGAAAATAAAAAAAAGTCAATGAATTATTAAGGGTGTGTATAATTTTAAAATTAATTAAAAGGGTAAATTTGAGTTTTTAGGGGGTGCGTATATAATAAAATTAAGATTTAAAATATTAAATGAGGGTGTGTATGCAACAAAGAGTGTGTATTTAATAAAAAGGGGTGTGTATTTAACAACACTCTTTTGGAAATTCCCGTCGGCATCTGCACGACCTCACGATTTTGAGCATAACTTCCTCGTCCGAACTCCAATTTGAGTAATTTTTACGCCAAAATGATCCTCTCTTTCGTGGCTTTCCAATCATTTTACACATCATCAGTTTTGAATTCCATGAGAAAACAGAAAAATTATGTAATGTGAGCGTGCATTTTTTAGCATTCTTCATTCCAACTTTGAACTTTTGATCATGTTTTACCCTTCAAAACTCAACAAAACACCTTATAGCATCTTATTTACGCAAGATATGAATCTTACAAGAAATCATGGTCTTATTCTATCAAAAACGGTGTAATGTGAGACCTATAATGTATGAAATTCCACTCTCAATAAGCCCCCAAACTTACCTGTTACTTGTCCCGAGGCAACAACATAGAAATTGAATAGGGTAATTGAGAGGAAATTTCACTGCCCAACACTAATCAGATAATATAACAATTCAAAAATCATACTTCAAATACTAAGATAACAATCCATCTAAGAACATACACTTTTAACAAACTACTTCACTTTTTCAGAATGCTCATCCACCCATTCTCATGGGTAGTATTTACGCTCAACGCTCAAGTGTGAGGTATACACTTTAGGGTAAGGTGTTTACACTCCAAATCAATTCAAATACACGCGTAACCATAAGCCTGAAAATCATCTAAACTATTGACTAAAGGTATAACTTCAACAATACCATCACAAAGGTCTTGCATTAGGATGTTACGTTGGCTCTTTGGTAAAGGTAGAAATATATGGATTAAGTGACTCATTAATTAGAAGAGAATTAATGAAGACTTGCAATTTTTCAACAAACAACTTATCTTTTGTCTTTCTCCTTCACTCTTGAACACAACATCCTTACTTGAATCTATTTTTTTTTCAAATAAGGGTACCAGCTTCAGGCACTACCCTTTCATGGGGTACCAGTTTTGGGCACTAACCCTCATGCAAATTTTAACCATTTTCTCCAATAATTTTCATCACTTCCAACTTATTTCTCCTTTTGTTTCTTCTTCACAAGACACCAACTTGATTCCTTCAACTCTCTACTAAGTAGGAATTTTTAAAGGCTAGCAAATGGATCAATTGGCTAATCACGTATGAAAATAAGCATGTTTTATTGTCCAATCTAACACCTTTTTTATGGGAATTGTTGTTATATATTAGCACAAATATCTTATATTAGATATATGTGAGAAAAAAGTGCACTTGAGGTATTTTATTGTGTTTTAAGTGGAAAAAGAATCAAAAGTGCAAAGTTGGAGAAAAGGTGCAACTTGGTGCAAGAATGCTAAAAATGCACGACCAATTTTTGTAATTTTTCTGTATTTTTGTGGAGCTCTAAATTGGAAGTATGATACATTTTTAGAAAGCCACGGAAAAGAGGGTCATTTTAACGTAAAGAAAACCCCAATCAGATTCCAAATGAGAAAGTTATGATCAAAATGGTGACGTCGCGCAAGCTGTGCCGAATAGAACGACTGTGCCACTTTTCATGACTTGTTATATATTCAAATGTTGGATTTTTTGTGAGTTCTTATATGATAGAAAGCCAAGGAAGTAAGAATCGCGTGAGCACAAGAATCACTCAAATCGGAGCTCGTAGGTGGAAGTTATATGCGTAACAGTGAGATTGCGCAAGCTGCCACAGTGTGGTTCGACCACGACACGAGTGGTTCGATCACTATGTCGTGGTCGAACCAGAAGCCTGAATAGCGCCAGATCCGTATTTTTACACTCCAAGTGCATGCATTTTCGTATTTTTCAAGAAAAACCCATCCTAGGTCCATAAGGAGAGCTTACAAGTATAAAAAGGGATGAGGATCACATCATTATTCATTAGAGAGAAGAAGAACACAATCATCCTACATCCCACAAGGGGGATCACCCCCCAACCATCCATCACTTTGAAGATTAGTTTGTAGAATAAAGAAGAAAACCAAGAGGAGGATTCAAGACGGAGAAGGACGCGACGACGACCACACCTAGGGTTTCTTTCGTTTCCTAATTTATCTTGTATTTTCCAGACATATGGGTAAGATCTATCAAATCTCCATGATTATTCTTCGCAACATCATGGGCTAGAACCGTTTTGATAGATCTAGGGTTTTGAAGGTTTCTATGAGTTAATTGAACTTTCGTGTGTATACTCCGTAGAACACTACTTGTGGTTTAGTTTTATGACTATGCATTTTTAATCCATATTCAGAGTCGTTTTGTGCATCATTAACTGTTGAATAAAGTCTGAATGTTCATCTCGATTATTGATTGAGCGTGTTCACTGCTGAACAGGATTCCATGTTATGATTCTAAGTGAGGGGACTCCGAAGCTTCATTAGAACTATTATATATGAATGTTTATTAATTGAATTGAATTTGAATTAGTAAGCAGGATAAAAAGGTTAACTTTATAGTACCTATAAAGGAAGATCATATCAGGTTAGAGTACCAATCCTAGGGGGAAATACTTGATACTGATAGTACCTAGAAAGGGGGGTGAAGTTATATTTCTTTCTCCAAGGTTATTCACACGTGTTACACGCTTATTTACTTGTGTCTATAGAGTAGATTTGCATGGCTTAGTGATGCGTCTATATTCCACAAGGTAGAATCGGACATTGATACACGAAAGGGTGATTAATGAGTGAAACTGGATTATCCTAGAGCTACATGTTCTCCTACTTGATCCACTTTCTTATTCTTCTGAAGTGATTTTATTTTAATTGTTATTTTAATTAATTTACTTAGTAGTTTAATAATTCAATACCTCAAACTTATTGCCAACTTGTCTTAATTAATTTAGTAAATAATTAAATTGATAATACGCCGTCCTTTGGGATCGATATTTCACTTGGTCGCTTACTTAAGCTGCAATTGATATCCTTCATACTTGGGGATTAATTTTGCATGAAAAAAAACGTGCATCAATTTCTTATCACCATTATCGGAAACATCTGTTATTATTAGTTTATTATTTCTAGTTGGTTGAGATTTTTATTTGTGATTATTTATTTCTAACTAACCTTAAATTTTTCTGAGGTACTTGTGCACTAGGAAAAGGAGAGAAGGGAAAGAAAGGAATAACACATTAAGCTAAACATGACCGGAGCAGGGCAGAATCCGAATAATGTTTCCATACGTGAAATTTTTACGAACTATGTGTTGGCAACATGGGGTTGATAGGAGCAAAGAGGGAAGATGATGATTTTGAGATACATCCCGCTCTTATTAACATGGTATATTAGAATCTCTTTTCTGGAGGTTGTTTTGAAGATCCATATCGGATCTTTAAAGATTCTTGGTTATGCAAACACTCAAAAGGATGCTGGAGCTAATGATAATGCTAGGCGGATCACTCTATTCAAGTTCTCTTTGATTGATAGGGTAGAAGCTTGGTGTGAGACTCTTGATCCAATGGATTGCACTACATAGGGCCAACTGCAATAGAAGTTCTTAGAGAGATACATGCCACCCTCAAGGTTCTTAAGAATGAGACAAGACATCACCCAATTTGTTATGAATCAGGGTGAGAAAATCCATGAGGCGTGTGACAGATTTAAAGATATGCTCAGACGGTGCCCACAACATTGGATGCCTAAGGCTGAGTACATAAGCATCTTCTACTATGGATTGGATTGTGAGTCGCGTATTCTTATTGACGCATCATCTGCTGGAGCTTTGTTATCTAAGACAGCACTTGAAGCTAAAAAATTGTTTGAAAACATCTCTATGAATTCACGTGACTGGCCTACGGAAAGAGTAAGAGGATCATATATACTTGGCAAGGTAGCACATGTTGAGCATCAAGCGGTAAAGCCGAATAGAGATGATGAGATCGTCTCTAATCTAGCTAATATCAACAAGCTACTAGAATCCCAGTAGAGGTAGATTACAAAGTTGACACAAAGGGGGCATATTTTGCAGCAGCAAGAAGCGACGAGTGTCGAATATACTCTTAATCGATACATGGCTAAGATAGATGCAAGAGTTGATCATCTTGAGGTTACTATGAATGTTAAGCATGCAGATTTTTCTAAGTGGTTGAAGGACCATGCTTTGATGATGGGGCAGATGGCCGGGAATGTGAATGAATTGACACAAACGTTGGAGAAAGGAATGTTCCCATCTCAAGGAATAGCGAACCCGAAAGAGTGTAAAGTCATCACATTGAGGTCTGGAATACAGTATGATGGACCGATGAAGCCGAAAATGAATTATGGAGCTCCAGGAGCTCGATTAGACCAGGGTTCAACCTTATCAGAAGGTCGAACCACATCACTGATTGTCGTTATTTTTACCTAGATTTTAGTACCTTTTTGTGTGCATTTTTTATATTATTTTATTTGTATTTATGTGTATTTTGGTGGTGTTATGTGTTTTTATAGAATTGTGTGATAATGAGCTTATATGTGTTAAATCAGGTGAAAAAGGAGCGAAAACGGAGTCGGAAGGAAGAAGGAGGCAAAGCAGCACAAACACGGCTAACCGTGTTTGGCACACGAGGCGTGTTGCGTGCACGACCCGTGTGCCATGCACGGCCCTGTAAGAATAGGCCGTGCGCACGCATCAGAACACACAACACGGCCACCCCTATGGCTGTGTATGGCGCACGAGTCGTGCGCTGCCTGAAGCTCGCCGTTGACCAGTAACCCTAGACACGACTCGGGCCGTGTCCTGGGCTCGAGCCGTGTAGGTGCAAAAACTCAGAAAATTTCAGAAATCTTCTAGAAGATCTCCAAGGGTATAAATACCCTCCCATTCAATATTTGAGATATCCATCACCGAAATTTCAGCTGCACAGACACATCACACACCAATCCTTTGATTTTACACCATATTCCTCATCCCCTTCATCCATACTTTGATTCTACATCATCTCTCCATAAATTCTACCATCCAAATCAAGTGAAGAAGTAAGGAAGAGTGGGTGATCACCAAAGGAAGGAAGGAGATTCAATTGGAGCCAATCCAAGGGAGTTTTCATCCCAATTTTGTGTTAATCCTCTAGTTTACCATGATTTATAAGGTTTTTAATGTCTATGTTAAGGATCTTATGAAGATTATAGGCTAATCTCTCTTGTGGGATTAGCAACATGAAAGTTTGTGGTTAAATTTTAGGATCTATGTATTCAAATTCATATGTTGATTGGGTTAATTGATTTCCTATCATTGATGCTTTAGATCTTGAGATTTTTGATGATTTGTGTGTTTAGATGCTCTAAATATATGATTAGATTGAGAAATCAATTATGTGATTAGGACATTTGAGTGAATCATTTCATCAAACACTTTATGTCCATTATAAATTGTAAAGAGATTGAGAAATTCTTTAGAGTTTAGAACCCTTTGATAGGACATATGGTTGGTTTGATCGAGAGATTGATTAATTGTGTGAAGGGATTCTCATTTCAAGCTTAGTACCTAGTTGGAATTGTTTGAACGAGAACCAATCTTTGTGCTAGTTGAGATTAATATCCTATTCATCTTGAGAAGGAGCTTAGGTGAATTTAGAGTTGGCCTTTAATCCATACCCTTGATTCATATGAGTTTAATGCATGTATCGTAAGATTTCCCACTAATTAATTGTTGTTAATCCCACTTTTGCTTAATTTTGTAAACCACATTTCATCCACTTATCTTGTTTGTTTGATCATTGCTTGCATTGCTTTGATTACTTCTATTATCTTGTTTGAACTACCTCTCTATTGATGATTCGTCTCTATAAAATTACAACAAACGTGAGATCACTTAAGCACTAGTACCTACCTCCCTGTGGTTTGATAAATTCTTAAATTGGTCAACCCGACTACAAGTTATGGCTAATCAAATGGCGCTATTGCCGGGGAGGCAACTGTTGCTGGTAGCTTGAAGAAGGAACATTTTTAGTAATCTTAATAGAGACTTTTTATTTATTTATTTGTTTAATTGTATTTGGAAAATCTTGTTCTAACTTCTTTTATTTTGAAGGTGTATGCAAACTAGGTCAAAAGGGAAACAAGTTGAACCTATTGATTTAGAAAAAAGGGAAACAAGTTGAACCTATTGATTTAGAAATTGAACACACTTTTCGGAGAAGGAGAAAGGAGAACAAATCCAAAAAGAGTAATCCAATGGAGAACAATCAAGATGAACATGTTGATGTTAGGAATGATGGAGACACAGTATAAAATGTGCAAGACAATGCTAATCTTCCTTAACAAGCTCATCAAAATTTTGGAGAGCTTAACAATCAAGCTTTATTTCAACAAATTGTGCAACAAGCCATGCTTCAACAAGGTTTTCAACATGCTTATGCACCTCTACCACCACCTCCGGTGCATCGAGAACCTCAAGTCGATCCAAGGGTAATCTGGGATTTCTTTATGCCAAGGGCAATGCCACAAATGATGGGACCACCAATCAATGCCAACAACTTTGAATTTAAAGCGGGCTTGATTTCTATGGTGAGAGAGCAACAATTTAGTGGAACTCCAATTGAGGTAATAATGCTCATTTGGCTCAATTTATTGAGATTGCCAACACCGTGAAGATGAATGGAGTGAGCGAGGATTGCAATAAGATGAGGTTGTTTCAATTTTCATTGAGGGATCGTGCTCGAACATGGTTATCTACTATTACTCCAGGTACGTGTAACACTTGGGAGGAGCTTGCACAAATGTTCTTGAACAAATATTTTCTGCCTTCTAATATGCTTCAAATGAAGAGTTTGATTACTCAATTCAAGCAAATACCTCAAGAGAGTTTCTATGAAGCATGGAAAAGATTTAAGGATATGCTTCGAAAGTGTCCACAACACGGTTTTCCGGAGAACAACATGTTGGATTTTTCTATCAAGGATTAGTGAATGGTCAAAGAGTGCTTGTTGATGCTTCGGCGGGTGGATCCGTACTTGGAGTGACTCCGGAGAGGGCTATAAGGACTTTTGATGAGATTGCTACAAATGTCTACCAATGGCCATCGGAGAGAGTTAGTGGATGCTATGGATTTGAGAGCTTCGATCAAGGGCAACAGTTTAGTGTGAAGACTGCTAGTGTGAAACCAAGTATGCCAAGTGTTGAGATGATAGCGGCGGAGGTGATGAGTGTGTAAATTCACGAGTCTAGCACCGGAATTCATGCTATTTTGGAGAGTTTGAAGGGTGAAATAGGTGGAAAACCTATATATATTGTGAAAGAGTAGGAATCAGGTATTGTTGGAGCTATTTGAGTAGTTTTACTAGTGAAATTAAAGTGTAAGTGTCAAGAATTGAAGAGACGAAGTCGAAGCCATCCGTATAGGCGAAGAGGAGGCTTGGTTCGACCTGAAAAAGGCCAATTCGACCTGTCCAATAGGTCGAACCAACGACACAATTTGTACAGAGGGCTGATTCGACCATGATGGGAGGGTTCGACCTAGGCAACAGGTCGAACCGTGATCGAATCAATTCGCAGGGGAGCTGGTTCGACCACATCGCTGCGGTTTGACCTGTCCAGTTGGTCGAACTGGATGCTGGAGACTTCTAGTAGCTTGGTTCGACTTGTGGTTAAATCTGTGATGAGTGGTTTGACTTGCTGCTGAGGTCGAACCGATGTGCGGAAACTTACCATATCTGGATTTTCGAGGCTTAAACGCGTGTGATCACTTGAAAAGCCCATTCCAAGCCCTAAAGACGTGATTATAAGTATAAAAGGAGGCTCATGCAGTACAGGATGAAGACTTTTGATCATCACGAGAATCATACAAGAGACAAGAGGACGTGATTGGAGAGAGGAGTGATCTTACATCATTCGGAGGGGCTATGACAGAGGTTCCGCTGGAGATTCAAGTAAGATTGGTCCATCTAACCATGATTGCTCTTAGATCAATCATGGGCTAGAGCCCCTTCGGTAGTTCTAGGGTTATGAAAGTTTCATAAGTTAATTTATCTTTCGTGTGTAAACTTCGTACAACACTACTTGTGGTTTATTTTATATAATATTGTGCATTTTTAATCCATACTCACGGTCATTTTGCGCATCAATACTTGTTGTGTAGAGTCTGAATACATAACGTGGTTATTGGTTGAGTGCGTTCACTGTTGAGTGAAGGGATTCCGAAGTCTCATTAGAACTATCTTATATGAATACTTGTAAATTGAATCATATTTGGGTTAATAAGTAGGATAAAGAGTATAATTTCATAGTACCTATAAAGGGATATCAAATTGGGTTAGAGTACTAAGTGCAAGGGAAATAATTGATTATGATAGTACCTAGAAAGGGGGTGAATTATATCTATTGCTCCGAGGATATTCACACGTGTCATACGCATATTTACTTGTGTCTATAGAGTGAATTTACATGGTTTAGTGATGCGTCCATAAACACAAGGCAGAGTCGGACACCGTCACATGAAAGTATGATTTAATAAGTGGAACTGGATGATCTGACGAACTACCTATCATCTTACTTGATCACAACCTACTATATTTTCTTCTTGTTATCTTTACTTGTTATTAGTTGTTACTTATTTCAAATCAAAACTATTATATTTTCCAACATAGTAATAATTTACTAGAACATAATTCAATTGATATTTATCCATTCCTTGGGTTTGATATATAACTTGGTCACCTTTGAAACTACAATTGATATCCTTCATACTTGGGGATTAAATTGTGTGTTGAGAAAACACCCATCAAGTTTTTGGCGCCGTTGCCGGGGACGGCTTAAAATATCTTTTTGTTATTTCTAGTTTATTAGGACTATTTTTCTTGTTTTACTATTTTAAATCTTATTCTTTTCAGGTGTATGCTCACGTGATCAAAGAAAGGTGAATTAGAACCATATAATCCTAAGATCGGAGCATCATCAAGGAAGAAGAAGAAGAAGAAGAGTAAGATTAAGAAAGAAGAACCAACTACATCTCTGAATTTTGGAGTTGAAGTAGGAGAACCAAACTCTGAAGCGACTGAAACTGTGGTTGATCCAAACGCAACAGCAGAGGAAGTCGACATTGTTAGATTTGTATACTAAAAGCCTTGCTTTTGTATTGAACAATGTAATAACGATTTTATTTGAAATGAGAATCATATGATCAAACTGTTTTGCATATTATAAATTATTTATTTATATGTTTGTGCAAAAGTCCATTTACTTTATACTGTAGATAATATGTTGTGCGACAACACGCGGAAGATCATATTATCAGTTTCCTTATAAAGTATAAACAGATGCTCACAACCGAGATATACGGGGACTATTTATCGGTATGGTTGTAGTGTGGTTTGGTATTAGTTTGTCTTGACTATAGAACCACATTAGTACACTGCTTTGTGTATTGAGTAGGACCGTCTGAGATCGTTCGACTTGTACTGTCTATACAGAAGAACTTGATCTCTGTTATTATGGATGCTCGTGCTCTTAATCCCTATACAATAACCTCGACACGTAAGGCAGTATATATTTCTTTGATTCATCAATGGGTGAGATTTAAATGTATTAAATCAACAAACTCGGTGAGTTGGGAAGTAGTGCTGTCTCTATGGTGTGCTGTTGATTGTAGAAGGAAACCATGTCCGTCATAGGTTGATGATGTCCCCTTGAGGAGCTCATAAGGTTTATCATGTAAATCTTGCAAGTGGATTAATTTCCGGCATGATAATAAGGTTGAGTGGTACTACTCTCGGATGAGATATTAATTAATTTGAGTTGTCAGTAACTTAATTAATTAATGGACATTGTATATCTTAAACATGGGGAGACTATCGGGCTCATAATAAGAAGGAGCCCAGAATGTAATTTTGGGATTGGATGGGTAGTGCAGTAATAATATTTTAGTGGACTATATTATTATTATTGGATTTAATTAAAAGCTTTGGGCTAAGCTTGGTTAATTAAATCTGATTGAGGCCCAGCCCAATTTCTCCTCCTGGTCCCTGCAGTAGCCCAAGTATATATAAGTTGTCTCAGTTCCTAATAACCTAACTCTGCGCCACTTACGTAGAAAGAGATCAGGAACAGATTGAGAACTCTCTGGGGATTGTTGACCACACAACACCAGAGAGTTGACTTTGGGTAATACTGCAGAAGATCAGAGGTGTTCTTCTCAGATCATCATCCACTACACCAACCCTGAAGTCAGGTTATTTATTTAATGCTTCCGCTGTATTTAATTATCTGTTTTATCTTATTGAATCATGTTCACCATAAGGTCCAATTGCTAACAATTGGTATCAGAGCCTTGTTACTTGGTGAAATGTGATTTGTAAGGTTGTTCTGTGATTAATTGATTAATTGATTTAATCTGTTTTAATCGCATGTTATAGACTGTTTGCAGTATGTGATTATGTGATTGTATTATTTACATGGTAATCGCATAGTTCTAGTGCCCTACTGTTTGGTCAGTCTGTCCCTCTGTGTGGTAGTGATTGATTGATTTCTCGGTTCACTCTTGGTCATAACCAAGTAAGTATGATGGTCCTCTGTCTTCCCTTTTTCCCTTTTCCCCTCCTTCTCGATGAATGTTTGACGCGGTGGCGCGTGGACGAAGACGAGTAAAGGCAGGGCCTGAAAGGCAGACTGACGGAGGGTAACGGCGAGTGATGAATCGCGAAGGTTGGGGGCGCGTCGCATCTGACAGGGAAACTCTACCGATGGATGATGGCTTCACGGCGTGTGGCGTCTGGTCGGACCTAATCCGTCGCGGGAGCGCTGGATAGACGAGCAGCTTCGACTGGGGTTCAAGTTCGATGCGACGCGGCGGCTTGAACTCTAAGACGAGGCGTCTGGGCGGCGATGGGGACGGCGTGACTGGACGGACCAGCGCGGAAGATCCGCTCAGATCGGGGAACATCGCCGCTGGATCTGGCTGCACTGGTGGTGGCACGTGGCTGAGCAACGGAGTCGAAGCGGCGGTAGATTGATGTAGCGCCGGGGGAGATCCGTGCATATCTGAAGACGACGATTGCGGCGGCACACGTCGGCGCAGATCGAGCGTTGACGTCGGCTGACGTGGAGGTCAACTCTAGGTGGTCTGCAGGAGCGGACGGCTGTGCGGCGGCACTGGACAGTCTGGCCGGTGATGCGTCGAACTACGTGCACGTCGGAGGGCGTGGTCGCGGCGGCAGCGGCGACAGGTTGCTGGGCGATACGCACAGTGAAGGCTGCGAGCTAATCGGCGGTGGGCTGACAGAGGATTTACGGTGGTCTGTTGGCGGCACCACCGGCGGCAGCGGCACGGCGGCGGTAGGTAGTGCCGGAGAGCCCTGGAGAAGAAGGAAGCGGGCGGCGGCCTTCCTAGGGTTTCAGGATCAGTGGGCTTATATTGGGCCTTATTGTTTAGTTTCTGATTGGGCTATTGTATTGGGCCCTATTATTTTGGCTGTTTTTTTTTAATGCTGATTATTGGGCCTGATGTGTTTAGTTATTTGTGGAGTTGGGCCAGATTAAAATGGGCTAGTTCTTACTTAATATTGGCTGGGTTAAATGGGCTTTATCATAATGGGCTGCTCATTTTAAGCCAATGTTGTTTGGGTCTGTTGGGCCCATTAATTTGATCCAACTTGGTTTTGCAATTAATTGACTATATATAATTGATTTAATTGTTTTACATGACAATTAATTGTTATATATGTGAAAGGCATGTTCTATGTGATTTATTTAATTTTAAATTACTTTAATAGAAGCATGCTAAGTTGTATATTTTATTGTGAAATATTATATGCATGTTATAAACCCTCTGTGCTAAATAACTAAGTGGGAGAGGGGATTGGTATATAAATTCCCATGGCCTCCATTATTGGTTTGTAAGTGATGTGAATAAACTTGCGCGTTGGCATTAGAGCCTTCCTCCCTATCGGATGAGTTTGTTCACGGATCACTGGTACAAACTTCTTTAAGATAATCGTAGGAAGTTATCTGAGCGCGTGTGTACTTCTCCATCTGTAAGGCACACAAGCTTGGGCCGCGGACTTGGGATTAAATAATGGTATACACTTAGGTGTAAATAATATGTATCCTCCCCATCGGAGTCACTGATATTATTTGCATGGCTAAATAGAAACCGACTATTAATTATTTTGTCATAAAGTTAGGTTGACAAATGAAATTATTGGGTAAAACCTTCTCTTGTAAATGTTAGGGTTTGTATACGTCCACACTATCGTGGCATGCAAATTCACGGTGCTTGAGATGTTGGTGAATTTTATTTTATATTGTTTTGAGGGATTCAATATAAATTGATAAATTCGGAGTGTTTGATCTGTTTATTTAATTATGATTCTCAGGACTTTCAAATGGCACTCAATTCACTTTCTGTAATACTTAAAGAGCATAAACTTACTGGTACAAATTATGTCGACTGGAAGCGTAACATGGACATTGTTTTAACTGCTGAAGATTATATCTTTGTTCTCTCTGAGGAATGTCCTCCGGAACCTAATGATGACTCTACTGAAGAGCAAAGAAATGCTTATAATAAGTGGACCAAGGCTGATAGGATGGCTAAATGCTACATTTTGGCTTCTATGTCAAATGTGCTTCAGACTCAGCATCAAGCCATGGAGACCGCCTATGATATGATGCATAATCTTAAGGAACTCTTCGGACATCAGAGTCGTCCTGCTAGGTCGAAGGGCATGTCGGTATTGATGAATACCAAAATGGCTGAGGGTACTTCCGTAAGGGAACATGTCCTCAGGATGATGGGCCAACTCAATGAGTTGGAAGTTCTTGGAGCTGAAATCGATGGGGAAACCCAGGTCGATATCATACTCCAAAGCTTGCCTAGGAGTTTTGAGCAGTTTCGTCTGAACTATGGTATGAACAAACATTTGTACACATTGGCGGAACTTCTGACAGAACTTGTGGCGGCGGAAGAACTGTTTCGTAGACCTCCTCAGGTTCATGTTGCTGAATATGCTGCTCATCCTAGGCCGAAAGGCAGTAGGAAGAAAAAGAAGCAAGGAAATTCAGCACCGGTGAACTAAGTGAAAGCAAAGACTGGTGCGGTCAAGAAGCCTAAAGGCAAGTGCTTCAAATGCAAGCAGCCGGGACACTACAAGGCAGACTGCCCTCTTCTGAAGGGGAACAGGAATGGTAAGTCTTATATTCTAGTTGTTGAATCGTGTTTAGCGGCTGTATCTGCTGACACTTGGTGTGTAGATACGGGAGCCACTGACCATGTCTGCAATTCTTTGCAGGGGTTCCACCAAACCCGACAGCTCAGTGAAGGAGAGATTACTATACTCATGGGAAATGCTACAAGAGTAGCAGCTGTTGCAGTGGGAGACGTCTATTTATCTTTTAATAAGAATAAAACTCTTGTTTTGAGGAATTGTCTTTATGTACCTCATTTTAGAAAGAATTTAATTTCAGTTTCTAAATTGTTTATGGATGGATATTATGTTTCTTTTAATGACAAGGTTGTTTTAAGGAAAAATGGAATTTTTATCTGTGATGGTGCATTGATAGATAATTTGTATACTCTTAATCCAATTACTCCCACAGTGCAACAAATTGAAATGAATGATACATCTACTAATAAGAGAAAAGAACCTTCTAAAATGAACCAAACATATCTTTGGCATCTAAGACTAGGTCATATTAACTTGAGTAGGATTCAAAGGTTGATAGCTGATGGACCTCTGAGTTCATTAGTAGTGGAAAATTATCTAACTTGCGAATCCTGCTTGGAAGGAAAAATGACAAAAAGGCCATTCAAGGCAAAGGGGCATAGAGCCAAGGATTTGTTGGAATTGGTTCATTCTGATTTATGTGGTCCTATGTCTGTCCAGGCAAGAGGTGGTTTTGAATATTTCGTCACTTTCATTGATGATTATTCAAGATACGGATATATTTATTTGATGCGCCGCAAGTCTGAATGCTTTGATAAATTCAAAGAATACAAGGCTGATGTGGAAAAGCAACTTGGAAAATATATCAAAACACTACGATCAGATCGTGGTGGTGAATATCTCTTGGGAGAGTTTAGGAATTATTTATCGGAAAATGGGATTGAATCCCAATTGTCTGCACAGGGCACACCCCAGCAGAATGGTGTAGCGGAAAGAAGGAATAGGACTCTTATGGAAATGGTAAGATCAATGATGAGTTATTCGGAATTACCAAATTCGTTTTGGGGACACGCCTTAGAAACAGCGGCTTACATTCTAAACTTAGTACCTTCTAAATCGGTAGCCTCCACACCCACAGAACTGTGGACCGGGCGCAAGCCTAGTCTGAAACATGTTCGGATTTGGGGTGCTCCGGCACACGTGTTAAAGGCAGATGCTGACAAGTTAGAATCACGTACTGATGTTTGTCTGTTTATAGGATATCCTAGAGAAACGAAGGGTGGTTTATTTTATAGTCCCAAGGACCAAAAAGTGATCGTGAGCGCGAATGCCAGATTTTTGGAAGAGGATTATATAATGGATCATAAACCCATGAGTAAAATTGTTCTAGAAGAAGTTAGAGGGGAAACACCAAACATAATACCAATTGTGCAAGAGGATATACCACAGGACACTGCACCGCGTGTCACACATGATATACAAATGCCTACGGAGCCTCGTCGTAGTGGGAGGGTTGCTAGACAACCGGATAGATTCATGGGATTGGGAGAGTCATCCGACTTGGTCCCAGGTGAACATGAAATTGACCCATGGAATTACAACGAGGCACTACAGGATAAAGATGCTCAATTATGGCAAAACGCAATGAAATCTGAGATAGAATCCATGTATTCTAATCATGTCTGGGAGCTTGTAGAACCACCTGATGGTGTAAAAGCTATTGGATGCAAGTGGATCTATAAGAGAAAAAGAGGGTCTGACGGTAAGGTGGAAACCTTTAAAGCAAGGCTTGTGGCTAAAGGATATACTCAGAAAGAAGGAATCGATTATGAGGAAACCTTCTTACCCGTGGCCATGCTTAAGTCAATCCGGATTCTTTTGTCTATTGCTGCTCATATGGATTATGAGGTATGGCAGATGGATGTCAAGACTGCTTTCCTGAATGGAAGTCTTGAGGAAAACATCTACATGAAGCAACCAGAAGGTTTCATTGCAAAGGGCGAAGAGCATCTTGTGTGTAAGCTTAAAAAGTCCATTTATGGATTGAAACAAGCTTCAAGATCTTGGAACATCCGTTTTGATGAAGTAATCCAGTCATATGGATTTATTCAATGTCCGGATGAATCATGTGTATACAAGAAGTGTGACGGAAATGTAGTGGTATTTCTTGTACTCTACGTGGATGATATTCTGCTCATTGGAAACAATGTAAAGGTATTGTCGGGCGTAAGGGTATGGCTGTCCAAGAAGTTTGAGATGAAGGACTTGGGAGAGGCCGGACACATTCTTGGGATCAAATTAATAAGGGATCGCAAGAAAAGAATGTTGTGCTTATCCCAAGCTTCATATATTGATACAATCCTGACTCGTTTTAGCATGCAAGATTCCAAGAAAGGTTTTCTACCTTTCAGACATGGAATACCTCTATCTAAGGAAATGTGTCCAAAGACACAACATGAAATAGAGGCAATGAAGCTGGTCCCTTATGCTTCGGCAGTGGGAAGTCTCATGTATGCTATGCTATGTACGAGACCAGATATCTGTTATGCCGTGGGCATGGTCAGTAGGTATCAAAGTAATCCAGAACAAGGGCATTGGACTGCGGTAAAGCATATTTTGAAGTACCTGCGAAGGACTAGGGATTATGTGCTGGTTTACTGGGCAGATACTTTGTTACCTTTGGGTTATACTGATTCGGATTTCCAGTCAGATAGGGATGCTAGTAAATCCACCTCGGGTTATGTGTATACTCTTGGAGGAGGAGCCGTAATATGGAGGAGTGTAAAGCAGAAATGCATTGCAGACTCTACCATGGAAGCTGAATATGTAGCAGCCTCTGAGGCAGCTAAAGAAGCAGTATGGCTCAGGAACTTCTTAATGGACTTGGATGTGATTCCTGGTTTGCCCAAAGCAATCATAATTTATTGTGATAACCGTGGTGCAGTAGCAAACTCGAAGGAACCACGAGCCCATAAGGCGAATAAACACATTGAGCGCAAGTACCACCTGATTCGAGACATCGTTAAAAGAGGGGAAGTCGTTGTTGCTAAGATAGCATCTGAGGATAACCTATCTGATCCTTTTACTAAGATCCTTCCAGCGAAAGCGTTCGATGGGCATGTAGAAGGAATGGGGATTAGATGTGTGTCAGCAGATAAAGCAGCGTAGTCTTTTAGTATAAGTGGGAGATTGTTAGATTTGTATACTAAAAGCCTTGCTTTTGTATTGAACAATGTAATAACGATTTTATTTGAAATGAGAATCATATGATCAAACTGTTTTGCATATTATAAATTATTTATTTATATGTTTGTGCAAAAGTCCATTTACTTTATACTGTAGATAATATGTTGTGCGACAACACGCGGAAGATCATATTATCAGTTTCCTTATAAAGTATAAACAGATGCTCACAACCGAGATATACGGGGACTATTTATCGGTATGGTTGTAGTGTGGTTTGGTATTAGTTTGTCTTGACTATAGAACCACATTAGTACACTGCTTTGTGTATTGAGTAGGACCGTCTGAGATCGTTCGACTTGTACTGTCTATATAGAAGAACTTGATCTCTGTTATTATGGATGCTCGTGCTCTTAATCCCTATACAATAACCTCGACACGTAAGGCAGTATATATTTCTTTGATTCATCAATGGGTGAGATTTAAATGTATTAAATCAACAAACTCGGTGAGTTGGGAAGTAGTGCTGTCTCTATGGTGTGCTGTTGATTGTAGAAGGAAACCATGTCCATCATAGGTTGATGATGTCCCCTTGAGGAGCTCATAAGGTTTATCATGTAAATCTTGCAAGTGGATTAATTTCCGGCATGATAATAAGGTTGAGTGGTACTACTCTCGGATGAGATATTAATTAATTTGAGTTGTCAGTAACTTAATTAATTAATGGACATTGTATATCTTAAACATGAGGAGACTATCGGGCTCATAATAAGAAGGAGCCCAGAATGTAATTTTGGGATTGGATGGGTAGTGCAGTAATAATATTTTAGTGGACTATATTATTATTATTGGATTTAATTAAAAGCTTTGGGCTAAGCTTGG
Organism: Pogostemon cablin; assembly: GCA_023678885.1. Classification (NCBI taxonomy): domain Eukaryota; kingdom Viridiplantae; phylum Streptophyta; class Magnoliopsida; order Lamiales; family Lamiaceae; genus Pogostemon; species Pogostemon cablin. The sequence goes on from CM042997.1 coordinate 13,210,795, forward strand.
TTAATTAAATCTGATTGAGGCCCAGCCCAATTTCTCCTCCTGGTCCCTGCAGTAGCCCAAGTATATATAAGTTGTCTCAGTTCCTAATAACCTAACTCTGCGCCACTTACGTAGAAAGAGATCAGGAACAGATTGAGAACTCTCTGGGGATTGTTGACCACACAACACCAGAGAGTTGACTTTGGGTAATACTCCAGAAGATCAGAGGTGTTCTTCTCAGATCATCATCCCCTACACCAACCCTGAAGTCAGGTTATTTATTTAATGCTTCCGCTGTATTTAATTATCTGTTTTATCTTATTGAATCATGTTCACCATAAGGTCCAATTGCTAACAGACATGGCCAACGAAAGGGCCAATCCGGATAATCTGGCCATTCGTGAAGTCTTCTAGAATAACGGGACTGGACACTTTGGGCTTCTAGGAGCGAGGAGGGCTAATGTAGACTTCGATCTTCACCCCGCTCTTATTAGCATGATAGAAAGGAACTCCTTTTCAGGAGGGTGTTTCGAGGATCCGCAGCAGCATCTAAACAAGTTCTTGGGCTATGCAAGTACTCAAAAAGACGCAGGAGAACATGAAGATGCTAGGAAGATTCTTTTTTATATATTCTTGCTTACTGAAAAGGCGAGAGATTGGTACGATACTATAAATGCAGCTGAGTGCACCACTTGGGAGCAGTTGAAGTTAAGGTTCTTGGAGAGATACATGCCACATTCAAAGGTGTTCAAGATGAAGCAAGACATTAACCAATTTGCTATCGGTGGAGGAGAGAAGTTTCATGAAGCGTGGGACAGATTCAAGGACATGCTTCGTAAGTGTCCTCAACGTGGGCTATCTAAAGCTCAATATATCAACATATTCTACAATGGATTGGACTGTGATTCACGTGTGTTATTGGATGCTTCTTCTAATGGAGCATTGGTTACTAAGTCATCCGTAGAGGCCGAGAAGTTGTTTGAAGATATTTTGATGAATTCGAGAGATTGGCCAACTGATAGAGTTAGAGGACTTACGTCATTGGAAAAGTGGCTAAGGTTAAACATGCTATGGTGAAAACAAGTAGAGAAGATGAGATCGTCTCTTGCTTGTCGAATATCAACAAGCTACTTGAGTCACAACAAAAGTAAATCAGCGATATATCTCAGCGCGTACCAATCATGCAGCAGGAAGTAATGAATGATGGAACAATTCACGAGGAGTTGGAAGAGGCAAACTACGCCATGGGTCAAAGTATTTAAGGAACTAGGTACCCTAATCAAGAAAACCAGAACTATCAAGGGAATTACAACAATCGTGGTCCCCGGGTAACTATCAACAGCCTAGGAGGCCGAAGTTTTCATGAAGCAATCCGAACAATGCAGTTCAACCTCCGATGGGTGTTGATCTGGGTGCGAAAGTGGAAGAAAGGAAGCTAGGTTTCGAGGATACGGTGAATAGGTACATGGCAAGGAATGATGAAAGAGTGAACCGCCTTGAGGCCAAACTTGAGAAGAAGATCGATGATCATCACAAGGATTTGCTACTCAAGTTAAACATCTTACATTGTTGATGGGAACAATAGCAGAGAATGTGAATACATTGACTCAATCTGTAGAGAAGGGGAAGCTTCTGTCTTAGAGTATTGAGAATCCAAAGTCGTGCAACGCCATCACACAGAGGTCGGGAACGCAGTACGATGGACCGATGAGACCGAAATCAAATTTGGACACGTCTAGGCCTCGATTTGACCTACACAATAGGTCAAACCACACAGGACAGGTCGAATCGGAGCTCTGAACATAATCAGGAAGGAAAGCAACATCGATTCGACCAACTTCCAGCTGATTCGACCTGGCCCATAGGTCGAACCCTGGTCGAACCAGACCATCCAGAGTACTCTATTTTAATAGAAGATCGGTTCGACCAAAGCAATATTGATTCGACCTGGTCATCAGGTCGAACCGATGTTTAACTGCACTCTGCGAAGCACCCTGTTTCATCACAGCATCGATTCGACCACGATGTAATTGGTTTGACCAAGCCATCTGGTCGAACCCACGTCGAACCGAAGGCTAGAAATCGTACAGTGAGTTGATTCGACCTGGGGAAATTGGTTCAACCAAGCCATCTGGTCGAACCCAGGTCAAATCGTAAATTCAGAGAGAGCCGAGTTCTAGTTGATCGATTTGACCACTATGTACCTGATTCGACATGTCAAGGAGGTCGAACCATGGTCGAACCCTACCGAAATGTACCTATTTTCACACCAAATACTCTCTATGATGTGGATGCTACTCCAGTGGTTCAGAGTGAACAAATTACATAGATTATAGCAGAGAAGAAGTAGGAGAGAACCAAGCGATTGAGAGCCAAAAAGGAGAAAGCGAAGAAGGTTGAACGTGATGAATGGGACATCCTCAAAACAAAGATACCTCCGCCATTTCCTTAGAAGATCGTGAAGAAGGGATTGGAAGAGAAGTTCAAGAAGTTTTCAGAGATCATAAACAAGATAAGTTTGAGCATTCCTTTCTCGGAAGCAATATTAGAGTTGACATACTATGCCCGATTCCTTAAGGACATATTGTTGAAGATGAGGAGTTTGAATGGAGTTGAAACGGTGAATTTGTCTGAGAATTGCAGCTTGATTATCCAAAAGAAGCTGTCACAGAAGATGAAGGATCCGGGAAGCTTCACTATCTTGTGTGAGATTGGAAAAGGGCTGGTACGACGAGCCTTGTGCAATCTTGGGACAAGCATCAATTTGATGCCATTGTCTATCTTTCAAAGAATTGGTTTAGGGTAGTTAACTCCTACAACAGTTGCTCTACAATTGGTGGACAAGTCGATGACGTTTTCGAAAGGTATCATTGAAGACGTTCTTGTCAAAGTGGAGAAACTAGTCTTTCCTGTGGATTTTCTTATGCTTGAGATGGATGATGACAAAAATAATATCCCTCTTATCATGGGGAGACCTTTCCTTGCTACTGCTGGGGCCATGATTGATGTTAAAAAGGGGGAGCTTAGGTTGCGGATGGATAAAGAAGAGGTCTTATTCAACCTTGACAAATCAATGAAGATGTCTATGGAGTCACAATGTCATAGTATTGATGTGGTGGAGGAGATTGTGAAGGAAGATATGTCTCTGATCCTATCTAAGGATCCTTTTGAGACATGCTTGATGGAGTCTCTTACTTATCCCACTATGGAGCTTGACGATCTTTCTAATGAGGTATGTATTGAATATCTTGAAAACTTACTTGCTTTGGGTGATGTCAGGTATGAATTGGAGAAGTTTAAAGTTGAGGAAGTGAAGTGGACTAGGAAGTACTTGCCATTGGATCGAGAGAGCACTCCGATGGAAGAAAGGAAAGAAGAGATGAAACCATTACCGGAACACTTGAAGTATGCTTTTTTTGGTGACAATGGAAAATATCCGGTAATAATATCTTCTTCCCTTGATGATGATCAACTTGAGGAGTTGTTAGATGTTCTTAGGAAGTACAAGTCTACGATTGGGTGGTCTCTTGATGATTTAAAAGGTATTAATCCTTCATATTGCATGCATCGAATAAGGTTGTTTGATGAGGCAAAGAGTAGTATCCAAAATCAGCGGAGGGTAAATCCCGCGATTCAAGAGGTGATTAGGAAGTAAATCCTAGCGTGGTTAGATGCCGGTATTATATATCCTATTAGTGATAGTCCCCATGTGAGTCCATTGCATGTTGTAGCTAAGAAGGGGGGCATGACTATTAAGAAAACTGAAGATGGTAAGGCAATAGCTACTAGGATTCCAAAGGGATGGCGTGTGTGTACCGATTACAGGAAACTGAATAAAAATACATGCAAAGACCACTTTCCCCTTCCATTCATGGATCAAATGCTTGATTGTCTCGCAGGGTATGAGTTCTATTGTTTCTTGGATGGGTACTCGGGTATAATCAAATCATGATTTCTCCCGAGGATCAGGAAAAGACAACCTTCACTTGTCCTTACGGGACCTTTGCTTTTAGAAAGATGCCATTTGGATTGTATAATGCACCTGCTACTTTTTAGAGATGCATGATGGCAATCTTTGATGGGTTGATAGAGAAGATCATGGAGGTGTTCATGGATGATTTTTCTGTATTTGGTTCCTCCTTTGATATTTGTTTATCTAACCTAGCTACTATGTTGAAGAGATGTCAAGAAACGAATCTTGTCTTGAATTGGGAGAAGTGCCACTTCATGGTGAGAGATGGGATTATTCTTGGGCATCATGTTTCTGCTAAAAGATTGTAGGTGGATAGAGCTAAAGTGGTGGCAATTGAGAAGCTTCCACCACCGACCAATGAAAGAGGAGTGCGGTCCTTCCTTGGATACGCCGGATTCTATAGAAGATTTATCAAAGACTTCTCAAAATATTCCAAGCCCTTGTCTTATTTACTTGAAAATGATGTTCCTTTTGTGTTTGATGATGAATGTTTAACAGCTTTTCAGGTTTTGAACGAGGCGCTTACTACTGCACCTATCTTGATCATACCGGATTGGACTCAGTCGTTTGTACTTATGTGTGATGCAAGTGATGTAGCACTTGGAGTGGTGCTTGGGCAGCTGAGGGAGAAGAATTTATGCGCCATCTACTATGCGAGTAAGACGTTTGATGCAGCACAAAAGAACTACACTGTGACTGAAAAGGAGTTCTTGGCTGTGGTGTATGCATTCAACAAGTTTCAACAGTATTTGGTACGCATGAAAACTATAGTGTACACGGATCATTCTGCTATTCGGTACTTGATCGAGAAGAAGGAGACAAAGCCGAGAATCATAAGATGGATTCTTCTACTTCAAGAGTTTGATTTGGAGATCCGAGATAAGAAAGGTATGGAGAACGTATTGGCTGATCACTTATCAAGGTTAGAGACAAGGGAGCATTGTGATGATTCTTTTGAGTATATTGAGGAGATGTTCCCGGATGAAAAGATTATGGCTGTGTTTGTTGAAGGGGCTGAACGAGCATGTGTGGTTGCTGCACAAGGGGTAGATCCATGGTATGCGGATTATGTCAATTATATTGCTGTGGGTGAAATTCTGAGAGATCTCAACCGGTATCAACTTGCTAAATTCAAAAGAGATGTTGAGACTTTTATATGGTATGATCCATTTGTTTACAAAATATGTACGGATTCTATCATTCGTAGGTGTGTGCCCGAGATAGAGATGGAGAGTGTTCTCAAGTTTTGGCATGCACAACTGAATGGAGAGAACTTCGGAGCTCAAAAGACAGCAGCCAAGGTACTTCAATCCGCTCTCTATTAGCCTACTTTGTTTAAAGATTGTGAAACATATATGCATACAACCTCAACGTCATTTGAACCCCATTATGCAAGAGGTTGTTAGGAAAGAAGTTTTGAAATGGTTAGATGCTAATATTTTTTATGCCATAAGTGATAGTCCGCATGTGAGTCCTTTGCATGTTGTGGCTAAGAAAGGGGGATTAACCATTGTTAAAATGGAATTTGATGAAGAACTTGCTACATGGGTGAAACGGGGTGGAGAGTTTGTTGTGATTATATGAAGCTTAATGAAAACACTCATAAAGATCATTTCCCTTTGCCTTTTATTGATCAAATGCTTAATAGGTTGGTGGGATACAAGTATTATTATTTTCTAGATGGCTACTCGGGGTACAACCAAATCATGATAGTCCCCGAGGATCAAAAGAAAGAAACTTTTACTTGTCCGTATGGCACGTTTGCTTTCTATAAATTGCCTTTTGGGTTGTGCAATGCCCCCGCCACCTTTCAACATTGCATGATGTCCATCTTTGGGGGATTGATTGAAAATGTGATGGAAGTGTTTATGGATGACTTTTCCATCTTTGGGTATTCATTTGATACATGCTTGGCTAATCTTTCTATGGTTTTGCAGCGATGTCAAGATACAACCTAGTCTTGAATTGGAAAAAATGTCATTTCAAGATTCAAGAGGGTATCGTATTTGGGCATCATATATCAGAGAAAGCTTTGAGAGTTGATAGGGCGAAGGTTGTAGCCATTGAACATCTTTCCCCACCAAAGAATGAAAAAGGGGTTAGATCGTTCCTTGGCCACGCCGGGTTCTATCGACATTTTATAAAGGATTTTTCTAATATAGCCAAACCTTTGTGTAAATTGCTTGAAAAAGATGCTCCATGTGAATTTAATGATGAATGTCTTGATGCTTTTAGGGTGCTCAAGAAAGCCTTAATTTCATCTCCAATCCTCGTCTCCCTCGATTGGAGTAAGCCTTTTGAGCTCCATTATGATGCAAGTGACAATGCATTGGGAGTGGTGCTTGGTCAAGTTAGGGAGAAGAAGTTTCGAGCGATCTACTATGCATCAAAGACGTTCAATGCAAATCAAAAGAATTATACTACAATGGAAAAAGAGTTCTTATCTGTGGTTTATGCTTTTGAAAAATTTCGTCCATACCTAGTTGGTAAGAAAACCATTGTTTATACGGATCATGCCGCCATTAGATATTTGATGAGTAAGAAAGATGCTAAACCTAAACTTATTCGTTGGGTTCTTTTGTTGCAGGAGTTTGATATGGAGATACGTGACAAGAAGGGAGTTAAAATGTCATAGCCGACCACTTGTCAAGTTTGGAAAATATTGATGAAGAGGGAACCATGGAGTTCATTAAGGTTGTATTTTTGGATGAAGAGATCCTTCACGTTGATTTTCAAAGAATGTACACTTTGTGTGAGACCGGGAGGCCGTGGTATGCGGATTTCGTAAATTATTTAGCTTGTGGCCTCAAGCCGGATCATCTCAATGAATCTCAAAGGAAGAAGTTCTATCATGATGTCAAGGAGTACTTATGTGATGATCCTCTTTTGTTCAAGAATTGTCCGGATGGAATCATACCGAGGTGTATCCCGGAAGATGAGAAATTGAGTGTCATGGGGATGTGCCATAGTTCACCTTGTGGAGGACATTTTGGATTTTAAAAGACGGAGCAAAGATTCTTCAAAAGGGGTTGTTTTTGCCAACTTTGTTCAAAGATTGCAAGGAGTATATCAAGGGATGTGATTGTTGGCAATTGGATCGTGCGGTTCAACGTGATCGTTAGGATAACAGGTAAACAAAATCAGCGGAAGCGAATATAAACGTTTACCATACTTCTAGGTTGGTGTAGAGGATGATCTGTAGAGAACTACCTCTGATCTTCTACTGTATGTCCCAATGTGATCCTGCTGTTGTGTGGGCAATAGTCTGCAGGATGTCTCAATCTGCTTCTTTCCCTAACTTACGTCAAAAGAGGTGCAGGAATTCTTAGGGTTCCAAGAGGCTGAGTTCACTTATATACTGAGCTATAGCAGGGATCAGGAGGAGAATTGGAGTTGGGCCTCCATTGGATTAAATATCCAAGCTTAGCCCAAAGCTTATATTTAATCCAATAATAATAATAAATTCCACTAAATTATTATTACTGCACTACCCACTCCAACCCAAAATTACGTTTTGGGCTCCTTCTTATTATGAGCCCGAAGTCTCCCCATGTTTAAGATATACAATGTCCATTAATTAATTAAGTTACTGACAACTCAAATTAATTAATATCTCATCCGAGAGTAGTACCACTCAACCTTATTATCATGCCGGAAATTAATCCACTTGCAAGATTTACATGATAAACCTTATGAGCTCCTCAAGGGGACATCATCAACCTATGTCGGACATGGATTCCTTTTACAATCAACAGCACACCATAGATACAGCACTACTTCCCAACTCACCGAGTTTGTTGATTTAATACATATAAATCTCACCCATTGATGAATCAAAGAAATACATAATGCCCTACGTGTCGAGGTTATTGTATAGGGATTAAGAGCACGAACTTCCATAATAACAGAGATCAAGTTCTACTATCTAGTCAGTATAAGAAGAATGATCTCAAGCGATCCTACTCAATACACACGAGTGCACTAATGTGATTCTATAGCCAAGACAAGCTAATACCGAACCACACTACAACCATACCGATAGAGAGTCCCCGTGTATCTCAGTTGTAAGCATCTGTTTATACTTTATAAGAAAACCGATAATATGATCTTCCGCGTGTTGTCGCACAACATATTATCTACAGTATAAAGTAAATGGACTATTGCATCATGCATATAAAATAAATTATAAGATGCAATCATTTGATCATATGATTCTCATTTCAAATATAGTTATAACATTATTCATACTAAAGTTAGGCTTTTAGTATACAATCCAACAATCTCCCACTTATACTAAAAGACTATGTTGTCATGTCTTCTGCCATACATCTGATTCCTACTTCCACTACACGACCATTAAAAGCTCTCGCCTTAAGGTCCTTGTAAATGGATTTATTAGGTCATCATCTGATGTAATCTAGGCAACAACAACCTTCCCCTCAACATACGATTTCTCGTAACAGGTGGTACTCGCGCTCCATGTGTTTAATTGCCTTATGGACTCGTGATTCCTTCAAGTTTGCAACTGCACCAATATCATCAATGTAAATAGTGATAACATTGGGTAAACTTAGAAACACTTTAAAGTCCATCATGAAGTCTCTAGAGTCATATAGATACTTTGGCTGCCTCATAGGCTCCAATTTTTATCATCTTTCCACGATGGAGTCCAGAGTCTGAAATATATTTCTATATAACACTCCTCCACATTATGACTCTACTTCCTAAGATTAAACATATAACCTTTGAGGAGAATTTACTACCGTCCAATCTGACTAAAAAATCCGAATCTACGTAATCCACAAGAAGCACTGAATCTGCTCAGTAAGTCTACATATGATTTTCCGTCCTTCTCAGGCACTTCATATATGTCTTACCACAGTTCATCATTCTTGTTCCGGGTTACGTTGATACCCACTGTTCATGCATCCAGCAAAACAGATATCCAACTTCGTTCATAGCATTACTTAGATTAAGCTTCCTTATTCGCCGAAGTATAAGGAACCACTTTCATCCTCTTTATCTTCTTCTTGTGTCTCAAAGACACATTCACTTAGATTAAGCTCACATGCTAAATGAGTATGGACTGTATCATTTTATGAAACTTGAGATAAGCATAACATTCTTTCTTGTGATCCATATTACCGTGATCAAAAGGATATATTTTGCCTTTCTTAAGTCCTTCTTCTCTACCGCTTTATTAACCGTACCCATACACCCGATAATACTCTTTCATTGTCTCCAATGAGCAAGATACTATCTACGTATAGTATAAGAAACACCACCACGTTTCTGTCACTCTTTACAACACACAAGACTCATCCGCTCATTGATTTAAATCCATGCCACTGGATTACCTAATCAAAACAGATGCTTCACGATCTTAAATCTTGCTTTAGTCCATCGCTGGACAGTTTTAAGCTTACTATCAAAATGCTATTGGTACTTTGCAATGAATCACTCTGGTTGCTTCACATAGATGTTTTCCTCAAGACTTCCAATCAGGAAAGCTGTCTTGACATCTATCTGTTGTTCCTCATATTTCAATATGAGCAGCAATGAATAAAAGAATCAGGATCAACTTAAGCATAGCTACCAGCGAATATGTTCCCTCATAATCGAACCATTTCTTTCTGAGTACACTTTTTCGCAACAAGCTTTGCTTCCAAGGTTTTCATCTTTCCGTATGATCCTCTTTTATTTTCTATGACCACTTCCAATGGCTTTTACACTATTTAGTGGTCTTTCAAGTTCCCAGACTTCCATAGATTCTATTTCAACATTCATTGCAACTTACTAAGATTCCCCATTTTCATCTTGTAGTGCTACGTCGTATCTGTGGGACAATACCATGTTCATTAGGGATCAAGTCTCACGACTCTCCCAAAATATATATTTTATGGGTTGTCAAACAACCCTCCCACTACGACAAGGCACTACATGTAATTGTGTATCAGATATGACACGCGTTGCAGTTTACCTTGTGGTATATCCTCTTGTACACTTGGTACTTTTACTTCGTGTTTTCCTCTCAGTTCCTTTAGAACAACTCATACATGGGTTTGTGATTTATTACATAGTCCTTTTCCAAAAATCTAGTTATTGTGTTAACAATTACCCTTCGATCTTTTGGACTAAATAAATCACCCTCCATTTTTCTAGGATATCCCATATACAGACAAACGTTTCACGAATTACTGTATCTAGGGCATATCCATAAAATGAATTTAATTATTCCAAATAATTCATCATCTATCTAATCATAACCATAAGAGCCTTATACCTTCTACCCACCACACCATTCAGCTGGGGGATGCCCGGTGTAGTCAACTTGAGATTTAATCTCAACTTCTGATTATTAGTTCCTAACTATCCTAAGAGGTTTTCATCATCACGATTGAATCGTAATGATATGATATATTTTCCATGACGCTTCACTGTACCAGCCTTACAATTCTTGAATTAATCCAAGAACTTAGACATACAGTGCATCAAATAAATATGTCGATTTCCAGAATAATCTTTGAATATTCATAACCACCTCTCGTCTGGATATTGTTAGGTTCGCTTGAATCAGAATGAACTAATTCCAACATATATATCTTTAGCTCTAAACCCCACAACCTTTAAAAGATAGTTAATTATTTTTACTTCCAAGCAAGACTCGCAAGTCCGATAGTTTCCACTTCAGATAAACCTTACGGTCTATCGGCTATCAACTTTTGAATCCTACTCAAGTAAAATGAATTAGTATTAGACGCCAAATGTATGTTTAGTTCATCTCCGAAGGTTCCTTTCTCTTACTAATATTAGAAGATGCATTATTAATTACTATTTGTTGCATCTGTGGGATGTTCATGATTTAAGAGTTTACATATTATCTACCAACGTACTTTAACGGATTATAGCCTCATTCCTCATTACTATGACCATGTCATTTAAATGAAATGAAGTATCCATCCGTTAATGCATAGAAATCGAAATCAAATTCTTTCTATGAAACGTACGTAAAAATAATTTCTCATAATCAATCGTTTATTCTTATCATGAGATAATTAACCAACTCCCACTGCAATAGCCACTACCTTTTTAGTTTTACCCATGTTATTAACAATCTTATCCTTATTCAGTGATAAACATTTAGTGATTCCAGTATCTACACAGTTCGAGTCAGTAGATGCCATCACTAATCATGTTTAAACCATTTGTAAATAAGATAATAAATTTGTTCACATTATGATGAAAATGGCTTTCCTTTGCCACATGTTTTGTCAGAAGTTTCCCACCATATACATCCTCTTGTAATTCAGGTGGAACTTACGCAAAACATCTAGGCAATTATGGAGAATAAAATTGACTTAGGTTTCCCATTCAACTTCTATTCCATAATTTTCCAATTCATTCATCAAATTCTATCATGACCTATCACCTTTTAAATTATTCGAGTATCCGAAGAGTTACATGAGACCATCATATTTCTATGAACCTCTCATCTCTTCACTAGAGACATTAACAGGCATCATGAGACGTCCTATGAGAGAACACACATGTATTTTCTTAAGCAGTAATTTTCAAAACCAAGATTCTTTTCTAATCAACTAATTTTGGACAAGTAAATATAATGTCTTTTAGTTAACAATTAGTGAAATAAAACCATTCGAAATTCAGAGAATCACAAATAAATATTCCGATCAAATCTTCGAATTTTATCCTTTTATATTGATTCCCTTAAAACAATATAAAAATAAAATTCACCGACATCTCAAGCACCGTGAGTCTGCAAGCCACGTTAGTGTGGACATTTACAAACCCGAACATTTACAAGAGAAGGTTTTACCCATTAATTTCATTTGTCAACCTAACTTTATGACAAAATAATTAATAGTCGGTTCCTCTTTAGCCATGCAAATAATAGCAGTGACTCCGTTGGGGAGGATACTAATTATTTACACCTAAGTGTACACCATTATTTGATCCCAAGTCCACTGCGCGAGCTTGTGTGCCTTACAATTGGAGAAGTACACACGCGCTCGGATAGCTTCCTACAATCATCAATTATTAGTTTGCACTAGTGAACCGCACACAAACTCATCCGTTAGGGAGGAAGGCCAATGCCAACACGCAAGTTTGTGTGCCACATTACAAACAAAATTATTTAATGAAGTCTGTACCAGTGGTCCGTGAATAAACTCATCCGTTAGGGAGGAAGGCCTATTGCCAACACGCAAGTTTACTCACATCACTTACAAACCAATAATGGAGGCCGCGGGAATTAATTTCCAATCCCCTCTCCCACTTAGTTATTTAACACCGAGGGTTTTTAACATGTATATAATATTCAGAAATAAAATATACATCCTAGCATGCTTCTATTAACAGCAATTTAAATAAATAAATCACATAGATCATGCATTCACATATATAACAATAATTGACAATTATATCAATTAATCAGTTATATAACATAATTAATTGCAAAATTAGTGGATCAATTAAATGGACCCAGTCTACTCAAGCAACGACAGCATAAAATGAGCAGCCCATTAATAAATTAATTAAGCCCATTTACCCTGTCAATTTCTGCATTAAGGTCTAACCCAATATTTAACCTTGGGCCAACATCAATCCCACAATTAATTAAATCCAGCAGCCCATTATCATTAATTAAAATTGGGCCCAAAAGCCCAAAACCAAATTAAAAAAAATAGAGCCCTTAAGGTTTCAATAAAATTGGGCCTTTAAATCCAGCCCAAAACCAAATTGAATCAGTCCAAAGGGGAGCCAAAATCCACAGCCCATCAAGGAAGCCCAAAACCAAGAAATTGGGCCCTTGAAATGCTGCCCTATTGCAGCCGCCACACACCTGCTCAGCCGCAATCCAGCCGCCCACATCAAGCAGCTGCTGCCGGAGGTCTAGCCACAACCACCGGAAACGAACTACTGCCGGTGCATCTAGGTGTCGCTGCCGCCGGCGCCGCCGCCCAGAGACCATCGGAATCGCACCGTCAGGACACCACGACCGGAATGCCATAAGCGTCAGATGCCGCCCAGATTCAGCAGACCCAATACTCCCGGTAGCCGCCGCCGACAGCCAACCGGAGCCGCACCGTCAGTCATTCAAGCTCGACAGTCACTCCCGCCTACCACGCTAATTGTCGATCAAGATTTGCACATGCAGATATCCCAGATCTGCTAAACACGACACTCCGGCGAGATGCGATGGAGTTCAACGCCGCCGCGCGGCCGAGTGGCCGCGCACAACGCACACTCCAATCCTCGTCGCAGAGGATTGCCAAAAGCCACCCACTGGACCCAGCCGAAGCCACCAACGGGCATAGAAAATCGGCACTGGTCAGTCATCCGTCACCTCCAGCGTCGCCCAGTCACCGCCTTGTTTTTGCCATTTCCAGTGCCGCCTTAACAGATCGATCCAGCAGACCATGCCTGCCGCCATCGCTTTCGATTTCCAGATACCACGCGCTCGCCGTCACTCATACCAGTCGGCGCCTGACTGATCCGTACGTAACCTCCAATATTCACTCATCGCCAGATGAAAAACCCATCGAGCAGGGTGTGCGTGTGTGATTCAAAGGATACAGTTGACTGATGGATTTTCTTTGTGTATGTATGAACAATAAGTGTGTACCGTGTATGCAATCAAAGAAGAAAAACACTGACTTCTAATCACAACAATAGATCACAAAGCAATATGCGATTACAAAGTTAAACTTCAATCACATATTCACATACAGACTGACTGCTCAACATGCGATTAATCCAGATTATATTCATTTAATCAAATAATCACAAAAACCCCATCCTGACAAATCACGTTTCACCAAGAAACCAACGCTCTGATACCAATTATTGGCAATTGGATCGTGCGATTCAACGTGATCGTTAGGATAATAGGTAAACAAAATCAGCGGAAGCAAATATAAACGTTTACCGTACTTCTGGGTTGGTGTAGAGGATGATTTGTAGAGAACTACCTCTGATCTTCTACTGTATGTCCTAATGTGATCCTGCTGTTGTGTGGGCAACAGTCTGCAGGATCTCTCAATCTGCTTCTTTCCCTAACTTACGTCAAAAGAGGTGCAGAAATTCTTAGGGTTCCAAGAGGCTGAGTTCATTTATATACTGGGCTACAGCAGGGATCAGGAGGAGAGTTGGAGTTGGGCCTCTATTGGATTAAATATCCAAACTTAGCCCAAAGCTTATATTTAATCCAATAATAATAATAAATTCTACTAAATTATTATTACTGCACTACCCACTCCAACCCAAAATTATATTTTGGACTCCTTCTTATTATGAGCCCGAAGTCTCCCCGTGTTTAAGATATACAATGTCCATTAATTAATTAAGTTACTGACAACTCAAATTAATTAATATCTCATCCGAGAGTAGTACCACTCAACCTTATTATCATGCCGGAAATTAATCCACTTGCAAGATTTACATGATAAATCTTATGAGCTCCTCAAGGGGACATCATCAACCTATGTCGGACATGGATTCCTTCTACAATCAACAGCACACCATAGATACAGCACTACTTCCCAACTCACCGAGTTTGTTGATTTAATACATATAAATCTCACCCATTGATGAATCAAAGAAATACATACTGCCCTACGTGTCGAGGTTATTGTATAGGGATTAAGAGCACGAACTTCCATAATAACAGAGATCAAGTTCTACTATCTAGTCAGTATAAGAAGAACGATCTCAAGCGATCCTACTCAATACACATGAGTGCACTAATGTGATTCTATAGCCAAGACAAGCTAATACCGAACCACACTACAACCATACCGATAGAGAGTCCCCGTCTATCTCAGTTGTGAGCATCTGTTTATACTTTATAAGGAAACCGATAATATGATCTTCCGCGTATTGTCGCACAACATATTATCTACAGTATAAAGTAAATGGACTATTGCATCATGCATATAAAATAAATTATAAGATGCAATCATTTGATCATATGATTCTCATTTCAAATATAGTTATAACATTGTTCATACTAATGCTAGGCTTTTAGTATACAATCCAACAGTGATAGGTGCCAAAGAATTGGAAGTATAGGGCAAGATGATGAGATGCTCATGAAGAACATTTTTGAGGTTGAAGTGTTTGACGTATGGGGGATGGACTTTATGGGACCATTTCCGCCATCCAATGGGTACTTGTACATTTTGCTTGCAGTGGATTATGTTTCCAAATTGGTAGAAGCAATCCCGACAAGGACAAATGATGCTCTAGTGGTGAAAGCCTTCTTGAGGAAGAACATCTTTGCTAGATTTGGAGTGCCAAGAGTGATGATTAGTGATGGGAGATCTCACTTCATTAACAAGATCATTGAGAAGCTTTTGGTGGGATATGGAGTAAAGCACAAGGTTTCAACACCTTACCATCCTCAAACCAATGGCTTGGCAGAAGTGTCAAATAGGCAAGTAAAGCTTGTTCTGGAAATGACGCTCAATGGTAATCGAAGAGATTGGTCTTCAAAGCTTGAAGATGCTCTATCGGCTTATCGAACAGCTTATAAGGCCGCTCTTGAATTTTCACCATATTAGCTTGTGTATGAAAAGACATGTCACTTGCCCATGGATTTATAGCATAAGGCATTATGGGGTTTAAGGAAATTGAATTTTGATGAGAAAGAAACTGGGAAAAAGAGATGCCTCCAATTGATTGAACTAGAGAAATTTAGAGAGGAAGCTTACTCAAGCTCGAGGATTTTGAAAGAAAAACTTAAAAGATGGCACGATGAAAGGATCAAAATGAAGGAGTTTATTTCGGGAGCTTCTATTGTTCAATTCAAGACTTAAATTATTCCCCGAAAAACTTCGTTCGAAATAGACCGGTCCGTACTAGGTGATCGAAGTGAGAGATGATGGCTCAATAAAACTTGAAGGATCGGATGAAAATGCTTTTGTGGTTAATGGTCATAGGGTGAAATATTACCATTCTCACTCTCAACGGGAGTTGGTATATGTGGATACCTTCACCTCTTGAAAGCTCGTATCCTTTTAGTAGTTGTAGATTGTAAATATTTCTTTTTCTTGTTTTGCATTTTTGGTCTTGTAGGTGGATTGTGCTTGTGAGAAAAGATGTATTGAAGATATAAAGAATGCCTCATTGAAGTATAATGGTATATCGTACCACTTTTTACAAACTTACCTTGAAACTCTTATTTCAATTTAAGTTTGGGGTGATATGGTGTGGTATGATATGATATGTTATACTTTATGTTTGCATACATTCTTGTATTTTTTGATCAAATTTGAAAATTTTCTCATGAGTTCGGTGTAGTTTTGGTCCGTTTTGGTGGTATTGAAGTTGATAATCGTATTAATTTTGATACCAATTGTTGAACTAATGATGTGATTGAGTTTTGAGCATAAATAGGGAGCATTGGAAGCATAAAAACAGGAAAAGGCAAGGTTCAAAGTTGGAAATTTGAAGAAAGCAGAGTACAGCTACACGGACCATGTACAGTACACGGTCCTATAGGGTTTGGCCATGTACTATTGTTAGAAAACTGAACTCGCCCAGATCGAGGGCGAGTTCAGTACATGGCCCATGTATCGCGTACGGGCCTGTCTAGAAAAGCCATGTGATGTCATCTGAATACACAACACGGCCACCCCTATGGCCATGTGCAGAACTCCGACCGTGTCGTGTCTGAAGTCAGAAGTTTATAAGCCCGATTCCAGAACACGCCTCCCACTTCCATTTGCCCTAAAACACAGTCTCCCCATCCAATCCTTCTCCGAAACCACAGATTCAACTGAGAACAATATAAAAGTGGTAAGATTGAGTGGTTTAGAGTGTATTTCTTAAAGTCTTTGATCAAATTCGTCCATTCATTCCAAAAAATCCAGGTATGAAACTCCGAACCCTAGTTTTCAATTGAAGGTTTGAACTTTGGAAATTCTTGTATTGGTGTTGAATGAAAGCATGTTTGATGTATGCATAGCAATATAAAACATGAATTTTCTAGTTTAATTGATGGATTGATTGGAAGTCTGAAATAATTAGGGTTCATATGGTTTGAATTTGGGGATTTTTGGATTTTGATGAACTTAGGTGTGTATGATGAGATAAATTGATTGATCATGCTTATATGATGATTGTATTAATATGAAATATCTTAAGTGTTGAGGATTTGAGCATAAAGTGTTTGATATTCTTTTAAAAATTGCTTTGAAAATTGTTGCATGCCAAGTGTTCGATGAAATGCTTAAGGTGTACATGAACAATGAAACATTGTTGATAAACTGCTAAATAAATAATGCAAAGATGAGGGGAATATGTGATGAAATTCATGAAAATGAAAAGATTCTCTTGTTGGATTGATTGAGAAGGTTGTTTAGTTGCTTGTTCCACTTTTTCAATGATTAAGCATGCGAATAATAGTTTGATAAGGGGTTTTATCATGGAACATCAAGGGATGATTAGGATTAGCACTTAGTCAAATAACGAGTGGTGACTCTATGCTTAGTTATAAACACTATGATGAAGTTGAATATAATTTGAAAATTTTGAATGTTGTAGATGGCTGAAAGAAGGGTTCGAAAACGCAATGAAGACTTTATCATTGTGGAAACTGAGGCAGAAATGGCCAACTTAGATGCCCAATTGATGGAAGATGGGATACATCCTGAGTACTTTAGAGTAGAATTCGAGGAAGGCTGGGAGAAATACATCTTGAGGTGGCAAGCCATATTCCCTAAGATCAGGCCAACTAGATTTCAAAATCAGGAAACTATGACCGGGCTGGGGATAAAAGCTGATTTGAGAAGATTGTTCAGTAGGAGAGGGATGGAGGAGTTCTTTAACAAGTGACCTCCAACCTATCAACATTTTATTGCTGAATTCTTAAGCACTCTTCAAGTGAAGAAGAACGGGAATGGCTTCCCAACATCAATAACTTTCCAGTTGAATAACGAGTTGAGGGAGAAGGTACCCATCCATGTGTTGAATAGGTTTATGGGATGGCCCCCCATGTGTGAATCATGGTCATTTTTATGGAGGAGGGAGTTTCAATCAGCAAAGTTGGTGGAAGTCACTAGTCAATGATAGAACAGAACCAGCAGATTACATCCCTAGCGCATCAAAGGAAATGGCTATTAGGAATTCCGTGATGAGATATTTGGAGAAGATTGTCTCAAATATAGTTGTGGCTCGTTACGAAGGTGGATCAGTAGGAGAGAAACAACTTTACATTATGTATTGTTTGTACAAAGATCTTGAGTTGAATATGGCAGCCCACTTTATCCACCATGCAGAAAGAGTAGCTAAAAGGCAAACTTTATAAGGAGTGATGATTGGAGTGATAGTTACGATGATAGCCCAAGGATTAGGGATTGATCTCAGAGGAATGGAAAATAGGATGACTAGTGAGGGGCTCAATTATAACCAGCTAATGAGTATGGAGTTTTTAGCTACGGTAGGAGATAGATATCGCTTGAGGCAAGATAAATGAGTCTCATTCCCTTTACCTGCTCCGGAGCTAACAACAGTTTATTCTCGAAGGAAAAATGCCAATTTTGTAATGGCAAGTGTGCAACACTCCACTGTCGTGAGGGAATTTTATCGAAGGAATCGAGAAGGAGTGGAAGCAGTGCTGAGGCAAATGCGTGTTGAAGAAAATCGTGAGTTGGCAAATTTGAGAGCTGAGCCCTTAGCTATGGAAGAGGGGGATGAAGAAGGCCCTCAGCATCAGTAAGTGGAATTTGAAGAACATGCTCCTGAACCTCCACAGTTTGAAGAAGAGCAGGAACAAGAGCAGCAACAGCAGCAGTTCATGGGACAAGGAATAGGAGATGCAAATTGGAATTTTTTTGAAGGGGAGATTCGAGAGATAAGGTAAACGCAGAATCTGCATGGAGAGCAAATAAGATAAATGAGAGAAGAGCAGCAGAGGCAAGGAGTGCAGATCAGGGAGATCCACGAGGGACAACGTAGGAGGGAGTACTATGAGGAGAACGTTCGAGCACATTCGAACAATATGAGGAGATGCTCACGATGATGCTTAACTTTCAGTTCCCTGCCTCACCTCGTGCCTATTGTTGGCAATTGGATCTTGTGGTTCAAACATGATCATTAGGTTTCCAGGCAAACAATTAGCGGAAGTGATTAATAAACTGTTTACCGTACTTCTGGGTTGGTGTAGAGGATGAATCGCTGCAGAGAACCACCTCTCAATCTTCTGCTGTATGTCCCAAGTGTGATCCTGCTGTTGTGTGGGCAACAGTCTGCAGGATCTCTCAATCTGCTTCTCTTCCCTTCTCTCACCAAAAGAGGCGCAGGAATAATCTGAGGGTTCCAGGAAGCTGAGTTCACTTATATATTGGGCTACAGCAGGGACCAGGAGGAGAAATTGGGCTGGGCCTCAATTGAATTTAATTAACCAAGCTTAGCCCAAATCTTTTAATTAAATCCAATAATAATAATATAGTCCACTAAAATATTATTACTGCACTACTCGTCCAATCCCAAAATTATGTTCTGAGCTCCTTCTTATTATAAGCTCGACAGTCTCCCCATGTTTAAGATATACAATGCCCATTAATTAATTAAGTTACTGACAACTCAAATTAATTAATATCTCATCCGAGAGTAGTACCACTCAACCTTATTATCATGCCGGAAATTAATCCACTTGCAAGATTTACGTGATAAACCTTATGAGCTCCTCAAGGGGACATCATCAACCTATGACGGACATGGATTCCTTCTACAATCAACAGCACACCATAGATACAGCACTACTTCCCAACTCACCGAGTTTGTTGATTTAATACTTATAAATCTCACCCATTGATGAATCAAAGAAATACATACTGCCCTACGTGTCGAGGTTATTGTATAGGGATTAAGAGCACGAACTTCCATAATAACAGAGATCAAGTTCTACTATATAGTCAGTATAAGAAGAACGATCTCAGGTGGTCCTGCTCAATACACACAAGTGCACTAATGTGATTCTATAGCCAAGACAAGCTAATACCAAACCACACTACAACCATACCGATAGAGAATCCCCGTCTATCTCAGTTGTGAGCATCTGTTTATACTTTATAAGGAAACCAATAATATGATCTTCCGCGTGTTGTCGCACAACATATTATCTACAGTATAAAGTAAATGGACTATTGCATCATGCATATAAAATAAATTATAAGATGCAATCATTTGATCAATGATTCTCATTTCAAATATTGTTATGACATTGTTCATACTAAAGCTAGAATTTTAGTATACAATCCAACAATCTCCCACTTATACTAAAAGACTATGCTGTCATGTCTTCTGCCGTACATCTGATTCCTACTTCCACTTACACGATCACTAAAAGCTCTCGCCTTAAGGTCCTTGTAAATGGTTTACTAGGTCATCATCCGATGCAATCTAGGCGACAACAACCTTTCCCTCATCATACGATTTCTCGTAACAGGTGGTACTCGCGCTCCATGTGTTTAATTGCCTTATGGACTTGTGATTTCTTCAATTTTGCAACTGCACCAATATAATCAATGTAAATTGTGATTACCTTGGGCAAACTTAGAAACACTTCAAAGTCCATCATGAAGTCTCTAGAGTCATATTGATACTTTGGCTGCCTCATAGGCTCCAATTCATCGTCTTTCCATGATGGAGTCCGGAGTCTGAAATATATTTCTATATAACACTCCTCCACATTATGACTCTACTTCCTAAGATTAAACACATAACCTTTGAGGTGAATTTACTGCCGTCCAATCTGACTAAAAAATCTGAATCTACGTAATCCACAAGAAGCAGTGAATCTGTCCAGTAAGTCCACATATAATTTCCAGTCCTTTTCAGGCACTTTATAAATGTCTTACCACAGTTCATCATTCTTGTTCCGGGTTACGTTGATACCCACTGTTCTTGCATTTAGCAAAACAGATGTCCAACTTCGTTCATAGCATTCTTTAGATTAAGCTTCCTTATTCGCCGAAGCATAAGGAACCGCTTTCATCTACTTTATCTTCTTCTTGTGTCTCAAAGACGCATTCACTTAGATAAATTTACATGCTAAACGAGTATGGACTGTATCATTTTATGAAACTTGAGATAAGCATAATATCCTTTCTTGTGATCCGTATTACCGTGATCAAAAGGATATATTTTGCCTTTCTTAAGTCCTTCATCTCTACCGCTTTATTAACCGTACCCATACGCCCGATAATACTCTTTCATTGTCTCCAATGAGCAAGATACTATCTACGTATAGTACAAAAAATACCACCACGTTTTCGTCACTCCTTACAACACACAAGAATCATCCGCTCATTGATTTAAATCCATGCCAATAGATTACCTAATCAAAACAGATGCTTCACGATCTTAAAGCTTGCTTTAGTCCATCGCTGGAAAATTTTAAGCTTACTATCAAAATGCTATTAGTACTTTGCAATGAATCACTCTGGTTGCTTCACATAGATGTTTTCCTCAAGACTTCAAATCAGGAAAGCTGTCTTGACATCTATTTGTTGTTCTTCATAGCAGCAATAAAAGAATCCGGATCAACATAAGCATAGCTACCAGCGAACATGTTTCCTCATAATCGAACCATTTCTTTCTGAGTACACCTTTTCGCAACAAGCTTTGCTTCCAAGATTTTCACCTTTCCGTATGATCCTCTTTTATTTCCATTGACCACTTGCAATGGCTTTTACACCAATTAGTGGTCATTCAAGTCCCCAGACTTAATTTAGAATCCGTAGATTCTATTTCAACATTCATTGCAACTTACTAAGATTCCGCATTTTAATCTTGTAGTGCTACGTCGTATTCGTGGGACAATACCATGTTTACTAGGGATCAAGTCTCACGACTCTCCCAAAAACATATATTTATGGGTTGTCATACAATCCTCCCACTACGACAAGGCACTACATATAATTGTGTATCAGACGTGACACGCGTTGCAGTTTACCTTGTGGTATATCCTCTTGTACACTTGGTACTTATACTTAGTGTTTTCCTCTCACTTCCTTTAGAACAACTTATACATGGGCTTGTGATTTATTACATAGTCCTTTTCCAAAAATCTGGTTATTGTGTTAACAATTACCCTTCGATCTTTTGGACTAAATAAATCACTATCCATTTTTCTAGAATATCCCATATACAGACAAACGTTTCACGAATTACTGTGTCTAGGGCATATCCATAAAATGAATTTTAATTATTCCAAATAATTCATCATCTATCTAATTATAACCATAAGAGTCTAATACCTTCTTCCCACCACACCATTCAGCTGGGGCATACCCGGTGTAGTCAACTTGAGATTTAATCTCAACTTCTGATCAATAGCTCCTAACTATCCCAAGAGGTATTCGCCATCATGACTGAATCGTAATGACTTAATATATTTTCCATGACGCTTCACTGTACCAGCCTTACAATTCTTGAATTAATCAAAGAACTTAGACATGCAGTGCATCATATAAATATATTGGTTTCCAGAATAATCTTCGAATATTCATAACCACCTCTCGTCTGGATAATATTAGGTTCGCTTGAATCAGAATGAACTAATTCCAACATATATATCTTTGGCTCTACACCCCACAGCCTTGAAAAGGCAGTTAATCATTTTTACTTCCAAGCAAGACTCGCAAGTCCGATAGTTTCCACTTCAGATAAACCTTACGGTCTATCGGCTATCAACTTTTGAATCCTACTTAAGTAAAATGAATTAGTCATAGATGCCAAATGTATGTTTAGTTCATTTCCGAAGGTTCCTTTCTCTTACTAATATTAGAAGATGCATTATTTAATTACTATTTATTGCATCTGTGGGATGTACATGATTCAAGAGTATACTTTTTCTCCACCAACATACTTTAACGGATTATAGCCTCATTCCTCATTACTATGACCATGTCATTTAAATGAAATGAAGTATCCATCCGTTAATGCATAGAAACTGAAATTAAATTCTTTCTATGAAACGTACGTAAAGGCAATTTCTCATAATCAATCGTTTATTCTTATCATGAGATAAATAAACAACTCTCACTGCCATAGCCACTACCTTTTTAGTTTTATCCATGTTATTAACAATCTTATTCTTACTCAGTGATAAACATTTAGTGATTCCAGTATCTACATACTTCGTGTCAGTAGATGCCATCACTAATCATGTTTAAATCATTAGTAAATAAGATATTAACCTTGTTCAGATCATGATGAAAATTGGCTTTCTTTTGCCACATGTTTTGTGAGAAGTTTCCCACCATATACAACCTTTCGTATTTTAGGTAAAACTTGCTCAAAACATCCAGGCAAATTGTGAAGAATAAATTGATTTAGGTTTCCCTTTCAATTTCTATTCCAAGCTCTTCCAATTCATTCATCAATTTAACCATGATCTTCTGCCTTTTTAATTTACTCAAGTATCCGAAGAGTTACATGAGACCATCATATTTCTATGAACCTCTCATCTCTTCACTAGAGACTTTAATAGGCATCATGAGACGTCCTTTGTGAGAATACACATGTATTTTCTTAAGCAGTAATTTTCAAAACCAAGATTCTTTTCTAATCATTTAATATGGACGAGTAAATATAATGTCTTTTAGTTAACAATTAGTGAAATAAAACCATTCGAAATTCAGAGAATCACAAATAAATTTTTCCGATCAAATCTTCGAATTTTATCCTTTTATATTATTTCCCTCAAAACAATATAAAAATAAAATTCACCGACATCTCAAGCACCGTGAGTCTACAAGCCACGTTAGGGTGGACGTTTACAAACCCGAACATTTACAAGAGAAGGTTTTACCCATTAATTTCATTTGTCAACCTAACTTTATGACAAAATAATTAATAGTCGGTTCCTCTTTAGCCATGTAAATAATAGCAGTGACTCCGTTGGGGAGGATACTAATTATTCACATCTAAGTGTACACCATTATTTGATCCCAAGTCCGCTGCCCAAGCTTGTGTGCCTTACTGTTAGAGAAGTACACACGCGCTCAGATAACTTTCTACAACCATCAATTATATAAGTTTGTACTAGTGAACCGCATATAAGCTCATCCGTTAGGGAGGAAGGCACTATAGCCAACGCGCAAGCCCATATGCAACACATTACAAACAATAATTATTTAAAGAAGTTTGTACCAGTGATCCGTGAATAAACTCATCCGTTAGGGAGGAAGGCTCTATTGCCAACGCGCAAGTTTACTCACATCACTTACAAACCAATAATGGAGGCCGCGGGAATTAATTACCAATCCACTCTCCCACTTAGTTATTTAATACCGAGGGTTTTAACATGCATATAATATCTCAAATAAAATATACATCTAAGACATGCTTCTATTAACAGCAATTTAAATAAATAAATCACATAGAACATGTCTTTCACATATACAACAATAATTGATAAATAAATCAATTAATCAGTTATATAACATAATTAATTGTATAAATAGTGGATTAATTAATTTGGGCCCTAGAGCAACAAAGGATCACAAAATGAGCAGCAGATTAAATAATTAATCAAGCCCATTTTCCATGACCCATATACTCAGTCCAAAATTAAATTAAATCCACCAAGCCCACTAGCACAAAATTAGTCCATTAATATAATTAATTAATTATCATGCTTGGCCCATTATCCACAATTAATTAAAACCAGCAATTAAGGTCCAACAGCCCATATCCATTTTAATTAAAATTTGGGCCCAACAGCCCAAAACCAAATTAAAATTAATGAACAGCCTTAATAAAATACTGAATTGGGCCCTATAATACAATCCCCTCTCCTGGCCCATTAATAAAATTGGTCCATAGAGAAAATGTAGAAACCAAGCCCAAAACAAATAAAAGAAAATAGGCCCAGCAAAACAAGAAAAAAATTGGCCCATGAGCCCAAATTCTCTGCTGCCCTAAATTCAATCCAGCCGACTGATGCTTCTTCCACCAGTCGTCCCAGCGCCGTGCATCATCGGAGGTCCCTGCTGATTCTGGCGGCCGCGCCAATCAGCCCAGCGGAGTCGCCATGCTGCCAGCCGCCAGCAGCACCCGGCTGCTGCTCGCACACGCCAACCATCACCGGCGAAACAAGCCGCCGCTGCCGCCCACTGAGCAACAGCGCCGCCGCCCGCCTAGTCGCCACCTGACGCTGCTTGCCGCTGCTTCGCTCAAGGCCACCACCGACTTGCCCGGAACACGCCTCAGATGCGACGGAACGTGTCTCAGACGCGACCGAAACCTGCCTCCAGCTCATTCCAGGCGCCGCCGCGATGCCTCCAGCGATAAACTGACAGCACCGGAACCTGCCTTTGGTTCGACCGAAGGCAGCCTGCGACCCGCCCGAAAGCCAGCTGTCCAGGTCTGACGTCTCAACGTCGCGCCAGCCACCCGCCGCTGCTCCTAGAACGTCTGCCGCCTTCTTCGTCGCAGATTGGAGTCGCCTCTTCAGCCCACGACGAAGAGAATCGCTCTCAGCAGCCCCTCCGTTGTCACACCAGTCAACGGCAGTCGTTGCAGACCAGTGAACATCTACCCGTCGGAAGCCAGCAGTGATTCAATAGAACTCGATCGAAACTTTGCTTGGCCGCTCGAAATACCACCAGCAACCCCACCGACAAATCACACCCGGATTTATCCTCTCTGTCAGACAGCGACGCAGTCGATTGCCCTTCCTTTGTCATCGCATCGTGGAAACAACCCGACCACCAGCGGCAGCATCACGCTTCCCCACATGAAGCCGTGGGATAGCCGCCGCCATCTGGTTCTGATTGTGCCAGAAGCAGCCTACCGCCGCATCCTTTCAGGCGTGTGTGTGTTGGTTTCAATCTCCATTCGTTTGATACAGCGTGTTAACGCAAAAGGCATCGTTGCAACAAAAACAATAGGATTTCATGGATAATACTATAATAATTCCAAAACCCTTGTAATTACTAGCAACTTTCTCCAGATTATACCAAATAATCAAAATATCACATATAGCAAAATACATGCGATTACATCCTGATCAAATCAATTAATCATATAATCACATAAATATTAACCTTACTGTTCACGTTTCACCACGAAACCAATGCTCTGATACCAATTGTTGGCAATTGGATCTTGTGGTTCAAACGTGATCGTTAGGTTTCCAGGCAAACAATTAGCGGAAGCGATTAATAAACTGTTTACCGTACTTCTGGGTTGGTGTAGAGGATGAATCGCTGCAGAGAACCACCTCTCAATCTTCTGCTGTATGTCCCAAGTGTGATCCTGCTGTTGTGTGGGCAACAGTCTGCAGGATCTCTCAATCTGCTTCTCTTCCCTTCTCTCACCAAAAGAGGCGCAGGAATAATCTGAGGGTTCCAGGAAGCTGAGTTCACTTATATATTGGGCTACAGCAGGGACTAGGAGGAGAAATTGGGCGGGCCTCAATTGAATTTAATTAACCAAGCTTAGCCCAAAGCTTTTAATTAAATCCAATAATAATAATATAGTCCACTAAAATATTATTACTGCACTACCCGTCCAATCCCAAAATTATGTTCTGGGCTCCTTCTTATTATAAGCCCGACAGTCTCCCCATGTTTAAGATATACAATGCCCATTAATTAATTAAGTTACTGACAACTCAAATTAATTAATATCTCATCCGAGAGTAGTACCACTCAACCTTATTATCATGCCGGAAATTAATCCACTTGCAAGATTTACATGATAAACCTTATGAGCTCCTCAAGGGGACATCATCAACCTATGACGGACATGGATTCCTTCTACAATCAACAGCACACCATAGATACAGCACTACTTCCCAACTCACCGAGTTTGTTGATTTAATACTTATAAATCTCACCCATTGATGAATCAAAGAAATACATACTGCCCTACGTGTCGAGGTTATTGTATAGGGATTAAGAGCACGAACTTCCATAATAACAGAGATCAAGTTCTACTATATAGTCAGTATAAGAAGAACGATCTCAGGCGGTCCTGCTCAATACACACAAGTGCACTAATGTGATTCTATAGCCAAGACAAGCTAATACCAAACCACACTACAACCATACCGATAGAGAATCCTGATCGTCGTCATTTTCACCTAGGTTTTAGTGTCTTTATGTGTGTATTTTAGGATGTTTTTATCCGTATTTGTGTTAATTTTGGTGGAGTTATTGTTGTTTTGAGGAAAGTGGTACGAACTGATAGAATTGTGTAAATGAGCTTAAATATGTGTAAAACAGGTCATGGAACGGACAAACACGGAGTCGGGAGCGAAAGGGAGACGAAGAATAGGCCATGCAGCTGCACGGGCCGTGCGCGGAACACGGCCCTGTAGCAGCTGGCCGTGTAATGTCATCAGAACACACTGCTCGGCCAGAGATTTGGCCGTGCGCTGGTACACGGGCCGTGCGCTGCTGCACGCCCCGTGTGCGGAGCTCGGCCCTGTAAGAAGGAGCCGTGTATTGTCGTCAGAAAGTGCTGCACGGCCATGATCAAGGCCGTGTATTGCAGCTCGAGCCGTGTCCGGAAGCACGCACAAAACGCCGAAGTAGGTGTGCCCTACACGGGCCGTGTACTGCAGCACGGGCCGTGTAGGTGCAAAATCCTGTGTAATTTTCAGAATGTTCCGGAAGCTTCTAGAAGGTCCATAAGTGATATAAAACCATGATTTGTGCGAAATTAGAAAGGAGATACAGATTATATCAGATTGAGAGCAGTTACACACAATCCACACCACATTTCCTCACACACTAGATCTACAAGCCATCTACACCATCTAAATCCATCAATTCACCTTGATCTTCATAAATCCATCCATACATCCATTCATTCCATCATCTAAGAAGAGAAAATCAGATTTGTTTGAAGAATTTGGCATGATCAAGGAAGAAGGAGTCTACCTTCAAGGGGAAGCTCAATCTCTTTTATTTTGCTACTTTCTTCATTTTATTGCTCATATGGAGCTTGTATTGGATTGTAGCCAATTTGCAATGAATATTTGTGGCTAGTCCTCAAGTGAGGCTAGCAATATGATTGGTTAGGAAATATGTAGATTTTTGCACTATTAAAGCTTGATGAATTGATTGTTATGATTACTTTCTATCATGAATGCTTATTCTCATTTGATGCATGATGTGTGTGGTTAAATTCTCTATACATAGTGTTAGGATGGCCATTCCAATATTATGTGTGGTAGTTTAATTGAATCATTGATTGTATTAGGTGACTTGGTTAGTATGAGGGGAGGAAAGCCATTCCCTCCAAGTGCTTAGAACCTCATGATAGAACATTAGTGATGAACTAGTGAGGGGAACCAACTTATGATCATAGTACCCATGAGGGAATTGAGAGTAAGACAATCTTAGGAGATTTAAACTTGTAAAAGAGTTGAGAACCTAATCACCTTGGCCATAGGGGTTAGGGGTACAATTGTGATTGCCCTTAGTATCATAACTTGAAAGTCATCAATGCTTGAGTAAGTGTGAAGTCTACATAAGACCTTGACCATGATGTTGCTAGCCTTGCTCTCTTTTTAGATACACTTCATCCATTCCATCTCATTCTTGCTACTTGATTTGATTGATACTTGTTATAATTAGTTGCTTGTCTAGTTTACTAGTTAATTGATAGAGTAATCATAGTTCTTAAATCAAAACCTTATCTTGATCATCCTTACAAAACATAAATCAATGGAAAATCCGGATACAACTTGAGTTTACCTTTTCCCTTGGGACGACAATACTATAAATTTTGCACTTGGTCACGCGTATACAACAGCGATAGAGTACACTTACTCTTGACATTTCACTAGAAATGCGACTAAGTTCATGGCGCCGCTGCCGGGGAAATGTTAAACTTGTGGTTGTAACGAGTTTGAAGTTGATTAGTCTTGATAAGGATATTTCTTTCATTTGTATAGTTGTTTACTTGTCTTAGTGACTTGGAGAGCTAATTTTGGAATTCTTGTAGGTACATGCAAACTCGTTCAAGGTCTCAATCTATTGAACCTTTGAATTTGGAATTAGAAGCTACCTTAAGAAGACAAAGAAGAGGAGTGTTGGAACCAATGGAAGAAAATATGGAAGAAGTAAGGGATAATGCAAATATGGTTGATGAAGAAGGTAATTTGAGAAATTTTCAAGGTGGTGATAATGCTAGAGGAGGTTTTGGTAATCAAGAATATGTGCCACAAGTTTATGCTCAACAAATGCACTTGCAAAACCAACAATTGCAAGCTATTATTCAAAACTTGTTGGCACAACAAGAAGCAAGGAATGATCCTCCGATGGTGCAAAATCAACCTCGTAGAAATGGGAATAATGGAGTGGGAATGAACATCCGAGATCACTTCCAACCGCAATATGGAAACTATGTTGTGGGACCACCGGTGAATGTTAATCATTTTGAGATCAAGACGGGATTGATCAACATGGTGCAAGCAAACCAATTTGGTGGTGGTACTATGGAGGATCCAAATGCTCACTTAGCCAAATTTACGGAGTTAGCAAATACGGTCAAGATAAATGGGGTAAGTGAGGATATTATTAAATTGAAGCTCTTCTCATTTTCATTACGAGATAGAGCTAAGACTTGGTATCATACTTTACCACCGGGATCCTACAACACATGGAGAGAGTTGGCACAAAGATTCTTGAGCAAGTATTTCCCACCATCGAAGATGTTGCATCTCAAAGGTCAAATATTGCAATTTAAGCAAATGCCTCTTGAAACTTTTAGTGAGGCTTGGGACCGATTCAAAGAAATGCTAAGGAAATGCCCACAACATGGATTTCCCGAAGATCAACAAGTAGGATTTTTCTATGCCGGTTTGAATGGAAGTGAAAGGATGCTTGTTGATGCTTCATCGGGAGGTTCGATTTTGGGGCAAACTCCGGAAAGAGCAATTGCCATATGTGAAGAAATAGCTTTGAATACGGGACAATGGGCCATGGATAGAGTTGCGGGCTTATATGAAAAAGAGAAGATTGCTAAGATGGAAGAAGTGTGCTTGCAACAAGTGAAAAAGGTGGAGGTGCCTAATGAAGATGTAACCGACAGAGCAATAACTGAGATACTAAAAAGGATGAATGCTAGTATGCAAGTGACTCCAACATCTACACCAATGGTGAATCAACAAGTGCTAGCTAATCCTCCGCATGTGATGTCATTACCTTTGATGAATCAACAAGTGTTTCCTAATTTTCAACAAGGTGTATCTACACCAAGTATGGGTCAATCTTCTCAAAGTTGTCAAATGCCTACTTCTATACCTCAACAAGGTATGTCCTCTAATTCTTGGAGCCCATCGGAGATGCAACTTGAGGAAGTTGCCTTCATGCAAGGAAGGAACTTCCAAGGAAATTACGGTGGGAATTTTGGGAATAATGGAGGAGGATATCCACAAAGGCAAGGAGGTTGGGGGCAAGGTAACTTTCAAGGGAATTTCAATCAACCCCGGAGATATGAAAATTTGTCGTATGGGAATCAAAGTAATGCACTCACATTGCCACCGGGCATTCATCCGGGGGAGAAGGCTCCAAATGAAGAAGGAAAGTCTACATTGTCTACATTGGAGGATAAAATTACTAAGATGTTTGAGTTTATGAAGCAAAGAGATGAGGTAAATGAGAATCGATTCAAAGCAATTGAGACTCACATTAGTCAAATTGCAAGTGAAAGGGGTAATGTTCATCACCAAGGGAAGTTTCCATCCACAACCATTACTAATCCGAAGGAGCAATGTAAGGTGATTGAACTTCGTAGTAGAACAAAATACGAAGGGCCTTCAATGCCAACGGAAGTAGAGGAGGTGGATTGTGAACTTGAGCCTATGGAAAGTGTGGGTGAAGAAGGGAAAGAGAAAGAAGTTGATATTGTTGAAAAAGGTGAAAGTACCCCTACACTTGAAGAAGAAAAAGTAAAGTCTCCAAAGAAATGGGAAAGATGTAGAGAAGCAAAACGGAAAGAGAGAGAGGAAAAGTTTGAAAGAGATGAATGGGGGATTCCTAAGTTGCCCATGGCAATCCCGTTTCCACAAAGATGCTTGAAAAAGGGATTAGAAGAGAAATTTGCCAAGTTTGTTGAAATGTTGAAGAAGATAAATGTGAATATGCCTTTTGCGGAGGTCTTACTTCAAATGCCCAACTACGCCAAATTTTTGAAGGATATCTTGTCAAAGAAAAGAAGCTTGGGAGAGTTCGAAACGGTGAACCTTACGGAGGAATGTAGTGCAATCTTGCAAAAGAAACTTCCCCCTAAATTGAAAGATCCGGGGAGTTTCACTATTCCTTGTGAGATGGGAGAGCAAAGGAACTACAAAGCTTTATGTGATCTAGGGGCAAGCATTAACTTAATGCCCTTATCAATCTTCAAAAAGTTGGGTATTGGTGAGGTCAAACCGACGTCGGTTACACTTCAATTAGCCGATCGGTCGTTGACACATCCCAAGGGAATAGTGGAAGATGTTTTGATCAAAGTTGGCAAGTTTGTGTTCCCCGTTGATTTTGTGGTACTAGATATAGCTGAAGATGATAGTGTCCCATTGATACTTGGACGTCCATTTCTTGCCACCGGGAAAGCATTGATAGATGTGGAGAAAGGGGAGCTAACTTTGAGGGTGAATGAGGATGAAGTCATATTTTCTTTAAGTGAGGCTATGAGGTATCCTAGGGAGGAATGTGGAAGAGTGGAGGTTATTGACGACATGGTTGAAGAGCATATGTATCACCTTCACTCCAAGGACCCTTTGGAAATCATCATAAGCCACTCTTATTTTCTTGAATCTATAAAAGCTAAATCTTCTTTTGGTGTAGAAAATGATAAAATAATTGATGAATTGCATGGTTTAAATGCTTGTAGGGCACTCACAAAAGAGGAAGCAAAGGAGGTAAAGGTAGAGAAACTTGATGAAAAGCCATTTTTTGGAAGTGCAAGAGAAGAAGAAGGTAGAGTTGAAACCATTGCCGGATCACTTAAAGTATGCTTACTTGGATAAAGATGAAACGTATCCGGTAATTGTATCCTCTTCCCTTAATGATTTAGAAGTAGAAAAATTGCTACGAGTCTTAAGAGATCATAAGTCATCTATTGGTTGGAGCATTAAAGATTTGAAAGGTATTAGTCCATCTATGTGCATGCATAAGATCCATTTGATTG
This sequence comes from Pogostemon cablin, assembly GCA_023678885.1. Lineage (NCBI taxonomy): Eukaryota > Viridiplantae > Streptophyta > Magnoliopsida > Lamiales > Lamiaceae > Pogostemon > Pogostemon cablin. Next base: position 13,242,923 of record CM042997.1, read on the forward strand.
ATGATGAAAAGTCTTGTGTGCAAAACCAACGTAGATTAAATCCTATAATGCAAGAAGTGGTAAGGAAAGAGGTGTTAAAATGGCTTGATGCGGGAATAATCTTTCCAATTAGTGATAATCAATATGTAAGTCCTCTACATGTAGTGGCAAAGAAAGGTGGTATGACAATTGTTAGATCCGATACAAATGAAACAATTGCCACTAGAACTATCACGGGTTGGAGAGTATGTGTTGACTATCGTAAGTTGAATGAGAATACTCGTAAAGATCATTTCCCATTACCATTCATAGATCAAATGTTGGATCGTCTTGCGGGGCATGAGTACTATTGTTTTCTTGATGGTTATTCCGGGTACAATCAAATATTGATTGCACCGGAAGATCAAGAGAAGACAACGTTCACTTGTCCCTATGGTACATTTGCATTTAGAATGATGCCATTTGGTCTATGTAATGCCCCTGCCACTTTTCAGCGTTGTATGATGGCAATCTTTGATGGTTTAATTGAAAATATTATGGAGGTGTTTATGGACGATTTTTTCGTGTATGGATCTTCTTATGATATTTGTTTAACTAATCTCACGATTGTGTTGCAGAGGTGTGAAGAGTCGAGTCTTGTGCTAAATTGGGAAAAATGTCACTTTATGGTGACCGATGGGATAGTCTTGGGACATCATATTTCAAAGCATGGGTTAAAAGTGGATAGAGCTAAAGTAATAGCCATAGAACGTCTACCCCCTCCTACTAGTGAGAAGGGGGTGAGATCGTTCTTAGGACATGCGGGCTTTTATAGACGCTTCATTAAGGATTTTTCCAAAATTGCTAAACCCCTTTGTAAATTGCTTGAAAAAGATTGTCCATTTAACTTTGATGATGAGTGTTGTGTGTCATTTCAGGTGCTTAAGGATGCTCTCACTTCATCTCCGATCCTCATTACCCCGGATTGGAGTTTACCATTTGAACTTCATTGTGATGCTAGCGATCAATCCATTGGAGTGGTGTTGGGGCAAATGAGAGAGAAGAAGTTTAGAGCAATCTATTACGCCTCAAAGACATTGAATTCGTGCCAAATTAAATACACCACAACGGAGAAGGAATTTTTAGCCGTAGTGTATGCTTTTGAGAAGTTTCGACCATACTTGGTTGGAACACAAACGATTGTCTACACGGATCACGCGGCTATAAAATACCTCATGAGTAAGAAAGATGCTAAACCTCGTTTAATTCGTTGGGTGTTGCTTTTGCAGGAATTTGATGTGGTCATCAAGGATAAAAAGGGCGTGGAGAATGTGATTGCGGACCATTTGTCTAGGTTAGAAAATGGAGGTGCAAATGAAGATTTGAAGCCCATTGGGGATGAGTTCCCGAATGAGGACATTTTACTACTAGAGGTCAAGCAAGTGAATACTCGCATGGTGAATGTGCCGCCTTGGTACGCCGATTACGTCAATTTCTTTGTGTGTGGAATCAAGCCCACGTTGCTTAATGAGTACAAAGAAAAGAGGTTTCATGTTGAAATTAAGAAGTATTTTTGGGATGAGCCGTATTTGTTTAAAATTTGCAATGATGGAGTAATAAGGAGATGTGTAGCTGAAGAAGAAGTTATGGGGATTCTTGAACTTTGTCACTCGTCTTTGTGTGGAGGTCACTTTGCTCATCAAAAGACGGGGGCTAAGGTTTTACAATCGGGCTTCTATTGGCCAACATTGTTTAAGGATGCAAAGAAGTTTGTTGCAAAGTGTGATAGATGCCAAAGGATAGGGGGAATTGGCAAGAGAGATGAAATGCCCATGACTTTAAGGATTGATGTAGAAATTTTTGATGTATGGGGGATTGATTTTATGGGACCATTTCCCTCGTCTAAAGGATATGTGTACATCTTGCTAGCTGTGGATTATGTGTCCAAGTGGGTGGAGGCAATTCCCACGAAGACGAATGATGCTTTGATTGTGCAAAGGTTTTTGAAAAAGAACATTTTTGCTAGTTTTGGAGTTCCACGAGCTTTAGTGAGTGATGGAGGATCACACTTTGTAAACAAGTTGATGGAGAGTTTGTTGAAAAGATATGGAGTGAAACATCGAGTGGCTACACCTTACCACCCTCAAGCAAATGGTTTGGCGGAGGTCTCAAACCGCCAAATCAAGTTAGTTTTGGAGAAGACCATCAATGGAGGGAGGAAGGATTGGTCGGACAAGCTTGACGACGCTTTATGGGCTTATCGGACGGCTTTTAAGACCATTCTTGGTGTCTCACCGTATCAATTGGTCTATGGTAAAGCTTGTCATCTCCCCGTGGAGCTTGAACACCGTGCATTATGGGCTATCAAACGTCTTAATATGGACGAGGGGGAAAGTGGTCAAGCATGGTTGTTGAAGTTAGTTGAGTTGGAGGAGTTTAGAGGAAGAGCATTTGAAAATTCAATTATCCATAAGGAAAATATGAAGAGATGGCATGATGCTAAGGTCAAGGAGAAGACGTTTGCTCTCGGGGATAAAGTGCTTGTATTCAATTCGAGGCTCAAGTTGTTTCCCGAAAAGCTTAAATCAAAATGGATGGGACCCTATGAAGTGCTTGAAGTGTTGAATGGACATACATTGAGGTTAAAGGGTCCAAATAATGAATTTGTGGTAAATGGTCATAGAGTGAAGCATTACCTATCTCCTTCTCAAAAGGAGACGGTGTATGTGGTTACTCTCTCTTCTTAAACTTCTTTTGAGTATTGGTTTAGTGTAGATTTTTTTTTTAGTTTTCTTGTAGATTTGGTATGAAGGTGGTTAAGCTCATGAGAAACGCATAAGAGAAAAGACACGGATGAGGTTGCGTGGTGGTCACACTTGATCAATTGGAGCTTAAAGTAGGCATAAGAGGTGGAGAAGCATGAAGAGCATTGAGAAAACGAATAAGGTATGTCTCACCACTTTTGCAAACTTAATTCGTAACTTGTTTCGATTTAAGTTTGGGGGGAGAGTGCGTGGTGTGATCTATACTTTGTTCAATTGATTGTGTTATTTTGTGTATATATATCATCATTGCAATTTTGTGTATATATATCATCATTGCAAATTGGTCATTTTTGAAAAATTTTGAATATGTTTCTCATGAGTTAGGATAGTTTTGGTGTGTTTGGTGGTGTTTTGAGTACATTCTAATCCATTCTTGGTTATGAGTGTAGCATGGATAACATTGAGTAGTGTTTAAGCATGAATAGGGTATGTGAAGAGTGAAAAACAGGGCAAGGATGGAGTGAAGCAAGAAAAATGAAGAACAGGGCAAACTGCTACACGGGCCGTGCGCCGTGCACGGCCCTGTAGCAGTTGGCCGTGTAGCGGGATCAGAACATGCTACACGGCCAGGATGATGGCCGAGTTACGCAGCTCGAGCCGAGCAGGAGAAACGGTACACGGGCCGTGTTCCGCACACGGCCCTATCACAGGTGGCCGTGTAAGGGGATCAGAACACGCTGCACGGCCTCACTTGATGCCGTGCTGCGTAACACGGGCCGTGCAGGGCTTCGACCAGGTTTTTAAAAGGGTTTTTCCTTTTTTTGAAGGATTGTGAGTAAAGTTTGTCAAGTTTGCACACCAAATCACTTCTCCACATCCAATTGTTGAAAGATGGCTGAGAGGAGAGTTCGCCCAAGGACCGAGGATTTCATTGTCATAACCGACCCTGAGGAGTTATCTAACTTGGATGCCCAGTTGTTTATTGAAGGAATTCATCCACAAGAATTTGGAGTTGAGTTCGAGGATTATTGGGGAAAGTATGTGATTCGCTGGCAAGTGCTAGCCCCGAAGGTCAAGGCTACTCATTTCCAAGATCTGAGGAAGTTATTTCGCTTCTCTCAGATGGAAGCTTTCTTCGATAAGAGGCGGCCAACCTACTATCATCTCACTGCGGAATTCATGAGTACTTTACAAGTGAAGAAAGATAGGAATGGGTATCCACTGTGGGTGACTTTTCAGCTAGATAATGTGTTGAGGGAAAAGGTTCCATTGGCATTTTTGAATGAGTGTTTTGGGTGCCCGCCATGCGAATTCCATCGGAGCTTTTATGCCGGAGGAACTTTCAATCAACAGGAATGGTGGTCAAGCCTTGTGAATGATGGAACTGAGAGAGCAGGGTACGTCCCTAGTGCCTCAAAGGGAACAGCCATCCGGAATCCGGTAATGAGGTATTTGGAGAAGATCGTCTCCAACACTATACTGGGAAGGTTTGAAGGAGGCTCAGTTGGAGAAAAGCAGCTCTACATCATGTATTGTATGTATAAAGAGCTACCACTTAATGTTGCAGCACACTTTGTGCAACATGCGGAGAGAGTTGCAAAGAGGCAGAGTTCTCAAGGGTTGATGCTAGGAGGGATGATTACAATGATAGCTCAAGGAATGGGAGTTAACTTCGCAGGAATGGAGAATCGTATGGTTAGTGAAGGGTTGAATTACTCACAGCTGATGAGGATGGAATTTTTGACAATGGTAGGAAATCAATACTGTTTAAGGCAGGAGAAGGGAGCTCCATTTCTGTTGCCAATGCCGGAGCTCACTACAGTTTATACAAGGAGAAGGCTTGCAAATTTGGCTATGGGAAGCGTGAACCATTCCAGAGTTGTTAAGGCATTTTATAGAAGAAACAGAGATGAAATAGAATAGGTTCTGAGGCAGGTTAGAGTTGAAGAAAATGAAGAGCTAGCCAATTTGAGGGCCGAGCAAGTGCCCATGGAGGGTGATGAGCAAGGAGAGCAACCGGAGCAGATTGAGTTTGAGGAGCAAGGCCCTGATCCACCACTGTTTGAGGAAGAAGGAGCACCACCACCAGTCGCACCGGGCCAAGGAGATGAAAGGTGGAACTATATGATGGATGAGGTACGTGACATGAGGCATGTGCAGCAGACATATGGGACTCAGATCAGGGAGATTCGCGAAGTCCAGCAAGAGCATGGAAGACATATTGAAGAGTTAAGAGCTGGACAACGAAGGAGGGAGTACTATGAAGAACAATCAAGGGCGCACTCCAACAACATGGAGGAGATGTTGACCATGATGTTCAACTTCCAGTTTCCTGCGAACCCTCGAGCCTACATCCCATGGAACACCTATCGTCCACCTCCTCCGCCTCCGGAACAATGAGGGAGTATTTTGAGTGCTTGGCACTTTTGTCCATTCATCTAGCTATTAGTTAGAATTTCGGTATTATTGCTTAGACATTTGATTTGATTTGTTAGGATTTGATTGGATTGTACTTAAATTGTTGGTTTTTGGGAGGTTTTAATTTGGGATTTTATTTTCAGTTTTATGCGTTTTTCTTTTCGGTATGTTGATTGGATGCGATGGGAAATTGATCTTTATTGTTATGGATTTGATTTGAGGTGTTTTATTTTCTTTTGATGGATGATTTGATTTATGCTTGTTATATGTTTGTATTGTTGGTTGATCCCTTGATTAGTAGGTGATGTTTGTTGTTAATTTAATTCTTGTATAGGTGTGGTTTTGGTGGTATGTTTTGGGAAGGAGTTGAGTAATGTTTTTTAGTATGAGCTATGATGCATTGTTTGTGATAGGTGATGGCAAGCAAGTTAATGGTTTCTACTTGTTAAAATTGTGACATGGATTACATAATTTGTTCAATTTTGAGAAGTATGAAGGTTAATTGAGTTTCTTTTGGTCCAAGCAAAAGCTTGTGAGAGTTGAGCCTCAACCGTGCCTCCATGGTTAGTTATTGAAGAGAGGACCGGTTGAACTTAGACAAATTAGAACTTGCTCTTGGACTATAGGAACGAAGCCCGAATGGTTGAAATTTGTGAAATGATCTTAGGCCATCCTTGTTGAGAAAGTCATGGCCATAAAATTTCCTTACCAAAAACATTATCCCTAGTAAGCCACTTTGAACCTTTAAGCCTATTTCTTGTGATATAAGCACATTACAAGCCTTGAAAACCCATTTAAACCTTATATATATAACCTATGTGTGGGTAATTGAGGATGATGATGGTTTACAAGGGAATATGTGGAAATATGTGCAAAGAAACGTATATGGAAAGAAAGGTTGAGTCAAGAAAAAGGATGAAAGAGCTTAAGAAAAGCAAGTGCAACTTCAACAAAAGTGAAAAAGGAGCAAAATAGAAAAATATGCTCAAGGAACACAAAAGTTAAAGAAAAGAAGTATGCCATTCAAAAAGAAGCTCAAGAAATCCAATGAATAATGATGCTTAGTGTTTGTGATTAAAGTAGAAAAGAAAGGAAGCATGAAAGTGAGGATGTTGAAGAAAGAAATCATCTCTTCGATCAACCACATTTGAAAAGTCACTATGATCCAAAGTTTCCTACCTTACCAAAGAGCCTAAACATTACATCCAAAGATAAAGACCTTTTTGATCACTTATTGAAACTAGGGTGGCTTGTGAACATAGTCCATGAGCAAGCCTATGGTGAGTCGGTTACAACCGGTTGATGAGTGTTGTTCAAAACCTTACTTCAAAGAGTGTTGAGCGAATTTGATATCCTATGAAAGGCTTGGATTGAAAGGGATTTGATTACTCTTTTGTCATGCTTGAGATTGAACTCGTTAATCTTTCATGTTACAAGTTTGATTATATAGGGATACTTAACTTGATTTTGAAGTCCTTATTACTTGTGATGTATTGTGGTTTATGTTCGTTAGATGTTCTCTAGGTGAAAATTTCTCCTCTTGTTTATCATTTTTAGTTGTTCGAGGACGAACAACACTTTAAGTTTGGGGGGTTGATTGTCGTCATTTTCACCTAGGTTTTAGTGTCTTTATGTGTGTATTTTCGGATGTTTTTATCCGTATTTGTGTTAATTTTGGTGGAGTTATTGTTGTTTTGAGGAAAGTGGTACGAACTGATAGAATTGTGTAAATGAGCTTAAATATGTGTAAAACAGGTCATGGAACGGACAAACACGGAGTCGGGAGCGAAAGGGAGACGAAGAATAGGCCATGCAGCTGCACGGGCCGTGCGCGGAATACGGCCCTGTAGCAGCTGGCCGTGTAATGTCATCAGAACACGCTGCTCGGCCAGAGATTCGGCCGTGCGCTGGTGCACGGGCCGTGCGCTGGTGCACGGGCCGTGCGCTGCTGCACGCCCCGTGTGCGGAGCTCGGCCCTGTAAGAAGGAGCCGTGTATTGTCGTCAGAAAGTGCTGCACGGCCATGATCAAGGCCGTGTATTGCAGCTCGAGCCGTGTCCGGAAGCACGCACAAAACGCCGAAGTAGGTGTGCCCTACACGGGCCGTGTACTGCAGCACGGGCCGTGTAGGTGCAAAATCCTGTGTAATTTTCAGAATGTTCCGGAAGCTTCTAGAAGGTCCATAAGTGATATAAAACCATGATTTGTGCGAAATTAGAAAGGAGATACAGATTATATCAGATTGAGAGCAGTTACACACAATCCACACCACATTTCCTCACACACTAGATCTACAAGCCATCTACACCATCTAAATCCATCAATTCACCTTGATCTTCATAAATCCATCCATACATCCATTCATTCCATCATCTAAGAAGAGAAAATCAGATTTGTTTGAAGAATTTGGCATGATCAAGGAAGAAGGAGTCTACCTTCAAGGGGAAGCTCAATCTCTTTTATTTTGCTACTTTCTTCATTTTATTGCTCATATGGAGCTTGTATTGGATTGTAGCCAATTTGCAATGAATATTTGTGGCTAGTCCTCAAGTGAGGCTAGCAATATGATTGGTTAGGAAATATGTAGATTTTTGCACTATTAAAGCTTGATGAATTGATTGTTATGATTACTTTCTATCATGAATGCTTATTCTCATTTGATGCATGATGTGTGTGGTTAAATTCTCTATACATAGTGTTAGGATGACCATTCCAATATTATGTGTGGTAGTTTAATTGAATCATTGATTGTATTAGGTGACTTGGTTAGTATGAGGGGAGGAAAGCCATTCCCTCCAAGTGCTTAGAACCTCATGATAGAACATTAGTGATGAACTAGTGAGGGGAACCAACTTATGATCATAGTACCCATGAGGGAATTGTGAGTAAGACAATCTTAGGAGATTTAAACTTGTAAAAGAGTTGAGAACCTAATCACCTTGGCCATAGAGGTTAGGGGTACAATTGTGATTGCCCTTAGTATCATAATTTGAAAGTCATCAATGCTTGAGTAAGTGTGAAGTCTACATAAGACCTTGACCATGATGTTGCTAGCCTTGCTCTCTTTTTAGATACACTTCATCCATTCCATCTCATTCTTGCTACTTGATTTGATTGATACTTGTTATAATTAGTTGCTTGTCTAGTTTATTAGTTAATTGATAGAGTAATCATAGTTCTTAAATCAAAATCTTATCTTGATCATCCTTACAAAACATAAATCAATGGAAAATCCGGATACAACTTGAGTTTACCTTTTCCTTTAGGACGACAATACTATAAATTTTGCACTTGGTCACGCGTATACAACAGCGATAGAGTACACTTACTCTTGACATTTCACTAGAAATGCGACTAAGTTCAAATCCCCGTCTATCTCAGTTGTGAGCATCTGTTTATACTTTATAAGGAAACCGATAATATGATCTTCCGCGTGTTGTCGCACAACATATTATCTACAGTATAAAGTAAATGGACTATTGCATCATGCATATAAAATAAATTATAAGATGCAATCATTTGATCAATGATTCTCATTTCAAATATTGTTATGACATTGTTCATACTAAAGCTAGAATTTTAGTATACAATCCAACACCTATATCCCTTGGGCACCATGCCGGCCGCGTCCTCCTTCTCGTCCAGATAATTGAGGGAGTACTTTTAGTGCTCGTCACTTCGTTAGCCTATCTATTTTAGTTGGATTGAATTGTGTTGGATTTGATACTTTAAATTATTTTGTTTTGGGATGTTTTAATTTCGTAATTTAGGATTTATTTTCAATTAAGGTTGAGATGATTGTTGCTTTGTCTTTTTATTTGTTTGCATCTGTTTGTATTTTTATTCTTGTTAGGTTTTGGTTGGTGGTTTGTTTGGGAGTTTGTGAGTCATTTTGAATGTGAGTGATGATGCATTATGGCGATATGTGATAACGGATCATGATTAAGAATCTCTACACTTTCGAATTGTGACATATTTTATTTAATTGGTTCAAGTAAAAGATGAATATGTTGCAATAAGTCCTTTTAAGTCAAGCAATAACTTGTGAGAATTTGTGCCTCGACCATATATAAATGGTATATTCTTTTCATGAGTGGATCGGTTGAGTTTTGATAAACTAAATACTTGCTCAAAGACTTTAGGAATGAACCAGATTAGTAGAGATTGATGATATGATTTAAGGTCATCCATGTCATGAATAGTCAGTGTCAAACATTTCCTTACCTTTAACATCATCCCTAGTTAACCACTTTTGAGCCTATAAACCTATTTCTTGTGAATTTAGCATATTACAAGCCTTGATTACCCATATAAGCTTAATATATATACCTTTTGTGTGAGTAATCAAGAAGATGGTAGCTAGAAAGATGTGAGGAGATGACAAAAGAAGAAGAGAAAATGATATAAAAGGATGAAAAGAGCAACAAAAAGAATGCATATGTGACCTTAAAAGTAAGAAAAGAAAGGGAAGAGACAAAGAAGCTCAAGAATCTAAAAATCAAAAGAAGGGAGCATACAATTAAAAATAGTTGAAAATCAAAAGAGAAGTGATGAATAGTGCGTGAATGTTGCAAAGAATAAGAAGGGAAGAAAAACTGGAGGAATGGAAGAAAGTAGCTACCTCTTCGATTAATTACACATGTTTAGTCACTTTTATCTAAATTCTTCCTACCCTACCAAAGAGTCAATCATTATATCCTTAATGAAAGACATTTTTGATCATTAATTGAAACTTTGGTAGTTTGTGAATAGAGTCCACGAGCAAGTGTATGGTAAGTCGAACCAATTGATTGATGAGTGTTGATTCACCTTACTTAAAAGAGTGTCGAGTGAAATTGATAAACTTAGGAAGGCTTAGATTAATAAGGACTATATTGCACATTATTCTCTTTTGATTGAACTTGTTAATTTCTCATATTATGATTCTAATGATTATAGGATAACTTAGCATAATTGGTAGTTATTATTGTTATTGGTGTATTATTACTTATATTCATTTAGTCTTTTCCTAGGTGAAAATCTCTCCCTCGGTTTATCATTTTCATTATTTGGGGATGAATAACACTTTAAGTTTGGGGGTGTGATTATCGTTATTTTCACCTAGATTTTAGTGCCTTTTTGTGAGCATTTTTCGTATTATTTTATCCGTATTTATGTGTATTTTAGTGGTGTTATGTGTTGATGAGAGTGGATATTCATTTATTTTCTGGTTCGATTTGATACTTCTTTTAGTGTATAATTACTATTATTTGCAAAAATATTAATACTTTGAATTATTATCGACTAAAAGGTGTATGAGAGGTATTTTTTTGTGTTTTGATAGGAAAAAGGATCAAGAACGCGAAGTTGGAATGAAGGATGAATTCATGCTCCTTACAATCAAACAGACGTACAACTTCCATGATTTTTTTGTATTGTTGTGGAGATACAAATTGGTCATGTGATATATGGTTGGAAAACTACGGAAGATAAGATCATTTTGGCTCAAGAAACACCTCGATCAGATATAAAACGAGAAAGTTATGATTAAAACAGTGACGTCGCGCAAGTTGTTCCTGCTCAGCACAACTGTGAAATATTGCATGACTTGTTACACTTTCAAATGTTGGATTTTCTGTGAGTCCTATATATGGATAGAAAGTCAAGGAAGAGAGGATCGCGTGGGCGCAAGAATCACTCAAATCGGAGGCCGAATGAAGAAGTTATGCTAAAAACCGTGAAGTCGCGCAGGCTGCTGAAGCGCGCGCGGCGGCTGCGCGAGCAGGGGCATGTGTGAACAAGATGTTGCATGTTTTCCAACTGTGTGAAGCATATTTCGAGCCGTGTGAGACTTCTTCACAGCTGTGTGTGGGATCTTGTCACACGGTTGCTACTGTGCGACAACTCACGAGGCCGTGCGAGGAGTTTTTGAAGTCGTAGTTGTGGAAGTCAAGAACGCGAAGCCGTGCATGAGGAAGAGTTGCGTACGGCAGCAACCGTGCGAGGTAGAATCGTGCCGCACGTTGTCAAATCCTGAAGCACGATGCCGTGCCATGTGCCGTCTGTACGCCGTGTTGTGTGCCGTGTGAGGTGTTGCCTTGATCCCCGACAACAATGCCAAGAACTTGATGCGCATTTTCTTTACATGCAAAATTAATCCCCAAGTATTAAGAATATCAATTGCAGCTTAAGCAAGTGACCAAGTGAATATCGAACCCAAGGGATGGCGTATTATCAATTTAATTATTATCTAAATTAATTAAAACAAGTGATAATAAAGATTGAGGAATTTATTATTAAACTACTAAATAATTAATTAGAATAACAAATAAAATAAATATCACTCAAAGAATACAAAAGTGGATCATGTAGGAGAATAGGTAGCTCTAGGGTAATCCAGTTTCACTTATTAATTTCTCTTCCGTGTGTTGATGTCCGACTCTGCCTTGTGGAATATGGACGCATCACTAAACCATGCATATCTACTCTATAGATACAAGTAAACATGCGTGAAAGACGTGTGAATAACCTTGGAGCAAGAGATATAACTTCACCCCCTTTCTAGATACTATCAATATCAATTATTTTCCTGGCCAATTGGTACTCTAACCCGATATGATCTCCCTTTATAGGTACTATAAAATTATCCTCTTTATCCTACTTAATAACCCGAATTCAATTCAATTAATAAGTATTCATATATAATAGTTCTAATGGAGCTTCGGAGTCCCCTTACTTAGAATCATAACATAGAATCCTGTTCAGCGGTAAACGCACTCAATCTACAACCAAGATATATATTCGAATTCTATATACCAATTAAAGATGCACAAAATGACCGTGAATATGGATTAAGAAAGCAAAATCATATATAAATAAATCCACAAGTAGTGTTGTACGGAGTTTACACACGGAAGTTCAATTAATTCATAGAAACCTTCAAAACCCTATCTCTACCAAAATAGTTCTAGCCCTTGATATTGCGAAGAACAATCATGGGTGTTGGATAGATCTTACCCGTAGTCCAGAAAATACAAGATAAATTAGGAAACAAAATAAGCCCTAGATGCGGAGTCGTCGCGTCCTTTTCCATCTTGAATCCTCCTCTTGATTCTCCTCTTGATTCCACAGACGAATCTTCAAAGTGATGGATGGATGGAGGAAAGGATGTGGATGATGGTTGGGGATGATCCCCCCTTGTGGGGTGGTGTATTGTTGTGGCCTCTCTCCAATCCGTATCCTCTCTATGATGAATAATGATGTGATCTACACCCCCTTTTATACTTGTAAGCTCTCCTTATAGGTCTTGGAATGGGCTTTTTGAGTGATCACACGCATTGAGGGTGTAAAAATATGGATATGGTAAGTTTTCGGACGTCAATTCGACCACGAAGCTAGATCGAATTGCAGGTCGAATTGCAAGTCGAATCAACCTGCTGGAAGCTTCAGACACTGGATTCGAGCTTCAGGTGCTGGATTCGACCAGCACAGTAAGTCGAATTGAGGTGTCGTGGTCGAATTGCATCTTTTGCCATCCAATTCGACCAGGATTCGACCATATGGTCGGGTCAAATTCAAATGTTGTGGTCGAATTTTCTTGCGCAGTCTCACCGTTTTGCGTATAACTTCCACATCCGAGCTCTAATATGAGTGATTCTTATGCTCACGCGATCCTCTCTTCCTTGGATTCTATCCAAATAAAGAACACAAGAAAACTCCAAGATTTGAATGTGCAATAAGCCACGGAAAGTAGCACATCAATTCTATTCAGCACAGCTCGCGCGACGTCACCATTTCGATTATAACTTCCTCATTTGGAATCCGATTGAGGTTTTCTTTATGCCAAATCAACCCTCATTTCAGTGGCTTTCCAACCATGTATCAAAGCAACAGTTTTGATCTCCACAACAACACAAAAAATTTATGAAAGTTGGATGTGCGTTTTTAGCATTCTTGCACAAATTGCACATTTTCTCCAACTTCGCACTTTTCATCCTTTTTTCACCTAAAACACAATAAAACACCTCAAGTGCACATTTTTCTCACATACAATGAATATAAGACACTTGTGCTAATATATATCAAGAATTTCCATCAAAAGGTGTTAAATTGGACTCTCAAACACGCTAATTTTCACTCTCATCATGAGGCCCAACTTGCTAATTTTGGCATATTTTTGGCCCCGCCCCCTTCTATTCATATAAATACTCAATTCTGAGTTCACGCAGACAGACCCCATTCATGCCACCATCAGCGGCACACAGTGCCCTAACTCCTCCATTATTCACCACCTTCCATCCATCCACCGGAGAGACGATCGAAGTTGCTACTTGGATCGGAGACGGAGATTCCGATGAAGATCGTAATTGAAGAGACGGAGTCCTCCAAAAAGGGTTCTTTATCTTTAATTATTTTTCTTTATTTTTTAAAACAATGGTTAGGGTTTATTGCATCTTTGTGATTTGCCCTCGTAAATCCATGGGCTAAGCACCTTTGTTGGTAATGTTAGGGCGCTAAAATAGATTTGACTATATGATTTGATTACCCTAGACTTGGATTTATTATTCTGCAGATTGTTATTTCCTTATTGAAGAGGATATTTTGAGACTTCATATTATTGTGTTTTTGGATTTTGATTCCTTTAATTATTCTTGATGGTATCACTGATTGATAGTTAATAGGATTCTCTATTTCTGCATAATAATTGTTGTTTCCTGTGACAGTCTTCGGGGATTGACCTATAATACCTAAGAGTGTTAGACAATTAATTTGGAATATTAATTACTTGGTAAAACATCATTATTAGGTAATTGGTAAAGAGACAAAAGGAGTTAACAATCGCGTACCTAGAAAGGGAAGTCTAGTGCTCTATCCTTTAATGGAATTTAGCATCAAGTACCTATAGAGGGAGAGGGAGTTAATATCTTATTGATCCTAGGATTTTCACCTCATTATAAGTATTAGATCCTACCCAATCAAGGTGATTTAACTAGGCTTAGTGATCCTCTTATAAACGTCTGCAAGTAATTAATTTGGGTTTTGATAAATTAGTCACATAGTTAAGTTGTTTGCCCGAGCATTATCAATTCTCCATTCTTGAATTTAAAATCATTTTATCTGCGTGATTTATTTTATTTGCTTAGTTTAATTATTTTAATTCAGTTTTATTAGTTTAATTAATCATATCTTCAAAAACCCCCGAATTTGTCTTGCAATCGAATTATCATTAAAAGAATTAATTATTAAGTTTATAACTATCTCGTGGGAACGATATTCACTTGGTCACGCGCACTACAATCGATCCCTTACACTTGAGGGTGAAAGAAAATAGCGATCATGTGTTTTTATGGAATTGTGTGATAATGAGCTTATATGTGTTAAATAAGGTGAAAAATGGAGCAAAAACGGAGTCGGGAGGAAGAAGGAGGCAAAGAAGCACAAACATGGCTGGCCATGTTTGGCACACGAGGCGTGTTACGCACATGACCCATGTGCCACGCACAGCCCTATAAGATTAGGCCGTGCGCACGCATCAGAACACACAACATGGCCACCCCTGTGGCCGTGTACTGTGCACGAGCCATGCGCTGCCTGAAGCTCACGTTGACCAGAAACCCTAGACACAACTCGGGCTGTGTACTGGGCTTGAGCCGTGTAGGTGCAAAAATTCAGAAAAATTCAAAAATCTTCTAGAAGATCTCCAAGGGTATAAATACCCTCCCATTCAACATTTGAGATATCCATCACCGAAATTTCAGCTGCACACACACATCACACACCAATCCTTTAATTTTACACCATATTCCTTATCCCCTTCATCCATACTTTGATTCTACATCATCTCTCCATAAATTCTACCATCAAAATCAAGTGAAGAAGCAAGGAAGAGTGGGTGATCACCAAAGGAAGGAAAGAGATTCAATTGGAGCCAATCCAAGGGATTTTTCATCCCAATTTTGTGTTAATCCTCTAGTTTACCATGATTTGTAAGGTTTTTAATGTCTATGTTAAGGATCTTATGAAGATTGTAGGCTAATATCCCTTGTGGGATTAGCAACATGAAAGTTTGTGGTTAAATTTTGGGACCTATGTGTTTAAATTCATATGTTGATTGGGTTAATTGCTTTCCTATCATTGATGCTTTAGATCTTGAAGTTTTTGATGATTTGTGTGTTTAGATGCTCTAAATATATGATTAGATTGAGAAATCAATTATGTAATTAGGACATTTGAGTGAATCATTTCATCAAACACTTCATGTACATTATAAATTGTAAAGAGATTGAGAAATCCTTTAGAGTTTAGAACCCTTTGATAGGACATACGGTTGGTTTGATCGAGAGATTGATTAATTGTGTGAAGGGATTCTCATTTCAAGCTTAGTACCTAGGTGGAATTATTTGAACGAGAACCAACCTTAGTGCTAGTTGAAATTAATATCATATCCATCTTGAGAAGGAGCTTAGGTGAATTTAGAGTTGGCCTTTAATCCATACCCTTGATTCATAAGATTTTAATGCATGTATCCTAAGATTTTCCACTACTTAATTGTTGTTAATCCCACTTTTGCTTAATTTGGTAAATCATATTTTATCCACTTATCTTGTTTGTTTGATCATTGTTTGCATTGCTTTGAACAACCTCTCTATTGATGATTCGTCTCTATAAAATAACAACAGACATGAGATCGCTTAAGCACTAGTACCTACCTCCCTGTGGTTTGATAAATTCTTGAATTGGTCAATCCGACTACAAGTTATGGTTAATCAATCACCAAGGTCGAACCAAACACCTGGGAAACCTCCGGAGCATCTAGACTTCGACCAACACCGCACTGGTTTGACCAGCACTCATGGTCAAACCGAGGTTGAACCAACCTATCCGCAGCACTCTATTTTTTCTGAAGCACGGTTCGACCATGATCATCCTGGTTCGACCAACCCTGTTGGTCGAACCGTGGTCGAACCAACCTGTCCGGGAGAGAGGACATTTTCTGAAGCATGGTTCGACCATTACTCACCTAGTTTGACCAATACCCATGGTCGAACCATGGTCGAACCACCTTATTTGGCACCATTTTTCATGCAGAATGCCTTGCCTGATGTTGATGTTACTCCAGTGCCATCCCAAGGTCAGAATACTGAGTTTATAGTAGAGAAGAAGTGGGAAAGAGCAAAGAGGTTGAGAGCCGAGAAGCTTAAACTGCAGATGGACAATAAAGATGTGGTTTTCTCTCTTGATCAAGCAATGAAGATGCCCATGGAGATTCAATCATGCAAGAGCATAGATGTGATTTCTAACTTGTTTAATCTTGATTTTAATAGGACAGAAAACTCTAAAATTGAGTGAAAGATTAACAAGGAGGGGTCTAGACAGCCATGGGATGAAGGAAATTCCGAAGATCATATACTTGTGACCAAGAAAGGTGAAAGGCTGAGTATAGACAAGAAGAGGGAAAGAAAGTACTTGAAGGTGAGGATGCGAGAAGACCGTCCTCTGATCCAGTAGTACAAAGTGGAATTCCGTCATGACTCTCCGACGTTAAACATGAGCGCCTGTTGGGGGCTTGCCCTTCTGTTTTTATTTATTGCTTTATTTCTTTCGTGTGAGTGAGGAGTTATTATATTTGAGGTACTCACATTTTGGCAATTACATCTCTTTTCAAACTTAGTTTTGACTTACATTTTTACTAAGTTTGAAGGGGCGTGATGTACTTACCTCGTCTTATGAGCACCGAGGGTATAATTTTTCCTTTTGTTGGTTGTTTGTTTGTTAGGAGGTTGATTTTTTGCGTCGTATTAACATTTTAACCGGTATTGGTATGTTGATTTTTTGCAACTTACCTAATGTTTAGTGTGTTGTGTTGGTGTGTCTAGTGTGTGGAGTCGATTAGATAATCAATTGAGTTTTTCTTATAGTTTTCCAATATTATTATTTATGAATCCTGTGATGATGAGGTATGTTGAGCTTTGATGATAGAAAAGGTATATGAGTGGCAAGACGAGTTCTACACTGAGGCTTTGACCTGACAGAGTTGAACAACTCGAGGAGCTCGTGCGTACGTTGAAGAAAAATCAGGTGCCCTCATTTCCTTATTCTAATTTTTATGTGTGCTTTTAATTCATGGAGTAGAAGGATTGAGTTTATATTTTTGGTGATCCATGTGAGCTTATATTATTTAAATTGTGCCTAAAATTCATATGCTTTTGAAATTGATGAAGGAAGTGTACTTGAGTTATATTGTGGTATGAAGTTCTATATGTACTTGTGGGATATTACTTACCATGAAGAGTGCTCTATTACTTGTTAAAACCCATGTGAGATTTTGAGCCTCGTTAATCATGTACATAATCACATGATAATTCTTTTCTGGTGAGTATCAGTCTTGTGCGTGTATTCTAGAACTTGTCTATTGTCTTACTTGAAACTACATGTGTGTTAGATTATGGGAGATGATTTTAGGCCATTCTTGAATTTATGAGTCACTTAGCCAAATACTTTCCTACCAAATGATGTTTATCCGTAGTTAGCCCCGTTGAGCCTAAAAACCTTATCCTTTGGCAGCTTGGGAAGGAATAAAATTGGTGTTGAAATAATGATTGAGTTTGATAATGCATCTGAGGAAAAGCATGGAGTAGTACTTAAATCTAGTAATCCATGAAATCAAATACCCTAAGGTAGTGCTTAAATCTAGTACCTTATGGAGGATGCGAGAGGTAGTGCCCAAAATTGGTACCTCAAGTAGAGAAAAAAAGAAGGAAAAAAAAAGAGAAGGAAAAAATGTTGTGCTTGAGAAAAAAAAAAGTAAAAGAGTTGAGGAGGATGTTGTGCTTAATTGAAGTGAGTAAGAAAAATGTAAGATCATGATGGAATGCGCACTTGATTGATCCAAGTTTTGAGTCACTTATCCATATATGTTTTCTACCTTAACCAAAGAGCCAACATTACATCCAAAAGAAAAGTCCTTTTTGATCCTATTGTCGAATCATACTTTTAGTGGTGGAGAGTTTGAGACTTTTGGCAAGCTTATGGTTACGCGTGCACTTAAATTGAATTTGAGCATAAACACCTTAACCCATAAGTGTACATCTTTTACACTTGAGTGCGAGTGATATATACTTTCCGTGAGAACATGTTAATGGAGCATTTGAATTGGTGGTGATTGTCTTATCTTGTATGCTATGAATTGATTATTACATGTAATGAAAGTTGCATGACCTAAGTTGAGGACAATTGTATTTTGAAGGGGGTATTGGTCATAGTCCTTATTTCCCTGCTAATTTTCTTACTCTCTTTTTCTTTATTTTTATTTTGTTGCCTCGGGACGAGCAACGGATAAATTTGAGGGATTGATGAGAGTGAAAATAAGCGTGTTTTAGTGTCCAATCTAACACCTTTTTTATGGGAATTGTTGTTATATATTAGCACAAATATCATATATTTCATATATGTGAGAAAAAAGTTCACTTGAGGTGTTTTATTATATTTTAGGTGGAAAAATGATCAAAAGTGCAAAGTTGGAGAAAAGGTACAACTTGGTGCAAGAATGCTGAAAAACGTACGTCCAGCTATTGTAATTTTTCTGTATTTTTGTGGAGATCTTAATTAGAAGTATAATACATGATTGGAAAGCCATGGAAGAGAGGGTCATTTTGGCGTAAAGAAAACCCCAATCGGATTCCAAATGATAAAGTTATGATCAAAATGGTGACGTCACGTAAGCTGTGCCGAACGGAACGACTGTGCCATTTTTCATGACTTGTTTTATATTCAAATGTTGGATTTTTTATGAGTTCTTTATATAGATAGAAAGCCAAGGAAGTGAGGATCGCGTGAGCATAAGAATCATTCAAATCGGAGCTCGTAGGTGGAAGTTATATGCGAAACGGTGAGATTGCACAAGCTGCCATAGTGTGGTTCGACCACGACACGAGTGGTTTGATCACTCCAAGTGCATGTATTTTCGTGTTTTCTAAGAAAAAACTCATTCTACGTCCATAAGGAGAGCTTACAAGTATAAAAGGGGATATGGATTATATCATTATTCATTAGAGAGAAGAAGAACACAATCATCCTACACCTCACAAGGGGAGATCACCCCCCAACCATCATCCACATCCTTTCCTCCATCCATCCATCACTTTGAAGATTCGTCTGTGGAATCAAGAGAAGGATTCAAGACGGAGAAGGACACGACGACGCCCACACATAGGATTTCCTTCGTTTCCTAATTTATCTTGTATTTTCCAGACATATGGGTAAGATATATTCAACCCCCATGATTGTTCTTCGTAACATCATGGGCTAGAACTATTTTGGTAGATCTAGAGTTTTGAAGGTTTCTATAAGTTAATTGAACTTTCGTGTGTATACTCCGTACAACACTACTTGTGGTTTAGTTTATATATGACTATGCATTTTTAATCCATATTCAGAGTCATTTTGTGAATCATTAACTATTGAATAGATTCTGAATGTTCATCTTGATTATTGATTGAGCGCGTTCACTGCTGAACAGGATTCCATGTTATGATTCTAAGTGAGGGGACTCCGAAGCTTCATTAGAACTATTATATGAATGCTTATTAATTGAATTGATTCGGGTTAGTAAGCATGATAAAGAGGTTAACTTTATAGTATCTATAAAGGGAGATCATATCGTGTTAGAATACCAATCCTAGGGGAAAATAATTGATACTGATAGTACCTAGAAATGGGGGTGACGTTATATCTCTTGTTCCAAGGTTATTCACATGTGTTACATGCTTATTTACTTGTGTCTATAGAGTAGATTTGCATGGCTTAGTGATGCGTCCATATTCCACATGGCAGAGTCGGACATTGATATACGAAAGGGAGATTAATGAGTGAAACTTGATTATCCTAGAGCTACCTATTCTCCTACTTGATCCACTTTCGTATTCTTCTGAAGTGCTTTTATTTTAATTGTTATTTTAATTAATTTGCTTAGTAGTTTAATAATTCAATACCTCAAACTTATTGCCAACTTGTCTTAATTAATTTAGTAAATAATTAAATTGATAATATGTCATCCTTTGGGTTCAATAGTTCACTTGGTTGATTGCTTAAGCTGCAATTGATATACTTCATGCTTGGGGATTAATTTTGCGTGCAAAGAAAACGCGCATCAGTAGGCTTCCAACAAATAAGGTTTTTAGGCTCAAAAGGGTTGACTACGGATAATTTCAATAGGTAAGAAAATAATTTGGGTAGTGACTAACAAACAACAAAGATGGCTTAAGATCATTATTGATGAGCGTTTTCTCAACACACAATTAATCCCCAAGTATGAAGGATATCAATTGTAGTTTCGAAGATGACCAAGTTAAATATCAAATCCACGGGACGGATAAATATCAATTTAATTACGTTCTAGTAGATTATGACTATTTTGGAAATAAACAGTTGGTTTATAAACTAAGTAACAATTTAAATAGCTAATAAATAACAAGAGCAAGTAAATAATAGTTGTGATCGAATAAGATAATAGGTAGTTCGTCAGGCCATCCAGTTTCCTTCGTTAATTCGTACTTTCGTGTGTCGATGTCCGATTCTGCCTTGTGGTTTATGGACGCATCGCTAGACCATGCGAATCTATTCTATAGACACAAATAGATAAGCTTTTGACACGTGTGAGTATCCTCAGAGCAAGACGTATACTTTACCTCCCTTTCTAGGTACTATCATAATCAATTATTTTCTGTGCACTTAGTACTCTAACCCGATTTGATCTCCCTTTTTAGGTACTATAAAGTTATACTCTTTATCCTACTTGTTAACCTGAATTCAATTCAATTAACAAACATTCATATAAGACAGTTCTAATAAGACTTCGGAATCCCTTCACTTAGAATTATAACAATAAACCTTGCTCATTAGTGAACGCACTCAACCAATAATCATGTTATGCATTCAGACTCTACACAACGATTATTGATGCACAAAACAACTATGAGTATGGATTAAAAACGTGCAATCTTATATAAACTAAACCATAAGTAGTGTTGTACAGAGTATACACACGAAATACAAATTAACTCATGAAACCTTCATAACCCTAGAACTACCGAAGTGGCTCTAGCCCATGATTGATCTAAGAACAATCATGGTTAGATGGACCAATCTTACTTGAGTCTCCAGCTACACCTCTGTCACCACCCTCCGGATGAACTCCTCTTATGATTCACGATCTTAAGTTCTTCGTGCTTGGACGTTCTTCGATGTCTCCCCTTTCTTGACTGCATAAGCCTCCTTTTATACTTGTAATCATGTCTCTAGGGCTTGGAATAGGCTTTTCAAGTGATCTCATGCGTTTTGGCCTCGAAAATCCAGATATGATAAGTTTCCGTATTTTGGTTCGACCTCGTCAACAGGTCGAACCACTGGCCAACAGGTCGAACCCCAGGTCAAACCCTGCTACTGGACACATTCTGCGCTTGGTTCGACCTCTTGCACAGGTCGAACCACTTCCTCATAGGTCGAACCTTAGGTCGAACCACGCTACTGGACAATTTTCGCTCCTGGTTCGACCAACTGTCAGGTTGAACCCCCAACGTCGTGGTCAAACCCATCTTCTCGCGAACTGGTTCGACCATGGTTCGACCTGATGAACAGGTCGAATCCCTTGAGTCGTGGTCGAACCCTCCTTCTGCTATTTCACAATGCTGGTTCGACCTGTAGGAGAGGTCGAACCCTACTCCATCAGGTCGAACCCTACTCTTTCCTTGGCGGTTCACGTGGTCTCGACTTTGTCTCTTCGATTCTTGGCACTTCCACTCCGTTTTTGCTATGAAAACCACTTAAATAGCTCCACTAACACCTGATTCATGCTAATTCACAATATATATAGGTTTTCCACCTATTTCCACCTCAAAACGCTCCAAAACTAGCACAAAACCCGATGCCAAACTTGTGAATTTACACACTCATCAAACTCTCAAACTTACATGTTGCTCGTCCCGAGGCAACCAAATCAAACCACAGGAGTCGTGTATAATTCACCAAGATCAAGTACAATATATATCACACATGCAACTTCATTCAATCAAACAAGTATTAATTGCTTCATATATATCACTCATGCAAAATCAATCCAATCACATACCATTCGGAGTACTAAGTAATTTCGCTCACAAGATAAGTATTTATTCTCTTCCACTCAAGTGCGTGAGGCACTATATAGGTTAATATAAACACTCATATCAATACATATTCACATGTAACCATAAGCTTGACACAGGTCTAAAAAATCAACTTATAATCAACTCTTCACTAGGATCACGAAGGACTTGTTTTTGGTTTATAATGTTGGCTCTTTGGAAAAAGGTAGGAAAATTTGGACTTAGTGACTTAAGACACTAGTAGAGAGTTACCTTGGAGGTTCTCGATTTCTTCTTCTTACAGCAAGTTCTCCTCCAATGTCGTCTCTTGAACTTGTAAAATTCTTGAATGGCATCAACATCATCTTCTTAAACAATTCGGGTACCGGTTTTAGGCACTACCCTTCTCATATATAAGCCATCAGCTGCTAAGCTTCATGCAACAAGTTTAAACAATTGGGGTACCAGTTTCGGGCACTACCCCTAAACAAGATTTAACCATATTTTTTTCATCCAACCATGTTCTATCCTCCTTTTCTTCTTGCAACACTTACTCTCCTCCACTCTCTCTACCAAGGATTAGGTTAATCAAGGCTCAAGTAAGGTTTATAAGGTTATTCACTTCGGCTACCAAAGAAAAAGCTTTAACGGCTCAACAGGGCATCCAAAGATTAATAAGATCATTAGGAAGGATAAATTTGGCTAAGTAGCGTAATCACAAAATAATGGCCTAAGATCATGTCCTAGCAATTTATCAATCATAAGTTTCACACAAGACTCCAAGCCAAGTTCTAGAATACGTTCATATGAATGATCCTCTCAAGAATAAAATAATCATGATCAAGCATGATTAAAAAGCTCAAATCCTCACATAGGTAATCCTAGTACTCCTCATAGCATATAATTAAGATCAATTCCACAAGAACTCAATATACTTATCAACTAAACATGCTTTTCATCAATAGAAATTAACACATAAACATATGAATGCACAAAAATCAATAAGCTTATACCCAATTAATCATACAAGATATCACTTATACATTCCACTCATGCATGAATCACACCTCAACCTAAAGATAAAAGGAAAAATAATAGAATCAAGATGAACCGGAGGAAACCAAAAAACCTAAAAGACTACTCCTCCGGAGCATCATCACCCTCATCATCATCATCCTCATCATCAAGCCTCCGCTCCACAATCCGGTGTAGATCACCGATGTGCCTATCCAAATAATCAACTCGATCACCCAACCTACCAACTTTCTCATTCAAGGCCGTATACTTCTCATTCAGCGTAGCATAGTTGGCATTGGCGAGTGCGAGCTGCCGGTTTGTCTCCTGCTGGCTAGCAACGATTGCGACCAGCTGCTCCTGAATAAGGCGGAGCTGCTCCCGTGTATCATTCGGGACAGCCCGCTGCTGATGCGGTGCTGGCTCATGCTGAGCTGCGTCGTGCTGCTCCTCTTCTGGAATCTCCATCTCTGGCTGCTCATCTTCCCGATGCTCGACCTCGGGCTGCTGTGGCCACTATAGTGGCTGGTGCGGTGGCGGATGGTACTCTCCCTATTCCACAATTTGCTGTAGCTCCTCCAACCTACCTTCGGCACACAACCTAGCCACGGCTCTCTAATCCCCATTGGTCTTCACAGTCACGGACAGAGCAGTGTGTCCTAGGGAGTTCATCAACAAGTTCCTCGTCTCCCGAACAATGGTCATGTTGCTCATGTCAAAGGGAAACATAAAGTCGAATGGCTTTGGTCCTCTCGTGAAGAACCAATCACCATCTCTAAAGTGTGCAAATCCTCCCTTTACACATGTGAGCATCACCAAGTCGGGCTCTCCTCTAACAGGTGTAATGCCGGTGAAGTCCATATTGTAGTGCTCAGGTACAATCATCAGTAACCCTCCAATGTTCACCTTCTGAAATCCAATGGTCCTGAAGCGATACAGCTGCGCGATGAAATATGTTCCCACATTGAACTTCACCCCATTCATCATACACCATAAGGCATAAAGTTCTTCTCTAGACACACAGCCTCCCTCGGAACGAGCAAACAGTGTATTTCCGAGCACTCGATCCATATATTTCAACACTGGATTCTTGATCGAGGTCGCACGAGCCTTCCTAATCTTATAGTCTCGGATCTCCCCGGTTATCTCCCTCCAAAACCTATTAGCGTTGAAGTGTCCATTCTCCACTCGAGAAATCTCTAGAGGCGTCTGAAAAAGCTGATTAAAATCCTCAGCCGTCCATCTCCTTCGGACTCCTCCTAACTGAAATGAGCACTGATACGGGTAGCCAAGTGGTCCTTTTCCATCTCAAATGAGCACACTACCTTCGCTGTAACGTGGAAGTAAGTCGGCTTCTTCAACTCCATAAATCTGCGGATCCCCACTCGATCGAACAACATCGTCATGTCATCCCTAATGCTCATAAGTATCATGGCCTCATCATCTTGGTATCTTGTCTGAGACTTCTTCCCACTTTTCTTTAATCTCGTCCCAGTTTTGCATTTGAATTTTAAAGTTTTTGGGTAAACGCTCTTGTAGCCTCAGCTTCCTCGTCACTATGTCCACATTCGAGGGCCTGTCTTGCCTCTTCTTCGATCTTGCTTCATCCACCTTACCTTTCCCTTTATTTGATCCTTGTCCCTTTCTTGAAAACAACGATTTCAACACAACCAACAAGACAAGAACACAAGTATATGACTAGCATGTCCTATACTCTACTCAAGACTTCAAGCATCTATGCTTAATCAACTCCAACTATTATCTCAACACCACTTTCTCATTCACATGCTCAAAACATCATCCATCACACTCTCTTTAATCTTCAATTCATAAACAACAAGCATGCATCAACCAATTCAAGCCATTCAACATAAATTTCAACAATTGAACTTCATGAACAACTCAAACTATCAACAATTCAAACCTAGTTAACATGCTCATTCCTCTAGATGCATAATATCCTTGATCAATCCACACAAAACTCAAGTTCTATCCATAATCAAGCAATCTCAAACCAATAAACATGAATTCATATGAATCAACTCCACACTATCAATTATCACCATGAATTTCAACCAAAACCAACATCAATCAACTTACCCACAACAAATTTCTTGCAATAAACTTCAATCCTAAGGTAATCGAGTTGAAAGAACATACCTTTCGTCTTGTCCATGGTTAAAAATCGATAATTTGCACACAACACTCAAAAACACGACTGAAGCCCCAATTCGCGACGAAAATTGCCCAAATCTGCGCCCAATTCAAGAATTAAGAGTGTAATGTTGTGTAATCGGTGCAAAATCAAGTGTAACTAACAAATTTGTGCAAGGGTGTTACGGTTCGAGGAAGGTTCGAGGTTTGGTGAACAAAAAAAAATAATCGAACCCTTCTAAAAACTCAACTTAAAATGCTTACCTGACGGGGTTCGACCTCGGATTCGACCTGCGGAACAGGTCGAACCTCGAGTGACGAGGACGAACCTACCTTCTGGACAACTTTCCTTTTGGGTTCGACCTAGGTTCGACCTTCTGAACAGGTCGAACCACTCTTGTGACAGGTCGAACCTACCTTTTGGACAATTACTCCTCGTGGTTCGACCTGGGTTCGACCTTCTAAAGAGGTCGAACCATGAATGTCATGGTCGAACCTATCGCCTGAAAAACAGAGTGCTCTGAACAGACTGGTTCGACCTCAGGTTCGATCTTCTGATCAGGTCGAACCATAATGGCTCAGGTCGAACCACTCTACTGTAAGATTTAAGTCCCGGGTTCGACCTTGGTTCGACCTGTTAGACAGGTCGAACCTCCTCACTAGATGATTTTCTTCGTCGGTTCGACTTCCTCTGCTCGGTTCACCTCCTGGCACTGGTCGAACCTCTCCTGGCTTTGGTCGAACCACCCTTTTAAGCTTCCAAACTGAGTGTTCTTCAATCCCTATACACTTCAAACTTCAATACGAATCATTAGGTACCAACTAGAGCACAACTTCATCCAAAATTTGTTCCACAAAATATCATTCATGAGTAACTCCATAAAAGAAAACACAACCAAAACCCACTAACAATAGGCAAGTTGTAAAAAATCGTCACATCAAAATCGATTAAAATTTTAATATGGCGTAAAAACCAACTCCCCTAACAAACATCACAAAGAAAAAATTATACTATCGGTGCTTATCAAGGTAAGTACATCACACCCCCCAAACTTAGTAGAAACTATAGTTGAAACTAAGTTTGCAAAGAGATGTAATTGCCGATAAGTAAGAACGTCACATATAAAAATTTCTTACTCACACGAATGAAATAAAGCATTAAAACGGGAGGGAAAGCCCCCAACAGGCGCTCATGTTTAACGTTGGAGAGTCACGACGGTACCAAATCTGATCAAGGTATCCACAAAGATGACACAAACATCATCCGGCGATCTATAATGCTTCAAGCGATGTCCATTCGCCGTAAAAATGTCTCCATCCTTGTCAATAAGCTCAAAACTCCCCCCTCCTAATATTCGATGAATCATGAATGGTCCCGTCCACTTCGATTTCAACTTGCCTACAAAAAGCTTTAAACGAGAGTTAAAAAGTAAAACCTCATCTCCTGGCTTGAACTCCTTGTACGAGATCTTCGAATCATGTCACCTCTTAATCCTTTCCTTATAGATCTCTGAATTCTTGTACGCATGACTCCAAAACTCATCAAAAAGATTTATGTGAGTAATCCTCAACTCCTTCACATCCTTGAGAGTCAAGTTCAAGCTTCGCAAAGCCCAAAACGCTTTGTGTTGAATTTCTACAGGTAAGTGGCACGGCTTCCCATAGACAATCTGATACGGTGACATATCTAACACCGTCTTATACGCGGTTCGAAACCCCCACACGACATCATCGAGCTTCAAAGCCCAATCCTTTCTATTGGTTCCGACCACCTTCTCCAAAATCTATTTGACTTGACGGTTAGAGACCTCCGTTTGCCCATTCGCTTGAGGATGATAGGGTGTAGTGACCCTATGCTTAACACCATACCCTTTAAGCACCTTCTCAAGAAATTTATTTACGAAATGCGTACCTCAATCACTAACAAGTGCTCTAGGGACTCCAAAATGGGCAAAGATATGCTTCTTCAAGAAAGATATAACAGTTTTCGAATCATTCAAGCGAGTAGGAATCGCTTCCACCCACTTAGAAACATAATCCACCGCAAGTAGAATGTAGAGAAATCCATTCGATGGGGGAAAAGGCCCCATGAAATCGATACCCCACACATCAAAAATCTCGACCACTATGCTTGGCTGAAGCGACATCTCGTCTCTCCTACCAATGTTTCCCATGCGTTGACTGTTGGATTGTATACTAAAAGTCTAGCTTTAGTATGAACAATGTCATAACAATATTTGAAATGAGAATTGTTGATCAAATGATTGCATCTTATAATTTATTTTATATGCATGATGCAATAGTCCATTTACTTTATATTGTAGATAATATGTTGTGCGACAACACGCGGAAGATCATATTATCGGTTTCCTTATAAAGTATAAACAGATGCTCACAACCGAGATAGACAGGGACTCTCTATCGGTATGGTTGTAGTCGTCGGCGGCAACACTGATGGGCAGTGGGCGGCGGATCCAGGCGCTGGATAGGATGGTCGCGGTGGATCCTTTGCTGCGTCTGGGGAGCAGAGACGGCGCGACTCCGGCGGGCTGACGACACGATCGCCGAGAGCAGCGGCGCCGGTGGAAGCTTCGCGTGACTACTGCCTGAGAAATCAGTTTGCGGCTGGTGGTGAGGGCAGATGTGCGTGTAAATGGGCTGGCAGTTTAATGGGCTCTCCCTATTTTTTTTTTATTGGGCTGTTTGGCTGTTGGGCTCATTTCTATGTTGGGCCAAGTTTAATTGCAGGGCTCTTTTCCTAATAATTGTTTTGGGCTGTTGGGCCTAAATGTTTATTATGGTGTATATTGGGCTGGCAGGTTTAATTAAAGGGCCCAATTCAGTAATATATTTGGGGCTGCTCATTAATTTTAATTTGGTTTTGGGCTGTTGGGCCCAATTTTAATTAAAATGGTAATGAGCTGCTAGGCAATATGGATTGCTGGATTTAATTAATTGTGAGTAATGGGTCAAGCATAATAAATTAATTTTAATTAATGGACTAATTTTGTGCTTGTGGGCTTGGTGGAATTAATTTAGTTTTGGGCTAAGATTATGGGCCATAGATAATGAGCATGATTAATTAATTAATCTGCCGCTCATTTTGTGTTTTTTTGTTGCTCTTGGGCCCATTTAATTGATCCACTTATTATGCAATTAATTAATGTTATATAACTGATTAATTGATTTAATTGTCAATTATTGTTGTATATGTGACAGACATGTTCTATGTGATTTATTTATTTAAATTGCTGTTAATAGAAGCATGTCTAAGTTGTATATTTTATTCTGGAATATTATATGCATGTTTAAAACCCTCGGTGTTAAATAACTAAGTGGGAGAGGGGATTGGTAATAAATTCCCGCGGCCTCCATTATTGGTTTGTAAGTGATGTGAGTAAACTTGCGTGTTGGCATAGGCCTTCCTCCCTAACGGATGAGTTTATTCACGGATCACTGGTACAGACTTCATAAATAATTATTGTTTGTAATGTGGCACATAAACTTGCGTGTTGGCATAGGCCTTCCTCCCTAACGGATGAGTTTGTGTGCGGTACACTGGTACAAACTTATAATTGATGATTGTAGGAAGCTACCCGAGCGCGTGTGTACTTCTCCAACTGTAAGGCACATAAGCTCACGCAGTGGACTTGGGATCAAATAATGGTGTACACTTAGGTGTAAATAATTAGTATCCTCCCCAACGGAGTCACTGCTATTATTTGCATGGCTAAAGAGTAACCGACTATTAATTATTTTGTCATAAAGTTAGGTTGACAAATGAAATTAATGGGTAAAACCTTCTCTTGTAAATGTTCGGGTTTGTAAACGTCCACACTAACATGGCTTGCAGACTCACGGTGCTTGAGATGTCGGTGAATTTTATTTTATATTGTTTTGAGGGAAACAATATAAAAGGATAAAATTCGAAGTTTTGATCAGTATATTTAATCGTGATTCTCTGTATTTCGAATAGTTTTAGTCTCACTAATTGTTAACTAAAAGAAATTATATTTACTTGTCCAAATTAACTGATTAGAAAAGAATCTTGGTTTTGAAAATTACTGCTTAAGAAAATACATGTGTATTCTCACAAAGGACGTCTCATGATGCCTGTTAAAGTCTCTAGTGAAGAGATGAGAGGTTCATAGAAATATGATGATCTCATGTAACTCTTCGGATACTTGAGTAAATTAAAAGGCAGAAGATCATGGTTGAATTCATGAATGAATTGGAAAAGCATGGAATAGAAATTGAAAGGGAAACCTAAATCAATTTATTCTTCACAATTTGCCTGGATGTTTTGAGCAAGTTCTACCTGAAATACGAAAGGTTGTATATGGTGGGAAACTTCTAACAAAACATGTGGCAAAAGAAAGCCAATTTTCATCATGAACTGAACAAGGTTAATTTCTTATTTACTAATGGTTTAAACATGATTAGTGATGGCATCTACTGACACGAAGTATGTAGATACTGGAATCACTAAATGGTTATCACTGAGTAAGGATAAGATTGTTAATAACATGGGTAAAACTACAAAGGTAGTGGCTATTGCAGTGGGAGTTGTTTATTTATCTCATGATAAGAATAAACGATTGATTATGAGAAATTGTCTTTACGTACGTTTCATAGAAAGAATTTAATTTCGATTTCTATGCATTAACGGATGGATACTTCATTTCATTTAAATGACATGGTCATAGTAATGAGGAATGAGGTTATAATCCGTTAAAGTACATTGGTGGATAATTTGGATACTCTTGAATCATGCACATCCCACAGATGCAATAAATAGTAATTAAATAATACATCTTCTAATATTAGTAAGAGAAAGGAACCTTCGGAAATGAACTAAACATACATTTGGCGTCTATGACTAATTCATTTTACTTGAGTAGGATTCAAAAGTTGATAGCCGATAGACCGTAAGGTTTATCTGAAGTGGAAACTATCGGACTTGCGAGTCGTGCTTGGAAGTAAAATTGATTAACTGCCTTTTCAAGGCTGTGGGGTGTAGAGCCAAAGATATATATGTTGGAATTAGTTCATTCTGATTCAAGCGAACCTAACAATATCCAGGCGAGAGGTGGTTATGAATATTCAAAGATTATTCTGGGAACCGATATATTTATTTGATGCACTGCATGTCTAAGTTCTTGGATTAATTCAAGAATTGTAAGGCTGGTACAGTGAGCGTCATGGAAAATATATCACATCATTACGATTCAATCGTGATGATGAAGACCTCTTAGGTAGTTAGGAACTAATAATCAGAAGTTGAGATTAAATCTCAAGTTGACTACACCGGGCATGCCCCAGCTGAATGGTGTGGTGAGTAGAAGGGATAAGGCTCTTATGGTTATGATTAGATAGATGATGAATTATTTGGAATAATTAAATTCATTTTATGGATATACCCTAGATACAGTAATTCGTGAAACATTTGTCTATATATGGGATATCCTAGAAAAATGGAGAGTGATTTATTTAGTCCAAAAGATCGAAGTGTGATTGTCAACACAAACACTAGATTTTTTTTTTGGAAAAGGACTATGTAATAAATCACAAGCCCATGTATAAGTTGTTCTAAAGGAAGTGAGAGGAAAACACTAAGTATAAGTACCAAGTGTACAAGAGGATATACCACAAGGTAAACTGCATCGCGTGTCACGTCTGATACACAATTACATGTAGTGCCTTGTCGTAGTGGGAGGGTTGTGTGACAACTCATAAATATATGTTTGGGAGAGTCGTGAGACTTGATCCCTAGTGAACATAGTATTATCCCACGGATACGACATAGCACTACAAGATTAAAATACGGAATCTTAGTAAGTTGCAATGTACGTTGAAATAGAATCTACGGATTCTATATTAAGTCTGGGAACTTGTATGACCACTAAATGGTGTAAAAACCATTGCAAGTGATCATAGGAAATAAAAGAGGATCATACGGAAAGGTGAAAATCTTGGAAGCAAAGCTTGTTGCGAAAAGATGTACTCAGAAAGAAATGGTTCGATTATGAGGGAACATATTCGCTGGTAGCTATGCTTAAATTGATCCGGATTCTTTTATTTATTGCTGCTCATATTAAATTATGAGGGACAGCAAATAGATGTCAAGACAGCTTTCCTGATTGGAAGTCTTGAGGAAAACATCTATGTGAAGCAACCAGAGTAATTCATTGCAAAGTACTAATAGCATTTTGATAGTAAGCTTAAAAGTGTCCAGCGATGGACTAAATTAAGCTTTAAGATAGTGAAGTATCTGTTTTGATTAGATAATCCAGTGGCATGGATTTAAATCAATGAGCGGATGAGTCTTGTGTGTTGTAAAGAGTGACGGAAATGTGGTGGTGTTTCTTGTACTATACGTAGATAGTATCTTGCTCATTGGAGACAATGAAAGAGTATTATCGGGCGTATGGGTACGGTTAATAAAGCGGTAGTGATGAAGGACTTAAGAAAGGCAAAATACATCCTTTTGATCACGGTAATACGGATCACAAGAAAGGATGTTATGCTTATCTCAAGTTTCATAAAATGATACAGTCCATACTCGTTTAGCATGTAAATTTATCTAAGTGAATGTGTCTTTGAGACACAAGAAGAAGATATAGTAGATGAAAGCGGTTCCTTATGCTTCGGCGAATAAGGAAGCTTAATCTAAAGAATGCTATGAACGAAGTTGGATATCTGTGTTGCTGAACGCATGAACAGAAGGTATCAACGTAACCCGGAACAAGAATGATGAACTGTAGTAAGACATATATAAAGTGCCTGAGAAGGACTGGAAATTATATGTGGATTTACTAAACAGATTCACTGCTTCTTGTGGATTACGTAGATTCGGATTTTTAGTCAGATTGGACGGCAGTAAATTCTCCTCAAAGGTTATGTGTTTAATTTTAGGAAGTAGAGTCATAATGTGGAGGAGTGTTATATAGAAATATATTTCAGACTCCGGACTCCATCATGGAAAGATGATGAATTGGAGCCTATGAGGCAGCCAAAGTATCTATATGACTCTAGAGACTTCATGATGGACTTTGAAGTGTTTCTAAGTTTGCCCAAGGTAATCACAATTTACATTGATGATATTGGTGCAGTTGCAAACTTGAAGAAATCACAAGTCCATAAGGCAATTAAACACATGGAGCGCGAGTATCACCTGCTACGAGAAATCGTATGATGAGGCGAAGGTTGTTGTCGCCTAGATTGCATCAGATGATGACCTAGTAAACCATTTACAAGGATCTTAAGGCGAGAGCTTTTAATGGTCGTGTAGTGGGAGTAGGAATCAGATGTATGGCAGAAGACATGACAGCATAGTCTTTTAGTATAAGTGGGAGATTGTTGGATTGTATACTAAAAGTCTAGCTTTAGTATGAACAATGTCATAACAATATTTGAAATGAGAATTATTGATCAAATGATTGCATCTTATAATTTATTTTATATGCTTGATGCAATAGTCCATTTACTTTATACTGTAGATAATATGTTGTGCGACAACACGCGGAAGATCATATTATCGGTTTCCTTATAAAGTATAAACAGATGCTCACAACCGAGATAGACAGGGACTCTCTATCGGTATGGTTGTAGTGTGGTTTGGTATTAGCTTGTCTTGGCTATAGAATCACATTAGTGCACTTGTGTGTATTGAGTAGGACCGCTTGAGATCGTTCGTCTTATACTGACTATATAGTAGAACTTGATCTCTGTTATTATGGAAGTTCGTGCTTTTAATCCCTATACAATAACCTCGACACGTAGGACAGTATGTATTTCTTTGATTCATCAATGGGTGAGATTTATAAGTATTAAATCAACAAACTCGGTGAGTTGGGAAGTAGTGCTGTATCTATGGTGTGCTGTTGATTGTAGAAGGAATCCATGTCCGTCATAGGTTGATGATGTCCTCTTGAGGAGCTCATAAGGTTTATCATGTAAATCTTGCAAGTGGATTAATTTCCGGCATGATAAAAAGGTTGAGTGGTACTACTCTCGGACGAGATATTAATTAATTAGAGTTGTCAGTACCTTAATTAATTAATGGACATTGAATATCTTAAACATGGGGAGACTATCGGGCTTATAATAAGAAGGAGCCCAGAACATAATTTGGGATTGGACGGGTAGTGCAGTAATAATATTTTAGTGGATTATATTATTATTATTGGATTTAATTAAAAGCTTTGGGCTAAGCTTGGTTAATTAAATTCAATTGAGGCCCAGCCCAATTTCTCCTCCTGGTCCCTGCAGTAGCCCTTATAAATAAGTTATCTCAGTTCCTGTTAACCCTAAGTCAGTGCATCATTTGACAGTTAGAAAGAACAGGAGCAGATTGAGAGAATTCTGCGGATTGTTGCCCACACAACAGCAGGATTCAACTTGGGACATACTGCAGAAGATTGAGAGGTGGTTCTCTGCAACGGTTCATCCTCTACATCAATCCAGAAGTACGGTAAACAAGATTTAATTGCTTCCGCTGTTATTGTTTACCTGATAACCTAAACGGATCACGTTGAACCGCACGATCCAATTGCCAACATTGACACCTATCGCACGACGCCACATAGGTCTCACAATCCTTGAACAAGGTAGGCCAATAAAGAGCGGACTGAAGTACCTTGGCTGCTGTCTTTTGAGCGCCAAAGTGCCCTCCGTTAGGTTGTACATGGCAAAACTTGAGAACACTCTCCATCTCCATCTCGGGCACACACCTACGGATGATAGAATCCGTACAAATTTTGTACATAAACGGATCATACCATATGAAAGTCTCAACACCCCTTTTGAATTTAGCAAGTTGATATCGGTTGAGATCCCTTGGAATTTCTCCCACAGCAATATAATTAACATAATCCGCATACCATGGATCAACTCCCTGTGCAGCAACCACACACGCTCGCTCAGCCCCTTCAACAAACATGGCCATGATCTTTTCATCCGGGAACATTTCCTCAATATACTCGAAAGAATTATCACAATGTTCCCTAGTCTCCAACCTCGAGAGGTGATCCGCTAACACATTATCAGAACCTTTTTTATCCCGGATCTCCATGTCAAACTCTTGAAGTAGAAGAATCCACCTTATGATCCTAGGCTCCGTCTCCTTCTTTTCCATTAAGTACCGAATCGCAGAATGATCCGTGTACACTATAGTCTTCATGCCAACCAAATACTGACGAAACTTATCGAATGCGTACACAACAGCCAAAAACTCCTTTTTAGTCACCGTGTAATTCTTTTGTGCCACATCAAAAGTCTTACTTGCGTAGTAAATGGCGCAGAACTTCTTTTTCTTCAGCTGCCCAAGCACCACTCCAAGTGCTACATCACTTGCATCACACATTAGTACAAACGGTTGAGTCCAATCCGGTATGATCAAGATAGGTGCAGTGATAAGCACCTCCTTTAAAACTTGAAAAGCTGTTAGACATTCATCATCAAACACAAAAGGAACATCATATTCAAGTAAGTGAGATAAGGGCTTAGAGTATTTTGAGAAGTCTTTTATGAATCTCCTGTAAAAACCGGCGTGTCCAAGGAAGGACCGCACTCCCCTTTCATTGGTTGGTGGTGGAAGCTTCTCAATCGCCGCCACTTTAGCACGATCTACCTGCAACCCTTTAGCCGAGACATGATGCCCAAGAACAATCCCATCCTTCACCATGAAGTGGCACTTCTCCCAATTCAAGACAAGATTAGTCACTTAGCATCTCTTCAAAACAGTAGCTAGGTTAGACAAACAAATATCAAAGGAGGAACCAAAAACAGAAAAATCATCCATGAACACCTCCATGATCTTCTCTATAAACCCATCGAATATTGCCATCATGCATCTCTAAAAAGTGCAGGCGCATTACATAACCCAAATAGCATTTTCCGAAAAGCAAAGGTCCCGTAGGGGTAAGTAAAAGTGGTCTTTTCTTGATCCTCGGGGGCAATCATAATTTGGTTGTACCCCGAGTATCCATCCAAGAAACAATAAAACTCATACCCTGCAAGATGATCTAACATTTGATCCATGAAAGGAAGAGGAAAATGATCCTTACACGTGTTCTCATTTAACTTCCTATAATCAACACATGTACGCCATCCCATAGGAATCCTTGTGGCTATCGCTTCTCCATCCTCAGCTTTTACTACAGTCATACTTCCTTTTTAGCAACTACATGCAATGGACTCACATGGGGACTATCACTAATAGGATATATGATTCTGGCATCCAACCACATAAGGATTTGCTTCCTAATTACCTCTTGAATCGTGGGATTAACCCTCCACTGATTCTGAACACTCGCCTTCGCCTCATCTAATAATCTTATCCTATGCATACAATACGAAGGACTAATTCCTTTCAAATCCTCAAGAGACCAACCAATCACAGATTTATACTTCCTAAGAACGTTCAATAACTCCTCAATTTGATCATCATCAAGAGAAGAAGATACAATTACCAGATATTTTTCATTGTCGCCAAGAAAGGCGTACTTCAAGTGTTCCGGCAAAAGTTTTAACTCCTCTTTCCTCACTTCCATCGGAGAGCTCTCGTTATCCAACGGCAAGTACTTTCTCGTCCACTTGACTTCTTCCACCTTAGTTCTTTCGGATTCAAACCTGTCATCACCCAAAGCAAGTAAGTTTTCAAGAAATTCAATACATACCTCGTTGGAGAGTCCGTCAAGCTCCGTAGTGGGATAAGTAAGAGATTCCATCAAACATGTCTCAAGAGGATCCTTTGACAGGATCAGAGACATGTCCTCTTTCACAATCTCCTCCACCACGTCAATACTATGACACTGCGACTCCATGGGTATCTTCATTGCTTTGTCTAAGTTGAAAAGAACTTCTTCTTTATCCATCCGCAATCTAAGCTCTCCTTTCTGAACATCAATCATAGCTCCAGCAGTAGCAAGGAAAGGTCTCCCCAAGATTAAAGGGATATTATCCTTGTCTTCTTCCATCTCTAGCATAAGAAAGTCCACAGGAAAGACTAGCTTCTCCACTTTGACGAGAACGTCTTCAATTATACCTTTTGGAAAAGTCATCGACCTGTCTGCCAATTGGAGAACCACTGTTGTAGGAGTAAGCTCCCCCAAACCAAGCCTCTGAAAGATGGACAAAGGCATCAAATTGATGCTTGCCCCTAGATCGCACAAAGTTCGCCGTGCCGGCCCCTTTCTGATTTCACATAAAATAGTGAAGCTCCCCGGATTCTTCATCTTTTGCGGCAGCTTCTTTTGGATGATTGAGCTGCAATTCTCAGATAAATTCACCGTTTCAATTCCGGTTAAGCTCCGCTTCTTTAACAATATGTCCTTTAGAAATCGGGCATAGTACGGCATCTCCATGATTGCCTCTGAGAAAGGAATGCTCAAACTTATTTTGTTCATTATCTCTGAAAACTTCTTGAACTTCTCTTCCAATCCCTTCTTCACAAGCTTGTAAGGAAACGGCGGAGGTATCTTTGTTTTGGGAATCCCCCATTCATCACGATCAACCTTCTCCGCTTTCTCCTTTTCGGCTCTCAAACGCTTGGCTCTCTCCCACTTTTTCTCAGCTATTATCTCAGTACTTTGTTCATTCCGAACCACTGGAGTAGCATCAACATCATCGAGAGTGTTCGGAGTGGCAACAGGTAATTTCTGGTGGGGTTCGACTAGGGTTCGACCTGTGGAACAGGTCGAACCATGTACGTACTGGTCAAACCTTGCTTCTGGACAACGGCTCTCTTTTTGAATTTGAGGTTTGACCTGGGTTCGACCTGTGGAACAGGTCTAACCATGGGTACCTAGGTCGAACCGGCTTACTGCACTTCTTCCGCCATCAGGTTCGACCAAGGTTCGACCTGTTTGATAGGTCGAACCATGACCGTCGTGGTCAAACCGTTGCTGCGACAAAACAGAGTGCTCCAAGTGGTGCAGTTCGACCTGGGTTCGACCTGTTGGATAGATCCAACCAAGATTGGTTTGGTCGAACCGATGTTCTGGAAAAACAGAGTGCTCCGAGTTGTGGGGTTCGACCATAGTTTGACCTGTTGGATAGGTCGAACCATCTGCAGTTTGGTCAAACCGATGCTGCAGTCTCTCCTGATCGTGTCTAGTGTGTTGGTTTGACCTCTCCTGTATTATTCGACCTTCAATGTTGGTCGAACCATGTTCGAAACTTGCCCTAGACATGTCCAAATTTGATTCCGGCCTCATAGGTCCCTCGTACTGCGTTCCTGACCTTAATGTGATGGCGTTGCAGGACCTTGGATTCTCAATACTTTGAGACGGGAACTTCCCCTTCTCAAGAGTTTGAGTAAGCTTGTTAACACTTCCTGCCATCTCCCCCATCAGTAATGTAAGGTCCTTCACCTGCTTAGATATAACCTCATGGTTTGCATCGATTTTTTTTTCAAGTTTAGCCTCAAGGCGGTTAACTCTTTCATCATTCTTGGCCATATACCTGTTTACAGTATCCTCAAGACCCGGTTTCCCTTCTTCCACCTTAGCACTCGGATCAACACCCATCGGAGGTTGAATTGCATTATTCGGATTGCTCCACGAGAATTCCGGCCTCCTAGGCTGTTGATAACCACCCGGGGGAACACGATTATTAAAGTTTCCTCGATAGTTCCCTTGGTAATTCTGGTTTCCTTGGTCTAGATACCTAGTCCCTTGAATACTCTGACCCATGGCATAGTGTGCCTCTTCCAACTCCTCTTGGATTGGTCCCTCATTCTTTAACTCCTGCTGCATGATTGGTACGCGCTGAGATAAATCGCTGATTTGCTTCTGTTGGGATTCAAGTAGCTTGTTGATATTTGACAAGCTAGAGACGATCTCATCCTCTCTACTTGTTTTAACCATTGCTTGTTCAACCTTAGCTGCCTTACCAAGGACATAAGTACCTCTAACTCGATCAGTTGGCCAATCCCTCGAATTCAAAGAAATATCTTCAAACAACTTTTCGGCCTCTACGGATGACTTTGTAAGCAATGCTCCATTAGAAGAAGCATCCAATAACACTCTTGAATCACAGTCCAATCCATTGTAGAATATACTGATATATTGAGCTTTAGATAGCCCATGTTGAGGACACTTCCTAAGCATGTCCTTGAATCTACCCCATGCTTCATGAAATTTTTCTCCTCCACCCATAGCGAATTGGTTAATGTCTTGCTTCATCTTAAACACCTTTGAAGGTGGCATATACCTCTCCAAGAACCTTAACTTCAGTTGCTCCCAAGTGGTGCACTCAGCTGCGTTGATAGTGTCGTACCAATCTCTCGCCTTCTCAGTAAGCGAGAATTTGAAAAAGAGGATCTTCCTAGCATCTTCATGTTCTCCTACGTCTTTTTGAGTACTTGCATAGCCCAAGAACTTGTTCAGATGCTGCTGCGGATCCTCGAAAGACCCTCCTGAAAAGGAGTTCATTTCTATCATGCTAATAAGAGCGGGATGAAGATCGAACGCTGAATTAGTTCCCCTTGCTCCTAGAAGCCCAAAATTCCCAGCCCCATTGTTTCTGAATACCTCTCGGATGGCTAGATTATCCGGATTTACTGCCATGTTGACTGTCTCTACTCCCGAATTAACTTCAGTTGTAGTTTCAATCGTCTGCGAAATCTACTCATCAACTTCAACTCCAAAATTCAGAGCTTCAGTTGGATCAATAGTCTTTGCCTTGCTCTTCTTCTTCTTCTTCTTTCTTGACGACGCTCCGATTTCAGGATTATAGGGTTCAAGTTCACCTTTCTTTGATCTCGTGAGCATACACCTAAAAAGAACTAGAATTAAAATAGCAAAACAAGTTAAATAGCCCTAACAAACTAGAAATAACAAAAAGATATTTTAAGCCATCCCCGGTAACGGCGCCAAAAACTTGATGAGCGTTTTCTCAACACACAATTAATCCCCAAGTATGAAGGATATCAATTGTAGTTTCGAAGGTGACCAAGTTAAATATCGAATTCACGGGACGGATAAATATCAATTTAATTACGGTCTAGTAGATTATGACTATTTTGGAAATAAACAGTTGGTTTATAAACTAAGTAACAATTTAAATAGCTAATAAATAACAAGAGCAAGTAAATAATAGTTGTGATCGAATAAGATAATAGGTAGTTCGTCAGGCCATCCAGTTTCCTTCGTTAATTCGTACTTTCGTGTGTCGATGTCCGATTCTGCCTTGTGGTTTATGGACGCATCGCTAGACCATGCGAATCTATTCTATAGACACAAATAGATAAGCTTTTGACACGTGTGAGTATCCTCAGAGCAAGACGTATACTTTACCTCCCTTTCTAGGTACTATCATAATCAATTATTTCCTGTGCACTTAGTACTCTAACCCGATTTGATCTCCCTTTTTAGGTACTATAAAGTTATACTCTTTATCCTACTTGTTAACCTGAATTCAATTCAATTAACAAACATTCATATAAGACAGTTCTAATAAGACTTCGGAATCCCTTCACTTAGAATTATAACAATAAACCCTGCTCATTAGTGAACGCACTCAACCAATAATCATGTTATGCATTCAGACTCTACACAACGATTATTGATGCACAAAACAACTATGAGTATGGATTAAAAACGTGCAATCTTATATAAACTAAACCACAAGTAGTGTTGTACAGAGTATACACACGAAATACAAATTAACTCATGAAACCTTCATAACCCTAGAACTACCGAAGTGGCTCTAGCCCATGATTGATCTAAGAACAATCATGGTTAGATGGACCAATCTTACTTGAGTCTCCAGCTACACCTCTGTCACCACCCTCCGGATGGACTCCTCTTATGATTCACGATCTTAAGTTCTTCGTGCTTGGATGTTCTTCAATGTCTCCCCTTTCTTGACTGCATGAGCCTCCTTTTATACTTGTAATCACGTCTCTAGGGCTTGGAATAGGCTTTTCAAGTGATCTCACGCATTTTGGCCTCAAAAATCCAGATAAGGTAAGTTTCTGCGTTTTGGTTCGACCTCGTCAACAAGTCAAACCACTGGCCAACAGGTCGAACCCCAGGTCGAACCCTGCTACTGGACATATTCTGCGCTTGGTTCGACCTCTTGCACAGGTCGAACCACTTTCTCACAGGTCGAACCTCAGGTCGAACCACGCTACTGGATAATTTCTGCTCCTGGTTTGACCAACTGTCAGGTCAAACCCCCAACGTCGTGGTCGAACCCATCTTCTCGCGAACTGGTTCGACCGTGGTTCGACCTGATGAACAGGTCGAACCCCTTGAGTCGTGGTCGAACCCTCCTTCTGCTATTTCACAATACTGGTTCGACCTGTAGGAGAGGTCGAACCCTACTCCATTAGGTCG
Source organism: Pogostemon cablin (assembly GCA_023678885.1). NCBI lineage: Eukaryota > Viridiplantae > Streptophyta > Magnoliopsida > Lamiales > Lamiaceae > Pogostemon > Pogostemon cablin. The sequence goes on from CM042997.1 coordinate 13,283,674, forward strand.
AACCCTACTCTTTCCTTGGCGATTCGCGTGGTCTCGACTTCGTCTCTTCGATTCTTGGCACTTCCACTCCGTTTTTGCTATGAAAACCACTTAAATAGCTCCACTAACACCTGATTCATGCTAATTCACAATATATATAGGTTTTTCACCTATTTCCACCTCAAAACACTCCAAAACTAGCACAAAACTCGATGCCAAACTTGTGAATTTACACACTCATCTATTATCTATTGTCTAATCAAACACGTAGCTTCAAGTAAGATGTAAAGCCAAGTTCTAGAATACGTGTGTATGAACGACATTCACAAGAATAAATTGAATCATGCAACTTGTCATGATTTCATAAGGCTCAAATCTTACATGGCAATAGGAATGAACGAGCAAACCTAATAAAGTTACATAGCTAATCTTCCATGCATATAATTAAACTTCAAGCATCTCAATATCAAAGCACAACATCAAATAGCTTCTCAAACACAATCACACATATAATACCATCAAGTGTTAAGGAAAATCAGAAAATCATCCAAGAGAACCAAAAATCAACTAGACCGACATTAAGATCAACAAACGAAAAATAAACTCTAACAGAACACCTGGAAAATCGCAAAAAATCAACATTCACGAATAAATCAAAAATATCAACTAATCGCAAAAAATCAACCCTCCAAGCACACAAAACAATGCAGAAATTTTAATTTAGTGCGGCAAGACAAAGGTATGTACGTAACCCCCCAAATTTAGATCAACAAAGTGAGAAGTTAAGTTTGCAAAGAAGTATATACTGTAGTCGAGAAGCACTTAATAAAATTTCTACACCACACAAACACATAAAAAACAAATAAAACGGGAGGGTATGAACCCAACAAGCACTTATGTTTAACGTCGGAGAGTCACGATGGAATACCTCAGACTCATCGGAATGGCCATGGATATCTTTCTTCCCTGCTATCGTACTCTAATAGTTGTGCTTCTTTATCATTCCAATACTTATGGCAAGGGATGGCCTCGTTGACATTCTTAAAATTTATCTTTATTTTGCCAACCATGTTAAAATCATTCATCAACCTCTTCATTCTACTCCACCACTTATTCCTTCTTCCAACAAAAATTCTCAACTTCTCTTCTAACTTATTTCTATCCCTAAGAATATGTCAAGAATCATTAGGTGAAACAAACTCAACAGAAACAATATCATCAAATTCAATGCAACTTAAAGAGTTTAAAGGTTTATAAATGCTCATTTCATTCTCCAAGTCCTCTTCGGTTGCTTCTTGATTTTGCTCTTTTTCTTTCTTTTCTTCTTCAACATCCTCAATCTCTTTTTTTGCTTAAAAAATAATCTCCAGTTGATAGCTCAATTCAAGTGGATCCACTTGACTTAATCGAGTAAACTCCTCTTAGACTTCTACTTCCTCAAACGACAACATAGGATCTTTAAACTGCATTCCATTGTGCAATGAAACAACAATTTCATCCTCAAACCCTTCTTCATCCATTCTTTCCTCTCGTTGAAGTTGAAGATTTCAACTTGAAGCGATGTCCATAAGAAGATTAATTATCTCTCTCATTCTTTCATGAAACTCCTACGATGTAACTTTACACTCCTGCGATTCAACGGGCTATTCGTCATATTCTGGTCAGAAGGCAATTGCCTGGCTATGCCTCTAGCCGAGATTCATCTTTCTTTCTGGAGCTTCCAACCTTTCCATGGTTTCTTCATGCTTCTTAATGGAGGTATCACACGCTTCTTGTAATTCTTTGAAAACTTCGATCGATCCTGAATAAATGTTCTTTTGATAAGATTGATATGAATTTTTATTGTAAGCACAAGACCATTCATCTTCATATCTGAGTTAATTGTAAAGTGGAGATGGAACTTGATTCGCTGGAAAATCATAACCATAGTACCTCTCATCCATGTAATATGGATAAGGTTCCATAGCAGTTTGATTTCCATAGCATTTTAATATTTCGTCTATGCATGGAGAAGGAACCATAACATTCTAATTTCCATATCTTTTCAATATTTTGTCCATCTCATATAACTCAAAGATAATTCATAGTCAGAATATGTTTAAAAATATCCTAATTAAATTAGAAATAAAAGAAAAATAAATTATTAAAACTGTCCCCGGCACACGGTGTCAAAAACTTGATGAGCATTTTTTACGCACTTCAATTAAATTCCTAAGTGTGAAGGATATCAATTGTAGTGGTAAGCAACCAAGTTTAAATATCGAACCCACAGGACAACTAATTATTTACTTCTTATAATTACTAAATTAATCAAGACAGTATGATTTCCAATTTTGAGAATTATTATCTAAAGATTGAAAATTAAATAACTAAGAAAATAAAAATCACAAAAGAAAGATTTAAGATTAATTCAAGAGAGAATCTACAGTTCTAAGGTAATCCGGTATAGATTAATTAATTTTAATTCCTAGATTTCCAATTGTTCATTCATTAAGATTCTATGAAAATACATCACATAACCCTATTTTCCCACCGGATAAGATCCGGTGCGTGAATATTATCAAACCTCCTTCCTAGATACTAATCAACGCAAATAACAATACCTCCGGATAGTAGGTTTGACTAACAAGATATTTTCTGAAAGTACTACAAGGCTTTATTCACTTCCTACTTGAAAGTCTAATTGCATTATTTTACTAAACAATTCAAGCATCTGATTTACCAGTTCTTAGAATTAACGTGTTCATGGGCAAACTACCTTAATCCCCAACAAATAAACAATTCAATTCATGAATGCTACAAGCTAACATAATAAATCAAGCATCATGGGTAATGTCATGAATTTAATATGAAGACGTTACGAAGCATGATAGAAAAGTCTCAAGACAATTCAAATAAACAAAATAATAATCAGCATGAATTCACAAATTCAGTCTAGTAAATCAAATCAATTATGTCTATCCTTCAAACCTTAAGACTGTAAATAAAATTAGACCATAGGATTACAATCAACTCCCATGGCTATTAAAGTCACACCAGAAGTCTTGACAAATGAAAAGTAAAGATAAGAAACGAAAATCCCTAATGTTGTTCCGTTTTCCTTCTTCATCCCTCCGATTGACTGAACTTCCTCTTGAACAATATTTGAATATCCTTTAGTGTGGATGGATGATGGGATGGATGTGGATGATGGTAGATGACGGATGGGGGTGATCCTCTTGTGGAGGGTGGTATCTCTTATGAATAATGATGTGAAATATATATAGGTATGAGAAGGCAAATGAAATAAAATATTCAAAAAGATATGGTGGAATCATGGAGGATTTTGTGATAAGAAAATTAATTTTGCTCCAAGAAATAGGAAAGATGGGCTAATTTTCAGAAATTTTTGAAAATTTCCATCGGCATCTACACGACCTCATGATTTTGAGCATAACTTCCTCGTCCGAACTCCGATTTGAATGATTTTTACGCCAAAACAATCATCTCTTCTGTGACTTTCCAACCATGTATCACATCATCAGTTTTGAATTCCACGAGAATATAGAAAAATTATGCAATGTGAGTGTGCATTTTTCAGCATTCTTTTAACTTTATACTCTTCATTCCAACTTTGAACTTTTGATTATGTTTTACCCTTCAAAACTCAACAAAACACCTTAGTAGCATCTTATTTACACAAGATATGAATCTTACACGGAATCATGGCCATATTCTATAAAAATGGTATAATGTGAGACCTATAATGTGTGAAATTCCACTCTCAACAGCCGTTGAATGGATTCTCCACTGCAATTACACAACAACACACACCCACCTCCAATCCTGTAATTACTTTTCAACTGCCTTCTTGGTCGTAGCCGCCTCTCCTTTGCAATGCGTGTCCAGCGTTCTTCACGGCAGTGAAAATGTTTTGGCTGGTTCTTTGTAGACGTTGTTCATAGTGATAAAGGTAGGAACGTCGGTGGAGGCTAGAATGGTGAAGTAGTGGATTTGTACAGTATATTTTGATAGTTATAGACCTCGAATTTTGTTGCGTTGATTTCCAATCTTCCAAACGAGTCGGTTGCCAGTTTGGCTGGTTCACCAATTATTCCGATTTTGACCGGTCCAAACTGGTTTTTTCATTTAACTACAAAAGTGGTTCTATGGGGTTTTCGGACTGGCTTCGTTTCGATTTCCTGTTGAACTGGCGGTCCAGTTTTAAAAACACTGATTTCAATTTCTTGTTTAGATTGGCCATCTCAATAGCTGATTGATTGTTCAATAGCTATTTTACAACTTATAATCCGTAATGGTTACATGTTTGTAAATCAAGTAGCAAAGTGAGGGAGTACCTCTTGAAATCACGAAATATAGGTTGTATGATTAGTAGTCCGTTTTCATATATAGTCTAGTAGTCCTAATATATAAATCCTAATGCACTCTTAGGTTCGAACTTCTAGGTCGCTTAAGGGTAGTTTAATCTAAAGGTTGTACCCTATGTTATTAATCTTAAGGATATTTCGGGTTAATTGGTCGTACCGTTAGATTAGGGGCTTGAATTTATGAAATTGTTGGGATTTTAGGAATTTGATTCATGTGAATTAGGATATGAGAGGGGATCAAATACTTGAATTAGGTTTTTATTTTCTTTGTTCTTTCAATTATTATTCTTGCTCTTTTAATTATTTACTTTCATTTTTAATAGTTGTTAGAATATATCCAACCCCCATCCATTTAATTTTAAAAAATCACATTTATTTTAATTAAAATTCAATTATTACCTTGGGTTCGACCCGTACTCATCCTACTATATTTTAGTAGATTTGTTCAAAATTTTATAAATATTATTTTTGGGTGCCGGCGATAGCACACCATTCGATTCCTATTAAGAACGAATTAGGGGGAGTTATAAATTATAATGAGGCTTGAAGAAAAGGAAAGTATGTGTGCTTGGTGAACTAACTACTAACTATACTGATAACTAACATTTACAGATAAAATAATAATAATAAAATTAATAAATTTATAATTTTAGTAAAAAGACCGAGTGGTCTTCAGAGTTTATAAATAAATTTAATAATTACTATAGTGAAAAAATTGAGTGGCTGTGACTGATTTTATTTTTAAAATTATCATTAAAGTGTAACACCGATTGACTGAGAATTAATAAGTTTTTAATAGAAACTTGGGCTTTGATTTGTATAATTAATTATTTAAAAATAGGTTCTGAAATGATTTTTTAAAATATTAATTTGATAATTTCTTTAAATCAATTTTTAAATATTAATTTCTATTTGAATATTAAGTTCTATATAATTTTTTCAAATTTTATTATAATTTAGGAGTAATATTTAAATATTGATTTTGGAATAAAAATCCTAAATAATATATTTCATCAATCTTTTGCTTATTTTATCATGCAGATATATAAACCCTCAATATCCTATATAAAGTACTTTATAATATTTTTATATAAATTACTTTATAATTTTTTAATAAAAATTCTTTATAATTCTTTTAATCTTTATTATGATTTAGTATTTAAATATTAATTTGGAAAAGTAAATAAAAAACCTAAAAAATATATTTTATCAATCTTTTGTTTATTTTATTACAACAAAAATATAAATTCATATTTTCTCAATCTTTTACTTATTTTATTATGGCAGAAAATTCAAAGCCCTGATCGAGTTTGAGTGATATATAAATTCTCAAAGCTCTTGAATGGCCGAGTCCTATTGATAGGTATATTTTCAAAGTCCTTAAATGGCCGAGTTCGAGTGATATGTATATTCTCATAGATGACCGAGTTCAATATTTATATTCTCAAAGTCCTTGAATGACCAAGTGATATATATATTCTCAATGCCCTTTCAATGACCGAGTCTGATATGTATATTCTCAAAGTCCTTGAATAATTGAGTAACATAAGTATTCTCAAAGCCTATTGAATGACCGAGTTCGATTGATATGTATTCTTCATGTCATATCAAGATTATCAGAGTTTTTTCTAAAGGCTAATACTATTGTGGACCTGGGTGCGCCCCAGGATGCATCCACTTCCAGATCGTATATAATTATGAACCAAAGTATGGAGTATAAAATTATGAACAAAAATGTATACAATTTATTTGTTAGTTTTTTAAATAAAAAATTGAGTGTAAAAAAAATATACAACTATTAAAAATATGTATACGCTATTGAATTAAAAGTTATATACATATGAATGCTAGTTTTTTTAATGAAAAACTGAGTGTGAAAAAAGTATACAATTATTAAGAAACATGTATATAAAATATAATAATATGTATATAAAATTGAATAAAAAATTATACACACATGAGTGCACCCTTGCATTCGGCTGCATCGAATATAAACTCTTTTTTAAAAGTGAGCATTTTTTTACCTTTTTTTGTTTTTTTTGTTTTTGGCATTTTTTAATATCATTTTTTGGGCAATAGACAGTATAGCGTGGGTCCCTTCTTTTTAGGCTATCCCCATCGGTGACACCATGTGTGAGTTGCTCACTAGCTGACAAAAAAAAAGGAAAATTCTCAATTAATCAGCAACCGGTTGGGGAATCTTTCCTACCACAACTAATTTGAGATGTGTGCCGACCCATATATATTTATCCACATGTTAACACTTGTCAATCAACAATTGGTGAATTTTTATTTTTTAGGATAGAATTTAAATTTTCATTATCCAACATTTAAATTATGTAAAAAATAAAATAAAATAATCAAAATTCGTAAATTTTTTTCTCTATAAATAGACTACAATATTGATATGTTTTAGACACAAAACGAAAACACTATTTTTTCTCTTCATCTCCAATTATATCTTCTTCTTTTTTTGAGTTTTTTTTTATCATTTTTTATGGATCCAAACAATCCAAATTTCTATCCAAATTCACAAAATTTTTCAAACTTTGATGATTTTATTAATTTTGGAAGTTACCAAAACTCACAATACCATCAAAGCTCCCAATTTTTGCCAAATCTCAATCAAACATCAATTTCCAAACAAGTTCAAGCATCACAAAATATTTCTCGAAATTTATTCAATAATGTTCAAAAAACAAACCCCTCACCAACAAATACCAAATGGTGTGTGAAGGAAGATGTTGCTCTTATATCATCTTGGTGTTTCATTAGTGAAGATAGAGTGCGTGGAAAAAATCAAAAGTCTACTTCATTATGGAAACAAATTCATCAGATGTTTCATGACACTCGAGCAGAAAATCCTGAAGAAATGAATGAAAGGACTATGGATATGTTGAAAGGTCGCTTCAAACGACTCAATGAAAGTGCAAACAAGTGGATTGCTGCTTGCATGGAAGCGCATACTCGAAGAAGGAGCGGAATGAGCCAGAAAGATATCGAGAAAGAAGCTCATACAATTTATGAAGCAAGTGGTACTAAGTTTACTGATTTAATTGTATTTAATGAAGTCATGTGTAAACATCCAAAATGGGAGCTGAAATTAGATCGTGACTCAACACATTTCCGTACTGAAGATGAGGAAGACAATGACGAAAGTGGTGGAAGTTCCAAAAGAGCTAAAACAAGTGAGGATTGGGAGTATTCTGTTCCCGAAAATCTTGAAACTCCAAGTAGTGGATGTTCAACCATTGCACGTCCTAGTGGTAGAGATAAGGCGAAAAAAAAAGGGAAAAGGTAAGGCCTCATAATCTTTTGCTACGAATGAGGTTGCTGCTGAAATTCGTGCATTGAGGATCACTAGAGATAATGAAATTGAAGTAATGAAAAATTTGGGAAAAGAAAAAATTGAATTGGAAAGAGAGAAATTACACAGGAATCAAATGAGGATGAAAGAACTTATGCTGAATACATTGCTAGCTAAAGATCACTTATCTCCAGAAGATGAAGAAATGAAACGCAAATTAATGGCAATTGTATTTGGACAGTAGATCTGTCTTACTATTATGTATTTTAGATATCTCATTTTAATTAATGTCCTTTAATTAAATATATTTTAAGCCTTTTAATTAATTTCGTGTAATTTTAATCAAGCAATTGAGTTGTCAACTTTTCTCCTCCATTTGTCTGTACTCTCCCTTTATTCACATGCAGTTGTCAGTACCATTACTCATCCTGCCTTTAGTCACATGCATGCACATTATTTTTACTTTATTCACGTGGGTTGTTCAATACCATCACTCAACTTGCCTTTAGTCACATGCATGTACAAAACTTTAAGATGGCTTTCACATGCTATCCTTGAATTATTTCTCTATATATATTTGTTGAAATTGTTCATAAATTACACACAACTTTTTTTCCTCAAAAGCAAAAAATGTCTTTCAATAAAAATTCATTTGTTGATTCAGATTCAAGTTCTGGTTTCATCAATTTTTCAGAATTTGATGAATGGGAAAATCGAGTTGTTGAAAGCAATCATCAAATTGATAAGATGATTGAGGATGTGATCTTAAACAATCCTAATATGATTGTGGAAAATCACACTCCTAGAGCTAGACGAAGATATATTGAAAGAGAACGTGAACTTGGTGAGGAGCGTTTGATGAATGACTATTTTGTCGACAAACCAACATATCCTCCTGAGGTTTTTCGACGTAGGTTTTGCATGCAAAAATCATTATTTCTGCGTATAGTGGGGGCTGTTTCTTCCAATGATGAGTATTTCCAACGACGGCATGATGCCACAGGAAGACAAGGGATTTCAGCATTACAGAAATGTACTGGAGCTATGAGGGTGTTGGCATATGGCACATCAACTGATTCTGTTGATGAGTACTTGCGAATGAGTGAAACTGTGGCAAGGGATGCTCTCATAAAATTTGTCGATGGTGTTATTTCTTGTTTTGGCAATGAGTATCTTAGAAGGCCTAATGAACAAGATTTGACTAGATTACTCTACGTCGGCGAACAACGTGGATTCCCGGGCATGATAGGCAGTATTGATTGCATGCATTGGGAATGGAAAAATTGTCCTACTGCATGGGCCGGACAATATGCTGGAAGAAGTGGGAAGCCAACAATCATTTTAGAAACTGTTGCATCATATGACTTATGTATATGGCATGCATTCTTTGGAACACCAGGTACGTGCAATGATATTAATGTACTCCATCGTTCTCCAGTTTTTAATGATGTGCTGGAAGGTCGAGCACCAAACATAAATTATGTTGTGAATGGTCATGAATATGATAGAGCATATTATCTTACTGATGGCATATATCCTTCATGGGCTGTATTTGTTAAGTCAATTTCTGCTCCACAACTCCAAAAGCATAAGTTGTTTGCTCAATACCAAGAGGCCATCAGAAAAGTTGTAGAGCGCGCATTTGGAGTTCTACAAGCTCGTTTTGCATTTCTTAGACGTCCATGTCTTGTTTGGGATAAACTGCAGATGGGTAAAATTATGATGGCTTGTATCATCATGCACAATATGATTGTAGAGGATGAACGAGATACATATCAAAACTATTATGATCCCACCGAGTTTATTACGGATATGCCTATAAACCGACAAGGAAGAAGAAGGGGAGTACATGAAGAAGATGATCACGATTTATCATACTCCACTAGACGCATTGCAAGCTTATCCACTTATATGACTAATAGGGCCCAACTTCGCAATAGAGAAACTCATAATGCTCTTAAAAATGACTTGATTGAGCATATATGGCAAAAATTCGGTCATGACAGTTGATTATATAATTTGTATCTTTTATTTTTATGATTTATATTTAATGCATTTTTTTTCCTTTTTGTACCTCAATTATGTAATTTTTATATAATTATTGTAATTTTAATTTTGTTATTGAGTTTTATGTTATTATTTTATGTGTTTTCAAAAAAAAAAATTCCTATAATTACGGAATTAAATATTTCTAAAATATAAGATTATTTTAATTTTAAATATAATTATTCAAAAAAAATATAATAACAATAATATATAATTTAATTATAATTATGTATATATAGATGAGAGAGAAATGAATATTTTATTAAAAAGGTAGATTGAGTTGGGTTGTTGATGAAGTATGAAAAAATTAAGATTGAATTGGATTGTAGGTTGTATATGTGGATGAGAGAGAAATGAATATTATATTAATGGGTTGGGTCGTTGTTGGTTGTGGACGGGTAGTCTTAACTCCTTACTTACGGCCTACGAAGTTATTGGAGGGAGTGAAATTTTTTGAAAAAAAATAATAAAAAAACTAAAACTGAAATTTCATTTACCAAAAAAATTGAGAATTTGTGGTGCGTTTGTCTTTCTGGAGCAGTTCGGTTGGTGCGGTTGAATAGAGGAAGAGAAGAAAGCCAAAATGAAGCAGCCGGCGGTGTTGCAGCAGCAAAGTCACCGGAGCGACACTTTTTCGCAATTTAACACCACCGTCGAATATCCTGTGGCCTGGGTTTTCCCTCCATGGGCTTTTCTTCTCGAGAAGGGAATAAATGGGCAGATAATGGGTCAAAGAGGAAAGAGTTTCATAAAGAGGCAAATTCATTCTTTCGAGAAGAACGAAGAAATGTAGGGTGGAGTCAACGTCAACGATTGAAAATTTGATTTCATCCGATGATGCAGGAACAAGGAGCAAATTATTCAGCTCAAGATGTCAGCAATCTACGACAACTGGGAGAGGTTAGTAGCTGCAGTTGTGAAGAAACAGCAGCTTTGGCAACTCTTTCACGAGCAATCCAGGAGCCCCAGCATCCTTTCCGAAGATTCTGATTCCGATTCGAGCTTCAATTTGGGCGATATAGGATATGAATATTCAAGCCCTAGAAGTTCATCCGAAAGGGGGAAATCGCGTCCAAAATTGGTTCTGGTTTCAGATTTTATTACCGGATTCGATATTAAGGATGTAAACGGGGCTTCTCTGGAGTTACTTGGTAGGGGAACATTTGGAAGTGCTTATGCAGCTACAACTGATCATGGTACGAGAATTGTGGTGAAGAGAATCAGATCGAGTATGGATGTTTCTGAGGTGGATTTCAGGCGCCACATGGCCATTGTTGGAGATGTAAGGCACGAGAATGTGGTGGAGTTGAGGGCCTACTATTCTTCAGAAGATCAACGCCTGATGCTGTATGATTATTGCACCCATGGAAGTGTGTATTCGTTATTACACGGTATGTTTGGATTCTGCAACTTCAGTGGATAAACCCTTTTTTTTTGTTTAGGATAAACTATTAAATTCTATCAACTTCGATGTTTGTAAAGTTTGTTTGGTCTGGGTTTGTTGCTTCGGTTGATCATTCTTTCTTTGGTGATATTGCACAAGATCATGTTACTTAACCACGCGATTAAATACATTAGTTAAATGTGTGTGTTTCTATCTAATGCTTAGTGCAGTAGATACTAAGGAGGTGCTTGGTTGGGGTTAATGGGGTTGGAGGTATATCGATTCCCATTGTTGATGCTTGTTTGAGCTAATGGGAATCAAAATTCTTCAATTATTTCCGTTGATTCAATAACTACTCCTCACCCTTCAATCCCATAGTGATTGACCCCCTTAATGATACCCATTACCATTCCATTTGAAGAATTCGAACCAAGCGGCCTCCTGTAAATACTAGTATATCATAGTGCAGTCTTATTACCTCGTGTAAGTACATTCTTGCTAAAGTCAATATGGTGGACGTAAGCTAGTGTTTCTTAAGGTACGAATAAAATCTTATGTATCTTACTCGTGTCTACAGGCCAGAGAGATGAAAGCCAGGTGAATGTAGACTGGGAAACCAGACTTAAAATTGCAATGGGTGCAGCTAGGGGTATTGCAGAGATACACACACAACTAAATGGGACGCTTGTTCATGGGAACATAAAAGCATCTAATGTCTTTCTTAATCAACAATCATATGGCTGTGTATCAGATCTTGGCATGACTAGCATGATCAAAACAACATTTGATTCAACTTCAAGGTGCTATGCCCCAGAAGTCCAGGATACTCAAATATATCCCATGCGTCGGATATGTATGTCTTTGGAATTCTATTGCTCGAACTACTTACTAGGAAGTCTAGTGTCAATGTCCCTGGTGGTCCAGTGGCTTTTGACCTAGTTAAGTTAGTCAACTCAATTAAAAGCAAGGAGAGGGCGGCTAAGGTTTTTGATGCAGATCTATTGAAGCATCCCAGCATTAGGGAACAGATGGTAAAATTGTTGCATATAGGAATACAATGTGTAGCAAGAGCAATAATAAAGAGACCTAAAATGTTTGAAGTGGTGAAGATGTTAGAGGATATTTTTACTTCAAACACAGTAATTCCATACTTCTTGCAAAAGAGACTTAAATTTTTTGTGGATGCTAGTCCTGCATTTGACCTTGAGGATTTATTAAAGGCCTCTGCTGAGGTGCTTGGGAAAGGAACCTTTGGGACTTGTTACTTGACGAGACTAGAAAACGGAAACACAGTTGTCGTGAAGCGACTGAAGAATGCGACTATGGCATCTAATGATTTTCAACAGCAGATGCAGGTTCTGGGAATAATGATGCACAAGAATATTGCTCCATTATGTGCCTATTACTCTTCAACAGATGAAACACTTTTGGTGTATGATTATTATGATCAGGGCAGTGTATATGCTATGCTACACGGTACGTAGAGCTAAAACAAGGGGCTGTTTCGTTTAACTTGTGTTTTGCTCGTTCGATATTCTCCACTCCTTAGTTAAACTTGAATGAATCCTTCAACTCTTGCAGGTTCTCCTGGGATGCATTTAGATTGGGAGACCAGATTGAAAATTGCAGTGGGATCAGCAAAGGGAATTGCTCACATCCACAGTAAAGATGGTCAGAAGTTAGTTCATGGAAAGATAAAATCCGCCAACATCTTCCTCAATGGGCAAAACTATGGTATTGTCTCTGATGCTGGACTGACAAGTTTAACCAACTATGTAGGGTGGCCAAATAGTTCATTATCTCGAGGATACATAGCCCCCGAAAGGAATGCATCCCAACCTTATGATGTATACAGTTTTGGAGTCGTGTTGCTTGAGCTCGTCTGTGGAAGGCCGTCTCAACTTACCTTGGACGATGGTGATGTGATCTCACTAGTTAAGTGGGTTCAAGCTGCAGTGATCGATAACATGGGGATCGATCGAATGTTTGACGTGAAGAGTCTTAGATATGAAAATGTGGAGGCGATGCAACGGTTGTTTTGGGTGGCATGGGATTGTGTTAGCATGGCACCTGAATAAAGGCCTACGATGGCTCAAGTTGTGCACATGTTGGAGATAATTAGTGGCACGTACAAAACGACGATGTCGGAGTTACAATTTCATTACGATTCCTTGTTGGAATGTCTGTTGGAGGATCTATTGCCTATGCTCACATGATCACGACCTTCGAGGCTTCGAGCTTAGTTGTAGTGTTGTTTTTAAATGTTAATGTTTTGACCAATTCAATCATGAGGTCATGAGGTCTGGCTATTTTCTGTCGAGATAAAATTTGATAAATTCGGCTTGTCACCTCTTTAATAATAGAAAAAAGAAAATTAAATGAAATTTTGAGGAAATGAAAAATCGAAGGGGAATAAAAAGGTTGTAAATGATTTATTTAATTTTGTCAAATGTAAATTTAATTTGTTAAAAGGGTGAGCTACTATCAAAATTATAGAAATATACACATTTTACTAAATACTCCCTCTGTCACAAATGTTTGCACGATGGGTGTTTTCTCAACATACAATTTTAATCCCCAAGTATGTAGGATACGATTGTAGTTTAGATAAGCTACCAAGTTATATTTGTCGAACCCAAATGATAGTTTTTTATCAATTTATTATTATCTACTTTAAGAGAAACTATTATTAACAATTTAAGTGGATAATAGTGATTAATCTACTAAACAGAATAATAAAATAACAAATAAAATAGAAACAGTAGAGATAAATGAGAGTTAACAAGTGAGAAGATATGTAGCTTTTTGGGCCATCCAGTTTCACTAATTAATCTCCCTTCAATATGTCAATGTCTGACTCTGCCTTGTGGATTATGGACGCATCACTAAGCCATGCAAATCTACTCTATAGACTCAAGTACATATGTGTATAACACATGTGAATCACCTTGGAGCAAGAACATAATTATATCCCCCTTTTTAGGTACTATCATTATCAATTATTTTCCGTGCACTAAGTACTCTAACCCGATATGATCTCCCTTTATAGGTACTATATAATTATTCTCTTTATCCTACTTACTAACCCGAATTCAATTCAATTAATAAGTATTCATAGAAGATAGTTCTAATGAAGCTTCGGACTCCCCTCACTTAGAATCATAACATAGAATCCTGCTCAGCAGTGAATGCACTCAATCAATAACCAAGATATGTATTCAGACTCTACATAACAGTTAATGATGCACAAAACAACTCTGAGTATAAATTAATAAAACATAGTCTTATATAAAATAAACCACAAGTAGTGTTATACGGAGTATACACACGGAAGTTCAATTAACTAGATAAAAACCTTCATAACCCTAGAACTACCACAGCGGTTTTAGCCCATGATGCTTCGAAGAACGTTCATGGTGTTTAGATAGATCTTACCCATAGTCTTGAAAATTACAAGAAAGATTAAGTTGCGAAGAAAACCCTAGATATGAGCGTCGTCGCTTCTCACTCCATCTTGAATCTTCACTTAGTTCTCACTTGATTCACTACACGAATCTTTCTCTACAGCTCCGTAGGATGGAGTTAGGGTTTGAATGTGGTGTAGGATGGATGTGGAATTTAACTCCCTTTTTGACGTGATCGACATCCCTTTTTATAATTGTAGAACTCTTCTTACGGACCTTTACTGGTTTTTTCTTGGAAAATACGTCAATTCACGCATAGAAGGGTCGGAATTACCAAAAATAGGCATGTGTGTCCCCGCTCGACAAAACTGGAGAGGTCGAGCAGATCCTGTCCAGGTCGAGCGGTGGTCGAGTGGCCTCCTGTTCGCTGAAACTCTGTACAGACCCTCGCTCGACCAAATCTATCCTCGGTCGACCAAAAGGTCTTGGTCGAGCGGCATCTCAGACTTTGTGTTTTCCGATTCTGAGCACTTCTGACCTATTTTTCTACATAAACATGCTCAAATAGCCTCAATAGCCTCTGATTCGTGGATTTCCCATAAACATACCAATTTGCCTTAGTAATCGCCTAAATCGTACTCAATTTTCACACAAATCAGGGCTCAAAACACGTGAATTATAACTCTCATCAAACTCCCAAACTTATATGTTGCTCGTCCCGAGGCAACAAAAATCAAAACAAAGGCAAGAGATTGTGATTCACAAGATCCTCATATATGCACAACTTCAATAACACATGTAATTCATCAAATCAAAACATGCAGTCACCATACTTTTCATCTATGGAAGAACATCAATCAATCACAATACTTCTATGAGTGCTAAGTCATCTAGCTCACTAGATAAGTGTTGACTCTCGTACTCAAGTGTAAAAGATGTACACTTCAAGGTTAGTATATGTGCTCATAGTTAACTCATACATCTGCGTAACCATAAGCTTGGCAAATGTCTCAAAAATCAATTCATAATTAATTCAATACCAAGATCACAAAGGACTTGTCTTATGGGTTGTAATGTTGGCTCTTTGGTAAAGGTAGGAGAATTTAGATAAAGTGACTTAATTCACTAGTAGAGAATTACCTTGGAGTTTTTGCTTTTCATCAAACAGCTTTATTTCTTTGCTCCACCATCATTCTCATGATCTTTTCGATTCATTGTCTCCTACTTTTCCTTGGAATCAATATCTTCTTTCTTAGAAGAACAAGGGTACCAATTTCGGGCACTACCCTTCTAAAGCAGTCGGTGTACCGGTTTCAAGCACTACCTCGGAACAAGATTTAACCATATTCTTCCTTCACTTATCATTAGCACAACTTTCCTTCCTCTCTTTCTTTAATTTCATCACTTAGTAATTTATTCGCCTCAACTCTCTACTAGTAAATAAGGTATTTCAAAACTGAAGTAAAGGTAATAAAGGCTTCTATCACAGGCTTGCCAAAGAAAAAGTTTTTAAAGACTCAACAGGGCTTCCAATGATTTACACATTATAAGGTAGGATAACTTTTGGCCAAGTGGCTCAATTATCAATAATGGCCTAAAATTATTTCCTAGTATCTATCAATCACGAACTTCAAACAAAACTCCTAGCCAAGTTCTAGAATACAAATGTATGAGTGATTCTCTCAAGAATAAACTATCATGCTTTACTGTAGCATGATTAAAAAGGCTCAAATTCTCACATGGGTAATAGATTTCCTAAACTCTTCAAAGCATGCAATCAACTTCAATTCCCATATAAACTACAAGTAATAACAAACAATACATGCTTCTTTTCAACAGAATCAACATATATCACAAGTATAATGCGCATGCATACCAAAGAGTCACTATCAAACTATCAATCGTCATAAAATGCACAATATCCATCAACACCATCAATCTCACAATATCACCAATACGGTACATACCACTCACGCATAGATCTCATAAAACCCAATCAACCACCATTCAAGCCCTAACTTGTAAGGTAAAAAATAGAAGGGAGATGAGAGGAATCAGAGAAAGAGAAAAACCTAGTGCATTATACTCCTCCGGAGCATCATCATCATTATCATTGTACCAATCATCGAAGTCCCTGATAAAACTGTCGACCTTTCTATCAGGTGCCTCGTAGTTCTCATTCATCTCTCCCAACCTTCGATCCATAGCATCATACCTCAGGTTTAGCGCAGCATTATTCATATTCGCCAAAGCAAGCTGACGATTCGTCTCCTGCTGATTCGTATTTAATGTGGTAAAGTTCTCATTCATCAACCTGAATTACTCTCTATAAAAGCGATCCTGAGCCTGTCAGAAATCATACTGCTGTGGCTGCTGCGGTGGTGGTGGCTGCATCGGAGGAATACTCATCTCCGAAATGTCGTGAGGCATCTTCATATGTACCTCAGGTATCGAATGCTGCTATGGCTTGTACTCCTCATACTCCTCTGGCTCTCCCACTAAAATCATATCCAAATCAAGATACACATCCTCAAGGTGCATATCTACCAAGGTTCGCCAATCTCCCTTAGTACAACAAGTAGTAGAGATGGCAATGTGGGGAGGAGTGTTCATCAACAAATTTGCATTGACCTGGACCGTAGTAAGGTCAATGAAAGAAAAGGGATTTTGAAAAGAAATTGGATTCATCCCTCGGATGAACATCCATGCACCGTCTTCATGTCGAGCCAAGTTCATCTTAACACACGCTGAAAGAATTAGATTCGGCTCACCAATCGCTGGCCGATTTTTAGACAAATCCACATTGTAATGTTCGGCCAATGGTGTGATCAATCCTCCAATATTCACATTCTGAAATGTGTGTGTAGTGAATGTTCAGTGTGTAAATTCACTAGTTTCTAGCTCGAATTCGTGTACTTATGGTGTAATTAATGATGGTAATTCGATGTGAATTGCTATAGTTGGTGGAAAGTCACGAATCGGGAGTGTAGAAGGCTATTTGAGCTGATTTTTTATGGAGAATGAGTTGGAAGTGATCGGATTCGGAAAGAGAAAGAAACATGGATGGATTCGACCACCCAGAGGGCGAGTTCGACCAGGAAGGCATGAGTTCGACCAGTACCTCTGGTCGAACTGAGCTCGAAAAAGTTGAGTTCGATCACGAAATTTGAGTTCGACCAAACCACTTGGTCGAACCCAAGGTCAAACTCGAAGCCTAAACAGAAGCAGTACCTGTTCGACCAGAAAATATCCAGTTCGACCAATACTCTGGTTGAATCTGAGATCAGAAGCTGAGTTACAGAGGAGTTCGACCATGGATTCGACCTGTATGGATGAGTTCGACCAATCTGTTTGGTCAAACTAATGTGCGAAAACTTATCAAATTCGTATTTTTACACCTTCAGTGCGCGTGATTGCTCAAGAAGCCCATCCAAGGCCCGTAAGGAGAGTTTACAAGTATAAAAGAAGAGCTTTCGCAGGAGGAGAGGAGACATAAAACATTCATCATCCATCCTTGAGGAAGCCCTGCCATCATCCGAAGGAGTCGTGAGGAGAGGTTTGTCTGGAGAGTCAAGTAAGATTATACCAACTAACCATGATTGTTCTTAGATCAATCATGGGCTAGAACAACTTCGGTAGTTCTAGGATTATAAAAGTTTATATGTTAATTGATTTTCCATGTGTAAACTCCGTACAACACTACTTGTGGTTTATTCTTTATAAGATTGTGCCTTTTTAATTCATACTCATGGTTGTTTTGTGCATCTTTAACTGTTATGTAGAGTCTAAATACATCTCTTGGTTATTGATTGAGTGCATTCACAGCTGAGCAGGATTTCTTGTTATAATTCTAAGTGAAGGGATTCCGAAGTCTTATTAGAACTATCTTATATAGATACTTATTAATTGAATCATATTCGGGTTAATAAGTAGGATAAAGAGTATAACTTCATAGTACCTAAAAAGGGAGATCATATCGGGTTAGAGTACTAAGTGCATGGGAAATAATTGATACTGATAGTACCTACAAAGGGGGGTGAATTATATCTCTTGCTCCTAGGATATTCACACGTGTCATGCGCTTGTTTACTTGTGTCTATAGGGTTAACTTGCATGGTTTAGTGATGCGTCCATAGACCACAAGGTAGAGTCGGACAACAACACATGGAAAGTATATTAATCAGTAAAACTGGATTACCTGACGAACTACTTTATTAATTACTTGATCACCACCGAAGTTTCTCTATTGCTTGTTTAATTACTTTGCTATCTTAATTCATGTTATTTAGTTAATAAAAAAACCAAATCAATTTACCCACATAGTCTTAGTTAGCTAGAAATTAATCGAATTGATAATATTCCATCTTTCGGGTTCGATAAACACTTGGTTGCCCAATCAAAACTACAATCGATATCCTTACACTTGAGGATTATTTTGTGTATTGAGAAAACGCCCATCAGTGAACCAATGTAGCGCTGCAAAACATAAGCCCCCAAGTTGAAGTGGACCCCATTCATCATACACCAAAGGACATACAATTCTCCTCTCGGAATACACCCACCCTCAGCTCGGGCAAAAATGGTGTTTTCGAGGATCCTATCTATATACGAAATCACCGGATTTCGAATAAAAGCAGCCCTCAATCGCTGTGGATCATAAGCCCCTTGTAAACCCGTGATCGATCTCCAGAACTCATCAGCAACAAAGCCTTCGTCCTCATATGTAGGTGCATCCTCCAGGCATCCAAACATCCTATTAAACTCACTAGCATACAGATATCTCAACTCACCTCCATGTCGGAACCATGCCGATGTAGGAAGAACAGAATCCTCCCGAATCACCTCTAGAGTACATAGCATCTCTGTTGTGATGTGGAAACACGTCTCCCTCTTCAAATCTATGAATCCATTGATTCCCACTTGGTTAAATATCCATCTGATATCATTGATTATGTACACCTCCACCATGGCTTCATCATCTTGGTATCGAGTTCGACAATCTTCCTTGAAATCGCTCACCAAAGCTCTTTCTTCTCATTCCAATCTGGTATTTTCAGCCCAAAATCCGATGGCATCTCCCCATCTTTCTTACTTTTCTTACTCGATTCTCCTTTCTTTGGTATTCCACTATCCTTTCTCTTCGAACAAGAAGCAATGCCTTTACCTACAAGAATTATACTTCAATACAATACATAGGCAAGAAACATGTATACCAATCTTAGGACTTATTATCACATAGATCCTACTCAAGACTTCAAATCATATGCTTAACAATTTAAACTCAATTCTGCCACAATCACACATGCATAACCAATAATACAATTATCTTGACACATGAAATCATGGAAAATCAACATTACAAGTCTTTAAGTATCAACAAGGAATCAAAATACCCACATGCTTCACTAGGATTTCTAAAAAGAATTTTAAAATTTTCCAACTCAATCCTAAGCTTCGACATTATTCTACACTTCAAATTTATCACCAATGTCACTCAAAATCAATGAGCCCATATGAAAATTAGTCAATTAAACTCAAGCCCGTGATATATGCATCATCAATTTCATAAAATTCCATCAATCTAACATAAATTGAACTCATGCAACTCCATATAATTTCAACTAACACACCCAATTTCATATTATAATTCAAACCAAGAACATGCTTAATCAACTTTCTAATTCAAACTAATCAAAGTACAATCCAATTCAAGGGTAATGAGTTGAGAAAACATACCTTTGTCTCCAGCCATGGGTATGTGAAAGTGACGAAGAACAACAATTCGAATTTGAGAAGAAAGCCCCAAAATTTGACTTGAATCTTCAATTTTTGATGTGGAATGTGTGTGGTTTTGGTAAAGAAAAGTGTTCTAATTAATTTGGATAAGAATCGTACCGTTCGGGATGGTTGCTCGAGAAA
Organism: Pogostemon cablin; assembly: GCA_023678885.1. Classification (NCBI taxonomy): domain Eukaryota; kingdom Viridiplantae; phylum Streptophyta; class Magnoliopsida; order Lamiales; family Lamiaceae; genus Pogostemon; species Pogostemon cablin. The sequence goes on from CM042997.1 coordinate 13,304,080, forward strand.
GGGTGGTAAGAAATGGTCGAGCAGAGCGGAAACTGACCTTATATTTGCAATTCTGCTATTTTGCTTGGATCGAGCGATTTGGTCGAGAAACTCTTCGCTTGGTCGAGCGGTGGCTCTGTAAGCTGAATCGGTCTCTGTACTCCGCTCGACATCTCGCTCGACCAAGATGTTCTGGTCGAGCGGCTATCATTTAGTCGAGCAGGACCTCTGTACTCTGAAAACTCTAGGATCCACCTTACAGTAGTCCGCTCCACCACCGCTCGACCTTCATGACTTGGTCGAGCGATACATTTTTGGTCGAGCGGCCTTTCTATGCTCTGATTTCTCGTGATTTCTTCATCCCCTGTAAAACTCAGACTAAAAAAAACATTATTCCTCATATGAAATAAAACAATAGCTAGGGAACCACTAATTAGACTTTAAAGTTAAGTGTACATAACTCCGCTCACACTATAAATAAAATACCACTGAACACTAGGCAAATTGTAAAAAAATTGACACATCAAAATCAGTTAAAGTTTTAATATACCGTAAAAAATCAACTCTCCTAGCAAACGTCACTAAGAAAAGATTATAATCTTGGTTCTACAATGAGGTAAGAACATCACACCCCCAAACTTAGTAAAAACATAGTCGAAACTAAGTTTGCAAAGAGATGTAATTGCCGATTAGTTAGCAACGCAAATATAAAAATTTCTTACGAACACAAAATAAATAATGTAATAAAATGGGAGAGTATGCCCCCAATAGGCGCTCATGTATAACGTCAGAGAGTCACGACAGTACAACTTTAATGAAGGTATCTTCAAAGACAACACAAGAATCATCCGGTGACTTAAAGTGCTTCAATCGATGCCCATTCGCCGCTATGATGTCTCCGTCTTTATCCATGATCTCAAAACTCCCCCCTCCGTAGGCTCTTTGTATAATGAAAGGTCCCGTCCACTTTGATTTCAATTTTCCTACAAAAAGCTTCAATCGAGAGTTAAAGAATAGTACCTCATCTCCTTCCTTGAACTCCTTGAAAGTGATATTTGAATCATGCAATTTCTTCATTCTCTCCTTATAGATCACCGAGTTCTTAAAAGCTTGACTTCTAAACTCATCCAATTGATTGATGTGAGTCAACCTTAAGTCCTTAACCTCCTTAATGGATAAGTTCAAACTTCTCATTGCCCAAAAAGACTTATGCTGAATCTCTACAGGTAAGTGACACGGTTTTCCATAGACGATTTGGTAAGGTGATATTCCTAGCACAGTCTTGTATGAAGTTCGGAACCCCCATAAGACGTCATCGAGCTTCATAGCCTAATCTTTCCTATTGGTCCCGACCACCTTATCTAAGATTTGTTTCACTTGCCGATTAGAAATCTCTGCTTGCCCATTCGCTTGAGGATGATAGGGTGTAGTAACCTTATGCTTTACACCATACTCCTTGAGAACTCTTTCAATAAGCTTGTTGACGAAGTGGGAACCTCCATCACTTACAAGTGCTCTAGGAACTCCATAGCGGGCAAAAATATATTTCTTCATGAATGACAAGACCGTCTTTGCATCATTCATGCGAGTGGGAATAGCCTCCACCCACTTAGAAACATAATCAATAGCAAGCAAAATGTATATGAATCCATTAGATGGGGAAAACTGCCCCATAAAATCAATTCCCCATACATAAAAAATCTCCACCACAATGCTTGGCTGAAGTGGCATCTCATCCCTCTTGCTTATGTTTCCCATGCGTTGACATCTATCGCATGTCACTACATAAGATTCACAATCTTTAAACAAGATAGGCCAATATAAAGCAGATTGAAGTACCTTAACTGCAGTCTTTTGGGCTCCAAAATGCCCTGCGTTAGGCTGTGCATGGCAAAAGTAAAGGACACTCTCCATCTTCATCTTAGGCATACACCTACGGACGATAGAATCCATATAAATTTTGTAAACGAACACATCATACCATATAAAAGTCTCAACATCCCTGTTAAATTTCGCAAGTTGATACCTATTAAGATCTTTCGAAATTGTACCTACGGAAATGTAATTGACATAATCAGCATACCATGGATCCATTCCTTGAGCAGCTATGACACAAGCTCTCTCCGCTCCTTCAGCAAACACTGCCATAATCTTCTCATCTGGGAACATCTCCTCTATGTATTCGAATGGCTCATCACAATGCTCCCTTATTTCTAATCTTGATAGGAGATCCACTAAAATATTCTCCATTCCTTTCTTATCCCGAATCTCCATATCAAACTCATGCAGAAGAAGAATCCATCGAATAATCCTTGGCTTAGCGTCCTTCTTCTCCATCAAATACCGGATCGCAGAATGATCCGTGTATACTACAGTCTTCATGCCAGCCAAATACAGTCAAAACTTGCTGAATGCATACACAACAGCTAGAAACTCCTTTTCAGTTACAGTGTAGTTCTTTTGTGCTGCATCAAAGTCTTACTCGTGTACTAGATGGCGCAGAGCTTCTTTTCTCTCAACTGCCCGAGCACTACTCCAAGTGCGACATTGATGCGCATTTTTTTGCACGCAAAATTATTTCTCCAAGTATTAAGGATATCAATTGCAGCTTAAGTAAGCGACCAAGTGAATATCGAACCCATAGGACGACGTATTATTAATTAAATCATTTACTAAATTAATTAAGACAAGATGGCAATTAAGATTGAGTTTTGAATTATTTCCCAGGCCAATTGGTACTCTAACCCGATATGATCTCCCTTTATAGGTATTATAAAATTATCCTCTTTATCCTACTTAATAACCCGAATTCAATTCAATTAATTAGTATTCATATATGATAGTTCTAATGAAGCTTCGGAGTCCCCTCACTTAGAATCATAATATGGAATCATGTTCAGCGGTGAACGCACTCAATCTACAACCAAGACATATATTCAGACTATATATACCAATTAAAATGCATGATGTGCTATCGCCGGCACCCAAAAATAATACTTATAAAATTTTCGAACAAATCCACTAAAATATAGTAGGATGAGTACGAGTCGAACCCAAGGGAGTAATTGAATTTAATGTGTTTTCAAATGAGTAACCGGAGGGGGGGTTTGGATTGAATTAACAACTAATAAACATTAAAACATAAATAATTAAAATAGCAAAAGATATAAAAATAAGATAAATAAATAAAATTGAAAACCTAGTCCAAGGATTTGATTCCCCTCCCATATCCTAATTCACATGTATCAAATTCCTAAAACACCAACAAGTTCATAAACTCAAGCCCCTAAGCTAACGGTACGACCAATTAACTCGAAATATCCTTAAGATTAATAACGTAGGGTACGACCTCTAGATTAAACTATTCCCGAGTGATCCTATGGATTCGAACTCGACAATGCATGAAAATTTAGATATTAGGACTACTTAATTTATCTTGGTCAAATCTTTTTGGTAAGTTTCCTTTTTCTTTTCAAATCAAATCCCTCCTTAATTTATCTTGGTCAAATCTTTATTTTTCTGCAATTAAAATTATTGTAACAGTCCCACATAAATAAATTATGTGACTGTACAGTTTCTCGTAATTAATATAAAATAATCACAACTCACATAAAAATATATATGAATTCATCTAAAATAATGAGGTAAAATTACGACTTATCAAACTACCCACACCTAAACCTTTACTTGTCCTCAAGCAAAACAAAACCAAAACAAGGTATAAGAAAAATGACAATCATATGCAGGTGATAGAAAAATTATGACACTTTCAAGAGAGTCCAAATAAGTTACACCAAATACAAATAAGTGATAGAATGTCGCACAAAAATTTCGCAACTTATGTAAAATATGAAAATTCAAGAATTCATGCCTCACAATGGTTTCGCTCATTAACGCTCAAATATAAGTAATGAGTAGCAAAACACTCAAAATTAAACAAGACATTACCATAAGCTTGCTCCCAAATCAAATCTCCACCAAGTTCAATAAGCATTGCGCGAATATCAAAAGGACTTTTAAATGGTTGTAATGGGGCTTGGGATAAGGTGGGATAAAAAGGATTAGTAATATTAAATATACCACTTTGCAAATTGTGTTAATCATATAAAACGTACATCAAAGGGATACATCTTGCCATTCTCATTTTTTCCACATCCACTTCTTCATTTTTCTTGTATGAAAATCCTGCATTCTCTTCAAACCAAATGTACCCACACCTGTTTCTTTTACAAAATTTCGAAAAAAATAGGGCAACACTGAAGGGTTCAGTGTTCGTACATTCTGGAAAATTCTGCAAAATTTGCAGCTCATCTGCCAATTTTCTTTTCAATTTCAGAATTCTTTTTTTCTTGTTTTTCTGGAGTTCTCACTTGATCTTTTTCCTTTTTTCCACTCCAAACTTTTTTTCTTTCTCCAATTTTTTTCCTTTTCTTCTCTTTTTTTTTCCTTCTCCATTTTTTTTCTTCTTTTCTCAACCATCATCTCCCCTTCATCATAAATTCAATCACAACAAATACTTTTCAATGAATTCCACAATATGCAAAATAGTAGGAGGTTCAAATGGAAGAGTTCAAGAAAGAAATGGAACATGACTAAATTGATGTGCTTATTCATCAACGAAAAGGTTAGGCTCAACTTGGCTCTCCTAAAAGATTTATATGATTAGGTAGGTAAAAAGAAGGCCAAAATACGGCTTGCCTAGGTGCCTTTATCATTTAAGTACACATTTGTCACAAAAATAATAAGACAAATCCAACAACTCACATGTATCGGTACATCAAATCCAACTCTCTTGTCATGCCAAAAATTTCACATATCAAAGCACAATTTCATCATAAATCCAACACCATCTTCTCATATTCACAAATGTAAAAATATGATTCCAAATGAATTATTATATGCACTTGTAATTAAATAAAAAAAATTGCAACTTCAAGTACCACTCAATACACCTAACCTATCCACACCTAATTATTTTTTCTTGCCCTCAAGCAAACAAACTCAATAAAATTCAAGGGATAATCAAGTACAAGAGTGGAAAGAAGTCACCGGGTTAAGCCCAATTTGATTGACCACATGTTGAGATTTTTTTCTCTTCTTTTCTCCAAAAACATCATCAACATAATTTTCACTTCACTCCATAGCCTAAAAATAAACACCCACCAAAAGAACAAGATTATTTATTAAAATAAATAAAATTCAAATAAAAATAAAAATCTAAGTTGGGTTGCCTCTAAACAAGCGCCTTTTCTTAACGTCATTGGCACGACGTTCACTTCCCTTTCACGTAATAGGAGTAAAATGTTCAAACCAATATAATGATCTTATTGGTTTGAGAGAAGTGTTCTCTCCCTTCAAAATTATATAGTTCTTGGTCAGCCTTAACATGTCAAGCTCCACAGAAAATTGTTTGATCGCATCAAGAAAAGGATCTTTAATCTCATCAATGCGAAACACTTCAATTGTCTTCTATACTTGAGGATCTTCAACCTTTGGCAACCTATATAAAGATGAAAATGAATCAGAATTAGTTGAATTTAATTCGGGCAGCTTTTCCTCATTTTCGTTTCCAACAGAACTGACACTGAAGGCTTTCATATCAGTTTTCTGCACATAATCTGCAGAATTTTCAGCCTCTTCATCCTCTTCAATTTCGGTTTCCATCTCCAAATTCTCATCATGGGTGGACTCTTCAATACATTTCTCATGATTTCTACTTTGTTGTGCCACCATACGTTCAACCTCGGTCCTTAATTGGCTACATTGGCGCTCCAAACTCCAAAGACTCAATTGAGTTCCTTGTTGAAATATTAAATTACTAATTTTCATCCATTTCAATAAGGACACTAATGAAGCCTTTGAACTTTGTTCATCACCATAATACCCATCATCCTCATAATAGCATTCACTATTATTGAAGGATTGGGGTCTTTGCTCATAGTAGTCATGACTTTGATATTCATAAGATTGATTGTGATAACGGTCCCATATCGGAAATTGTGATGCCTTCCTTGATTGCAAGTGTTGACATATGGTTGATCATTCCAATGTCTTTGGAAATTTGCACTACGAGATCTTTCAATCAAAACTGGACAATCATGATTGGAATGGAGAGTGATTGCACACATCCAACATGGCTAAATATTTTGACCATAAAAACCATGATATTGATCCATTAGAACTAAGCCTGCATGGGGAGAAAGTGATTATTCATGAAAAAATAGAAAAATAAAAACAAGGCAGACCTGACACTGAAGAGTTCAGTGTCAGTGCACTGCTGGGTAAAAATTCAAAAATAAATAAAATAAAAACACAAAAAATTCAACAAAAATTCAGGATTACTACCTGGCAACGGAGCTAAAATTTGATGTGCTATCGCCGGCACCCAAAAATAATACTTATAAAATTTTTGAACAAATCTACTAAAATATAGTGGATGAGTACGGGTCGAACCCAAGGGAGTAATTGAATTTAAATTGAATTTAATGTGTTTTCAAATGAGTAACCGGATGGGGGGTTTGGATTGAATTAACAACTAATAAACATAAAAACATAAATAATTAAAATAGCAAAAGATATAAAAATAAGATAAATAAATAAAATTGAAAACCTAGTCCAAGGATTCGATTCCCCTCCCGTATCCTAATTCACATGTATCAAATTCCTAAAATACCAACAAGTTCACAAACTCAAGCCCCTAAGCTAACGGTACGACCAATTAACTCGAAATATCCTTAAGATTAATAACCTAGGGTACGACCTCTAGATTAAACTATTCCCGAGTGACCCTATGGATTCGAACTCAACAATGCATGATGATTTAGGTATTAGGACTACTAGGCTATGAAAATGGGGGTAGCGAATCATATAATTTCGTGATTTCAAGAGGTACTTCCTCATTTTGCTACTCGTTTCATAATATTATAATAATTACGGATTATAATATGTAAAATAGCTATTGAATACTCAATCACCTATGAGAGGGGTAGTCTACACAATCAATTGAAAAATCATAATTCATGTCAAAGCCAATCACAAAATAAATTCATAAAACAGGTTGATAATATTATTCATAATCAAACAGGTAAATTAATCTAAGGGAGGTTCACAATCCTCAGACTAGTAAACGGATTACATAATTGAAACTAAATTAAATTAAAAACATTAAAACCCGTGTTCTTCAACTAGTGGTGTGTCTTCTTCCCCAGGCCAATCTGCCTTCAACGTGCCACCCCGGATGTGGAATGATGAACAGCGTGAGATAATCTCCCAATATTAATATATGGATCCTTAATAAATTTATCTTTGACCTTCCTTCTTTGAAGAGTGTCCACGTTCAATGAATCTCTAATCTTTTTGGTAAGTTTCCTTTTTCTTTTCAAATCAAATCCCTTCTTAATTTATCTTGGTCAAATCTTTATTTTTCTTCAATTAAAATTATTGTAACAGTCCTACATAAATAAATTACTGTACAATTTCTCTTATTTTTGGCCTGTTTAGACAAGAATTAAAATAATTAAAATATAATGTGTGAAATAGAAATAAGTCATAATTAATATAAAATAATCACAACTCACATAAAAATATATATGAATTCATCTAAAATAATGAGGTAAAATTATGACTTATCAATGCACAAAACGACTGTGAATATGGATTAAGAAAGCACAATCATATATAAAATAAATCCACAAGTAGTGTTGTACGGAGTTTACACACGAAAGTTCAATTAATTCGTAAAAACCTTCACAACCCTAATTCTACCAAAAAGGCTCTAGCCCATGATGTTATGAAGAACAATCATGGGTGTTGGATAGATCTTACCCGGATGTCTGGAAAATTACAAGATAATTATGAAACAAAATAAACCCTAGATGCAGGAGTCGTCGCGTCCTTCTCCATCTTGAATCTTCCTCTTAGTTCTCCACTTGATTCCACAAATGAATCTTCAAAGTGATGGATGGATGGAGGAAAGGATGTGGATGATGGTTGTGGGTGATCCCCCCTTGTGGGGTGGTGTAGGATGGATGTGGCTCTCTCCAATTCAAAATAATGAATAATGATGTGATCTACATCCCCTTTTATACTTGTAAGCTCTCCTTATGAATCTTGGATGAGTTTTTTCTTGGAAAACACAAAAATACACGAAACACATACTAGGGGTGTAAAAACGCGCACAAATTCGGAAATTCTCGCTGGCAGCTGCGCGACTTCACGATTTTGAGCATAACTTTCACATCTGACCTCCGATTTGAGTAATTCTTACGCTCACGCAATCCTCTCTTCCTTGGCTTTCTATAAATATAAAGAACTCATAGAAACTCTAACATTTGCAGGTGTAACAAGTCACGCAAATTGACAAAGCCATTCTGTTCAGCACAGCGTGCGCGATGTCACCTCTTTAATCATAACTCTCTCGTTTGAAATCCGATTGGGGTATTCTTTATGCCAAAACGACCCTCTCTTGTGTGTCTTTCCAACCATATATTGCACTTCCAATTTAGAACTCCACATGAATACAGAAAAATTACAAATGTTGGACGTGCGTTTCAGAGCATCCTTGCACAAATTGCACATTTTCTCCAACTTGGCACTTTTGATCCCTTTTTCCACCTAAAACAAAATAAAACACCTCAAGTGCACCTTTTTCTCATATATATCGAATACAAGATACTTGTGCTAATATATAACAATAATTCTCATCAATAAGGTGTTAAATTGGACACTAAAACACGCTTATTTTCACTCTCATCAGAGATCACTTGCATCACACATGAGTACAAATAGCTGAGTCCAATCCGGTGTGATCAAGATAGGTGCAGTAATAAGCGCCTCTTTCAAAACTTGAAAAGCTGTTAGACATTCATCATCAAAAACAAAAGGAACATCCTTTTCAAGTAAGTGAGATAAGGCTTAGAGTATTTTGAGAAGTCTTTGATGAATCTTCTATAGAATCCTGCGTGTCCAAGGAAGGACCGCACTCCTTTCTCATTAGTAGGTGGTGGAAGCTTCTCAATCACCACCACCTTTGCTCTATCCACCTGCAATCCTTTAGCCAAAATATGATTACCAAGAACAATCCCATCTCTCACGATGAAGTGGCACTTCTCCCAATTCAAGACAAGATTAGTTTCTTAACATCTCTTCAATACATTAGATTGGTTAGACAAACAAATATCAAAGGAAGAACCAAACACAGAAAAATCATCCATAAACACCTCCATGATTTTCTCTGTCAACCCGTCAAATATGGCCATCATGCAGCGCTGAAATGTAGCAGGCGAATTGCACAATTCAAAAGGCATCTTCCTAAAGGCAAAGGTTTCATATGGGCAAGTAAAAGTGGTCTTTTCCTGATCCTCGGGTGAAATCATGGTTTGATTATAACCCGAATATCCATCCAAGAAACAATAAAACTCATACCCTGCTAGACGGTCAAGCATTTGATCCATGAAAGTAAGAGGGAAGTGGTCTTTGCATGTATTTTCATTCAGTTTCCTGCAATCAGTACACACAACATCCCGTAAGAATCCTAGTGGCTAAAGTTTCACCATCATCGGCTTTCACTATAGTCATGCCCCCTTTTTGGCTACAACATTCAATGGACTCACATGTCGACTATCACTAATGAGATATATAATTCCTGCATCTAACCACATTAGGATTTGCTTTCTAATCACTTCTTGAATTGCAGAGTTAACCCTCCGCTGATTCTGTATACATCCTTTGGCTTCATCTAACAACCTTATCTTATGCATGCAATACGATGGACTAATACCTTTCAAATCATCAAGAGACCATCCAATAGCAGACTTATACTTCCTAAGTACATCTAACAACTCTTCAAGTTGATCATCAGTAAGAGAAGAATATACAATTACTGGATATGTTTCATTGTCGCCTAAGTAGGCATACTTCAAGTGCTCTGGTAGCGGTTTCAACTCATCCTTCTTTTCTTCTTTTAGTGTGCTTTCTCTATCCAGAGGTAAGTACTGCCTAGTCCACTTCACTTCTTCTAACTTGGTTCTTTCGGTTCATACCTGTCATCACCCAAAGGAAGAAAGTTTTTAAGAAATTCGATACATATCTCATTGGAGAGCTCATCTAGCTCCGTAGTGAGAAAAGTAAGAGATTCTGCCAAGCATGTCTCTAAGGGATCCTTTGAAAGAATCAAGGACATGGCTTCTTTCACAATCTCCTCCACCACATCAATGCTGTAATACTGTGTCTCCATATGCATCTTCATTGCTTTGTCAAGGTTGAACAGAACCTCTTTATCATCCATGCGAAGTCTAAGCTCCCCCTTTTTAATATCGATCATAGCACTAACTGTGGCAAGGAATGGCCTCCCTAAGATAAGAGGAACATTATCCTTGTCATCTTCCATCTCTAGCACAAGAAAATCCATAGGAAAGACAAGCTTCTTTACTTTCACAAGTACATCTTCTATCACCCCCTTCGGAAAAGTCATGGACCTATCCGCCAATTGTAGAGCTACAATTGTGGGAGCGAGCTCTCCCAAACTTATCTTCTTAAATATAGATAAGGGCATCAAGTTAATGCTTGCACCAAGATCGCACAAAGCTTTTCCTGCCAGCCCCTTTCCGATTTCACATAGAATAGTGAAGCTTCCCGGATCCTTCAACTTTGTAGGCAGCTTTCTCTGAATGATCGAGCTACAGTTGTCAGATAGATTAACAATTTCAACTCCGTTCAAGCTCCTCTTTTTCAATATGATATCCTTCAAAAATCGAGCATAGTATGGAATCTCCATGATTGCTTCAGAGAAAGGAATGTTCAAGCTTATTTTGTTTATGATATCCGAAAACCTATTAAACTTTTCTTCCAATCCCTTCTTGACTATCCTGAAAGGAAATGGAGGAGATATCTTTGTCTTAGAAATCCCCTATTTATCACGTTCAACCTTCTCCGCCTTATCCTTCTCGGCTCTCAATCCTTGGCTCTTTTCCACTTCTTTTCTACTATCAGCTCAGTATTCTGCTCTTTTAAAGGTATTGAAGTATTCTAAACTACATATGTAACGTTCTGTACAGAAGTTGGCGACGCAGGGCCTTGCTCGACCTCCACTCGACCGAAAAGGTTTGGTCGAGCGATCTGGTAGTGGTCGAGCGAGGTATCTATGATCTAATTTTGCTTGTTCAAGTGTACAGTAGTCTGCTCGACCAGGCAATTCTAGTCAAGCGGTAGTGTTTTGTTTGAGCAGGATGTCTGTACTCTGGTCTTGACATCTTCGGTCTTCAGAATGCTGCTCGACCTCAGCTCGACCAAAATGGCTTGGTCGAGTGCTGGACGAGCGGGAATACAACCTCTCCATTTTCTGCTACTGGTGACATTGGACCTTCATACTGCATTCCTGACCTCAAAGTGATGGCGTTACAAGATTTTGGGTTTGTGATGCTTTAAGAAGGAAATTTATCTTTCTCAACTGTTTGCATAAGCTTGTTCATATTTCCCGCCATCTCTCCCATCAGTAATGTAAGGTCCTTCATCTGCTTTGATAATTCCTCATGATTTGAGTCTATCTTTACTCCCAAACGATCCACCCTTGCATTATTCCTAGACACATATCGGTTCATGGTATCCTCCAAACCAGGTTTTTCTTCTTCGACTTTAGCACCTGGATCAACACCAATAGGAGGTTGTACTGCCGCATTCGGATTGCTCCATGAAAATTCCTGCCTCCTTTGTTGTTGACAATTACCCAGGGGACCACGATTGTTCTAGTTTCGTTGGTAATTCCGGTTTCCTTGATGTTGAAACCTAGTTCCTTGAATACTTTGACCCATGGCATAGTTTGCTTCTTCTATTCCTCTTGGCTAGTTCCTTCATAACCAATATCCTACTGCATAATTGGTACTCGCTGCGCTATATCAGTAATTTGCTTTTGCTAAGACTTAAGTAGCTTGTTGATATTAGCCAAGCTAGAAACGATTTCATCCTCTCTACTTGACTTAACCATAGTGTGCTCAACCTGCGCTACTTTTCCAAGAACATACATGCCTCTCACTCTATCATTTGGCCAATCTCTTGAATTTATCGAAATATCCTCAAAGAGCTTTTCGGCCTCAATGGGTGACATTGTAAGCAGTGCTCCATTCGAAGAAGCATCAAGTAACACTCGAGAATCACAATCTAATCCATTGTAGAATATACTGATATACTGAGCTTTTGCCAAGCCATGCTGTGGACACCTTCTAAGCATGTCGTTGAATCTATCCCATGCTTCATGAAATTTCTCATTACCACCGATAGCAAATTGATTGATTTCTTATTTCATCTTAAACACCTTTGAAGGTGTCATGTATCGCTCCAAGAACTTCAATTTCAATTGCACCCAGGTAGTGCATTCAGCAGTATTAAGAGCATCGTACCAATCTTTCGCCCTTTCAGTAAGCGAGAACTTAAACAAAACAATCCTCCTTGCATCCTCATGATTCCCTGTACTTTTTTATGTACTTGCATAACCAAGGAATTTATTCAGATGCTGTTGAGGATCTTCAAAGGTTCCCCAAGAAAAGGGACTCCTTTCTATCATGCTGATCAGAGCAGGGCGAAGATCAAAATCCGCATCGGCTCCTCTTGCTCCTAACAGCCCCAAATTGCCTCCTCCGTTGTTTTTAAAAACCTCACGGATGGCAAGATTATCCGAATTCGCCGCCATGTTGACTTCTTCTGCTTCCGACTTGTCTCTGGTTGCAGCTTCAATCACTTGCGAATTCAGCTCTTCAACTTCAACTTCTAGATGAAGAGCTTCAGTTGGTTCCACGTTCTTGTTCTTCTTCTTCTTCCCTTCTTCATCCTCGATGATGCTCCAATTTCCGGATCAAAAGGTGCCAATGCTCCTGTCCTTGATCTAGTGTGCATACAACTAAAAGAATTAAGCATTAGAAATTAAAGACAAATTTGGAGTAGTTTCAAAATAAAATAAAGAATAATAAAATTGATAAGGCCAACCGTCCCTGGCAACGGTGCTAGAAACTTGATGGGCGTTTTCTCAACACACAATTTTAATCCCCAAGTATAAAGGATGCAATTGTAGCTTAGATAAGTGACCAAGTTATATTTATCGAACCCAAATGATAGTTTGTTATCAATTTATTATTATCTACTTTAAGAGAAACTATTATTGGCAATTTAAGTGGATAATAGTGATTAATCTACTAAACAGAATCATAAAATAGAAACATAGAGATAAACGAGAGTTAACAAGTGAGAAGATAGGTAGCTCTTCGGGCCATCCAGTTTCACTAATTAATCTCTCTTCCGTATGTCAATGTCCGACTTGACCTTGTGGATTATGGACGCATCACTAAGCCATGCAAATCTACACTATAGACACAAGTAAATATGCGTTTAACACATGTGAATCACCTTGGAGCAAGAACATAATTATACCCCACCTTTCTAGGTACTATCATTATCAATTATTTCCCGTGCACTAAGACACTAACCCGATATGATCTCCCTTTATAGGTACTATATAATTATCCTCTTTATCCTACTTACTTACCCGAATTCAATTCAATTAATAAGTATTCATATAAGATAGTTCTAATGAATCTTCGGAGTCACCTCTCTTAGAATCATAACATGGAATCCTGCTCAGCAGTGAACGCCCTCAATCAATAACCAAGATATGTAACAAACTCTACATAACAATTAATGATGCACAAAATAAATCTGAGTATGAATTAATAAAGCATAGTCTTATTTAAAATAAACCACAAGTAGTGTTGTACGGAGTATACACATGGAAGTTCAATTAACTAGATAAAAACCTTCATAACCTTAGAACTACCAAAGCGGTTCTAGCCCATGACCCTTCAAAGAATGTTCATGGTGTTTAGATAGATCTTACCCATAGTCTTGAAAATTACAAGAAAGATTAAGTTGTGAAGTAAACCCTAGATATGGCGCCATCACTTCTCACTCCGTCTTGAATCTTCACTTGGTTCTCACTTGATTAGCTGCACGAATCTCTCTCTACAGCTCTGTAGGATGGAGTTAGGGTTTTAATATGGTGTAGGATGGATGTGGAATCTAACTCCCTTTTTGATGTGATCGGCATCCTTTTTTATACTTGTAGAACTCTTCTTACGGACCTTTACTGGGCTTTTTCTTGGAAAATACGTCAATTCATGCACAGGAGGGTTGGAATTACCAAAAATAAGCACGCGTGTCCCTGCTCGACCAAACTGGCGATGTCGAGCGGATCTTGTCCAGGTCGAGCGATGGTTGAGCGGCCTCTCTGTTTGTTGAAACTTTGTACAGACCCTCGCTCGACCAAATCTACCCTCGCTTGACTAAAAGGCCTTAGTCGAGCGGATTCTCCTGAGGTCGAGCGGCATCTCGGACTTCGTGTTTTCTAATTCTGTGCACTTCTAACTTGTTTTTCTATATAAACATGCTCAAATAGCCTCAATTGCCTCTGATTCGTAGATTTCCCATAAACGTACCAATTTGCCTTAGTAATCGCCTAAAAATACTCAATTTCCACATAAATCAGGGCTCAAAACACGTGAATTATCACTCTCATCATGCACCCCTAATCTTGCACGGATATTAAGAAACGGATATTAAGAAATGTGATAGCTTTTAGAGGTATTGGTATGTTTTTTGTAATAAATAAATGAGAGTTAGATTCATTTTATGCCCTGTGGCTAAGAGAAACTTCGATTTTTGCCCCAAAAAAAATAAATGGTTAGATTTTGTCCTATAACTAACGAATTTTTTCAATTTTTTCCAAATTCGCCGGAAAGCCCCACGTGCGGCGCACGTGATACTTTAAATTGGGGCTTTACGTTGGGCTTTCCGAAGAAATTGGTCAAAATTGAAAAAATTCGTTATTTATGGGACAAAATTGAACCATGTATCTTTATTGAGGGCAAAAATTGAAGTTTCTCTTTGTTACAGGGCATAAAATGAATCTAACTCAATTTTTGTAGATTCTTGTATTTTCATGTTTCTAAGCATTTATATAATGTGAAAATATGCTACCCATATATATATTAATTTTTATTGATATTTTGACCATTATAATGACATAAAATACTACTCTTTTTAGGTTGTTTTTGGATTTCGTACAAAAATGCTTAAGCCTTTATAATTATATAGATTTTCGTATTTCCATGTTTTTAAGCATTTATATAATATAAAAACATTCTGCCCACCTATATTTCCATGTTTTATTACTATTTTTGCCATTATAATGACATAAAAAGTTTTTATGTCATTATAATGGCGTAATGATTTTCTATGAAATTCACAAACTGCCTAAAAATGGTATTTTTTATGCCATTATAATAGCCAAAATAGTAATAAAATATGGAATGTTGGTGGATAGGATGTTTTCACATTATATAAATGCTTAGAATCATGGAAATACAAAAATTTATATAATTGTAAAGGCATAAGGATTTTTCTACAAAATAAAAAAAACCTAAAAAGAGTAGTATTTTTATGTCATTATAATGATCAAAATAGCAAGGGAAAATTGAAATATATATGGGTAGCATGTTTTCATATTACATAAATGTTCAGAAACATGAAAATACAAGAACCTACAAAAATTGAGTTATATTCCCTTTTTTTGCCACGCAACTAAGATAAAATTCGATTTCTATCCAAAAAAAGATAAATGGTTCAATTTTGACCCATAACTCATGGATTTGTTCAATTTTGACCAATTTTGTTAGAAAGCCCCAAATTGAAGCCTCACGAGCACTGCATGTGGGGCTTTCTGGCAAAATTCGAGTTTTCTGACAAAAATTGGGCAAAATTGAAAAAATTCATTAGTTATGGGACAAAATTGAACCATTTATCTTTTTTGGGGCAAAAATTGAAATTTCTCTTAGTTACAGGGCATAAACTGAATTTAACTCATGAATAATAAAGTATGTTAGGTGTGTTACGCCAATAAGTGATATTATTAAAAAGACAAATGAAAACAAGATGGGGGAGGGGAAGAAGAATACCAGATGTTTAAAGTAATGACCAAGTCATGTAAAAAAGCCAAACATACGGTTGTCAGTCTATATCATCTAATTCTTCTTGCAATTTCATAGCAGCTGGAATATTTATAAGTTCATGCTGATTTGGCGTTGGGGTGCTGAGCTTAACTTGAAGATGATTGTTAGGCTTAATTGTAGGCTAATAGAAATCCTTTTTCCGCCTTCCTCATTTCTTTGTAACCTTGCTAAAAGGTGGATCCTCCCTGGAAGAGAGGCATGTGTAGTCAGTGAGCTTGCGTGTAGTCAGTGAGAGCAAGCTCAGTATCAATGTGTACAACGCCAGGATTCAAAATCTTAGGAAAAACATGAGATGAAGAGTGCTCTGTTGTCTTGGTATTAGCTCCATCCCTAGTAAGGGAAGGTGATGACAAATAACTAGGAGTTCGGAGGATTGCATATAATGAATCAAATGCATTGTAAATTACATCTTCCTGATTAAATAGGGCCTCCAATTCCATAGAGTCTTCAATATCGTAATCCAACGAACATGGGATTGGAGTTGTTAAAATATCTATAAAAGAATTTATAATATCTGGAGACAATCCAGATGAAATCCCACATCTAATTTATCCTTGCCTACGCTTATTGGAGCCGAGGCTGAAAGGTCATCTCTCTTGGCGGCTAGATCATCCCTAGGAGAGGGAACAATGGAAGCTGGAGCTGACTTTGGAGACACATTGATCAAAGCAGGAATTTGAGTTTGAAAGTAAGGCAGGGATTTTACCTTTGAGATCTTAATAGAAGGGAGGTTTAATGCACGCCTAGCTGCCTCTATATAATCCGGAGATGCTGTTAAATCAACCAAGCGAGGCTGATTAGTGCATCCCCATCGCGCACATCCACCATATCTACGGCATCCTCAAGTGCAGATTCATCATCCTTACCAAGATGTTCAAATCTGTTCTGCACTGCTGGAGGTGGATTCGAAGAAATCAGTCCAAAGCCAACATCATCACCTACCTTTTTCTGAGCCTCAAACGACTCGGGTGCAAAAGCAGGACTTGTAGTCTGCTCAGATTGGACAGTGGTAGACGAAGGCCCACCAGCAGCCACAACCAAGTCAGAACTCAGCGAATCAAAGGCCTGAATAGGTTGATTAGATGTCGCACGCCATTCCTTTTTCTTTCGAGATAATTCAGCCTCTTCCGAGGCACGTCTAGGGTTTTTCTTACAATCCTCAACAAGATGTCCTAAGATGTGGTAACCAAAATAGAAAAGGGGCACATGTTCGTACCCAATCGATACCTGGAAAGAATTGGAGACGGAGTTCAAGGTGATCGATTCTGGAAAATTAAAATCCAACAAATCGATGTCAATTAATACACGAGCAAATTGCCCTAACTTGCCACTTAAAGCACGATCATCAATATGCAGAGGCTTGCCAAGAGCAACTGCAATCAATTTAATAATCCTCTCTGTCCAAAGTTCAAAGGAAATTTCAAAGTGTTGGCGTTTGGATATTTGGTTAACATGAACTGTTAGGGTTCCATACATTTTTACAGCGGAAGCAAGAAAATAAGAAACGTATTACCTTTCACCAGGGTATGTTGAAGAAGATGGATTTTGCCGACAGCCTGCGCAGCATCACGATTTTGGCCATAACTCCCTCATCTGATCTCCGATTGGAGTGATCTACCCGCCAAAATGATCCTCTCTTCCGTGGCTTTCCAACGGTGTATCATACGTACAGTTCTGAGTTTCACACGATTTTATAAAATTCATGGGTATTGACAAACAGCAGCAGCAAACAACTTTCCGATCTTCTATTGTATTCCTAAGCCACGTCTTGACGCTGTGTGGGCAACGATCTACAAGACGAACTCAATCTGCAGTCAATATGCTTTTCACGGTTATTATGCATATGCTTCAGTTTACCGGACTGCTGAGATTGGCTATTTATAGGCTACTACAGGAACCAGGAGGAAAAATTAGGGTTTGAGCCTCCATTGGGCTTAACCATCCAAGTTTAGCCCAAAACTTATACTTAAGTCCAATAATAATAAATCAGTCCACTAAAGAAATATTATTGCACTGCCACCCTAATCTCAAATTACATTATGGGCTCCTTCTTATTATGTGCCCGTTAATCTTCCCAAGTTTAAGATTCAATGCCCATTAATTAATTAAGTTACTGACAACTCCATTAATTAATATATTTATTGAGAGTAGTACCACTCAACCTTATTATTATGCCAGAATAAATCCACTGGCAGGGTTTACATGATAATCATTATGAGCTCCTCAAGGGGACATCATCAACCAATTCCGTTAGGACACAGATTCCTTCTACAATCAACAGCACACCATAGAGACAACACCATCGCCAAACTCACCGAGCATATTGATTTAACTATTAAAATTACACCCATTGATGAATAGAAAAATAAATACTGGCTTACGTGTCGAGGTTATTGTATAGGGATTAAGAGTACGAACATCCATAATAACAGAGATCAAGTTCTATTATATAGTTAGTATAAATCGAACGATCTCAATGCGGTCCTGTTCAATACACAAAGTACACTAGTGCAATTTTATAGTCAAGACAGAATAATGCCAAATAACACTACAACCATATCGATAGATAGTCCCCGTCTATCTCGATTGTGAATATCTGTTTATACTTTATAAGGAGCAGATAATATGATATTCCGTGTGACGCCGCACACCACATTATCTACAGTATAAAGTAAATGAACTTTTGCAACAATATAATTGCTAACGTTTGATCACATGATTCCCATTTCAAATATTGTCAAAACATTATTCATACAAAAGCTAGACTTTTAGTATACAATCCAACAATCTCCTACTTAAACTAAAAGACTATGCTGGCATATTCGCTTCCATACATCTGATTACTACTCCCACTACATGACCATCAAAAGCTCTCTCCTCAAGGTCTTTGTAAAAGGACTTACTAGGTTATCATTGTTGAGAGTGAAAATAAGCTTTTTTTAGTGTCCAATCTAACACCTTTTTATAGGAATTGATGTTATATATTAGTACAAGTGTCTTATATTCAATATATATGAGAAAAAGGTGCATTTGAGGTGTTTTATTGTATTTTAGGTGGAAAAAAGATCAAAAGTGCAAAGTTGGAGAAAAGGTGCAACTTGTGCAATGGATGCTGAAAAACACACATCCAACTTGTGTAATTTTTTTCTGTTCTTGTAGAGATCAACACTGGTATTGTAATATATGGTTGGAATTCCACTGAAAAGAAGATTGTTTTGGCGTAAAGAACACCTCAATCGGAATCCAAATGAGAAAGTTATGATCAAAATGGTGACGTCGCGCGAGCTGTGCCGAACAGAATGGATGTTCTACTTTCCATGGCTTGATACAGATTCAAATCTTAGACTTTGTGTAAGTTCTTTTCTATGGATAAAAAGCCAAGGAATAGAGGATCGCGTGAGCGCAAGAATCACTCCAATCGGAGTCCGGACGTGGAAGTTATACGCGAAACGGTGAAACTGTGCACTACAGTTCGACCAGAATTTGACCTCCTCTGTTCGGTTTGACCACTGGTCATGGTCGAACTAGAAGCCTGGACAGCAAAAAATCGGGATTTTTAATCCCTGTTTGTGAATTTTCGTGCTTTCCAAGAAAAAGCCCATCCAAGGTTCATTAGGAGCACTTTCCAAGTACAAAAGGGAATATAGATCACACCAAAAGATTAGATTAGAGGAAAAGAAACACAACACAATCATTCTACACCTCACAAGGGGGGTTCACCCCCAACCATCATCCACATTCTATTCTCCATCCATCCATCACTTTGAAGATTCGTTCGTGGAATCAAGAGGAGAACCAAGAGGAGGATTTAAGACGGAGAAGGACGCGATGATTACCACATCTAGGGTTTAATTCATTTTCTAATTTATCTTGTATTTTCTAAACATCTGGGTAAGATCTATCCAACACCCATGATTGTTATTCGTAACATCATGGGCTAGAGCCTTTTTGGTAGAACTAGGGTTGTGAAGGTTTTTACCAATTAATTAAACTTTCGTGTGTAAACTCCGTACAACACTACTTGTGGATTTATTTAATATATGATTGTGCCTTTATAATTCATACTCACGGTCATTTTGTGCATCATTAACTGTTATGTAGAGTCTGAATACATATCTTGATTATTGATTGAGTGCGTTTACTGTTGAGCAGGATTCCATGTTATGATTCTAAGTGAGGGGACTCCGAAGCTTCATTAGAACTATCATATATGAATACTTATTAATTGAATTGAATTCGGGTTATTAAGTAGGATAAAGAGGATAACTTCATAGTACCTATAAAGGGAGATCATATCGGGTTAGAGTACCAATTGGCCAGGAAAATAATTTATACTGATAGTACCTAGAAAGGGGGGTGAAGTTATATCTCTTGCTCCGAGGTTATTCACACGTGTTACACGCATGTTTACTTGTGTCTATAGAGTAGATATGCATGGTTTAGTGATTCATCCATATTCCACAAGGCAGAGTTGGACATCAACACACGAAAGGGAGATTAATGAGTGAAACTGGATTATCCTAGAGCTACCTATTGTCCTACTTGATCCACTTTCATATTCTTCTAGTGTTTAATTTATTTTATTTGTTATTTAATTTTCAACATATTAGTTATTAGATAATCAACCTCAAAATCTTATTGTCTTGTCTTAATTGATTTAGTTAATAATTAAATTGATAATACGCCGTCCTTTGAGTTTGATATTCACTTGGTCGCTTGCTTAAGTTGCAATTGATATTCTTAATACATGGGGATTAATTTTGGATGCAAAGAAAATGCGCATCATGTTCTTGGAGCCATTGCCGGGGACGGCTGTTATTATTAGATTATTATTTTTAGTTGATCAAGACTTTTATTTATGATTATTTAATTCTATCTAACCTTGAATTTTCTGAGGTACTTGTGCACTAGAAAAAGACAGGAAGAAAAGGAACGAATAACACACTGAGCTAAACATGACCGGAGCAAAGCAGAATCCGGATGATGTTGTCATACGTGAAATTTTCACGAATTATGGGATTAGCAACATGGGGTTGATAGGAGCAAGGGGGTAAGATGATGATTTTGAGATACATCCCGCTCTTATTAACATGGTTGAAAAGAATCCCTTTTCTAGAGGTTGTTTTGAAGATCCATATCAGCATCTCAAAAGATTTATTGGTTATGCAAACACTCAGAAGGGTGCTGGAGCTAATGATAATGCTAGGTGGATCGTCCTATTCAAGTTTTCTGTCATTGATGGTGCAGAACATTGGTATGAGACTCTTGATGCCATAGATTGTACTACATGAGACCAACTGCAGCAGAAGTTCTTGGAGAGATACATGCCACCCTCAAGGATCTTAAGAATGAAGCAAGTGATCACCCAATTAGTAATGAATCAGGGTGAAAAATTTTATGAGGCATGGGATAGGTTCAAAGACATGCTCAGGAGGTGTCCACAGCATGGAATGTCTAAGGCTGAGTATATAAGCATCTTCTACTATGGATTGGATTGTGAGTCGCGTATTTTATTGATGCATCATCAGGACGAGCGCTGTTATCTAAGACAACACTTGAAGCAGAAAAGTTATTCGAAGACATCTCTATAAATTCACATGATTGGCCTACGGAGAGAGATAGAAGATCATATATACTTGCCAAGGTAGCGCAGGTTGAACATCAAGTGAAGCCGAATAAGAATGATGAGATCGTCTCTAATCTAGCTAACATCAACAAGCTACTAGAGTCCCAGCAGAAGCAGATTATAGAGTTGACACAAATGGAGCCTAGTATGAAGCAGCAAGAAGTGAATAGTGTTGAAGGTGCCTTCAATCGATACATGGCTGAGAATGATGCAAGGATTGATCGTCTTGTGGATACCATGAGTGTTGATCATGCAGATTTATCTAAGTAGTTGAAGAACCTAACTTGAATTATGGGGCAGATGACCGTGAACTTGAATCAACTGACACAAAAATTGGAGAATAAAACCATCACGTTGAGGTCTATAACACAGTACGAAGGACCAATGAAGCCAGAATCAAAATCTGAAGCGAAAGAAGCCCAATTCAACCCTGATTCGACTAGCACAAGTGGTCGAATTAGGCAGGGGAGGTCGAACTAGTCACCTGGGTTACATCCGGAAGAAGTAGAGGGTCAGTTCGACCAAAAACAAGTAGATTCGACCAGAAGCTCTGGTCGAACTCAGTTCGAATGCCACTGTTCAGGATGCTCTATTTTGTCTAATGCCTGATTCGACCACGATCACTCCAGTTCGACCAGAAGATCTGGTCGAACTCAGGACGAATCCCACTGTCCAGAGCACTATGTTTTGTCTGAAGCCCGATTCGACCACGATCACTATGGTTCGACCAATCCTGTTGGTCGAACCGACCTATTAGGGGGAGATCAAACTTTCAGGTTCTCAGTTTGACCACTATTCACCCAATTCGACCAGCAACCCAGGTCGAACCCAGGTCGAACCTTACCGTTCTGCACTATTTTTTGCACAGAATGCTACACATATTGTTCATGCTACTCGAGTGCCATCCCAAGAGCAGAATACTACGCTTTTAGTTGAAAAGAATTGGGAAAGTACAAAGAGGATGAGTGCCGAGAAGCTTAGACTGCAGATGGATAATGAATATGTGGTTTTCTCTCTTGATCATGCAATGAAGATGCACATGGAGACTCAATCATGCAAGAGAATAGATGTGGTTTCTAACTTGTTTTATCTTGATTTTTCTAAGATAGATGATTCTGAATTTAAGTGGAAGATTGACAAGGAGGTGTCTAGACAGCAATGGGAGGAAGAAAATTCCAAAGATCATATAATTGTTACCAAGAAATGTGAGGTGTTGAGTGCAGATAAGAAGACAGAAAGAAAGTATTTGAAGGTGAGGATGCGAGAAGACCGTCCTCTATCATCGTGACTCTTCGACGTTAAACATGAGCGCCTGTTGGGGGCTTCCCTTTCATTTTAATGCTTTATTTATTTCATGTGAGTAAGAAATTTTTATATTTGAGGTGCTTACTAATCGGTAATTACATCTCTTTGCAAACTTAGTTTCAACTTACGTTTTTACTAAGTTTGGGGGGTGTAATGTTCTTACCTTATTGAAGTACCAATAGTATAATATTTTCATTGTAATGTTTGCTAGGGGAATTGATTTTTTGCGGTATGTTGAAACTGTAATCGGTTTTGATGTATTGATTTTTTGTAATTTGCCTAGTGTTCAGTGGTGTGTCTAGTGTGTGGAGTAGATTAGATAGTCAATTGAGTCTTTCTTATAGTTCTCATATTTTATTATTGATGAATCATGTGATGAAGTGTGATTGAGCTTCGATGATTAAAAAAGGTAAAAGAGTGGTAAGATGACCGAGTTGAACAACTCGAGGAGCTCGTGCATACGCTTTGAAGGAGAAAAATCTGGTGCCCTCGTTTTCTTATTCTAATTTTTTATGTGTGCTTTTAATTTATGGAGTGGAAGGATGGAGTTTTTGGTTTTGGTGGTCCACATGAGCTTATATTTTTAATTGTGCCTAAAATTCATATGCTTTTGAAATTGATAAGGGAAATGTACTTGAGTTATATTGTGATATGAAGTTCTATGTGTACTTGTGGGATATTACTTATTATGAATAGTGCTCTATTACTTGTTAAAAACCCATGTGAGATTTTGAGCATCGTTTATTCATGTACATAATCACATGATGTTTCTTTTCTGGTGAGTATCGTTATTGTGTGTGTATTCTAGAACTTGCCTCTTCTCTTACTTGAACCTACATGTGTGTTAGATGATGGGAGATGATTTTAGGTCATCCTTGAATTTATGAGTCACTTTGCCAAATAATTTCCTACCAAATAATTATATATCCGTAGCTTTTGAGCCTGAAAGCCTTATTTCTTTGGCAACCTACGAAGATAGCCACTTTGATATCCTATTTGAGCCTTAAATTCCTATATTTAGTGGAGAATTAAATACTGTCAAAGTGTGTGAATTGATTTTCATGGAGTTTGGAAGGAATAAAAAATATTTGGAGCTGTACAAGTGATAATGAGCTGAAAATAAGTTGCTTAGGGGTAGTGTGATGCGCGTTTTCGTTGCATGCAAAATTAATCCCCAAGTATTAAGGATATCAATTGCAGCTTAAGCAAGCGACCAAGTAAATATCAAACCCAAAGGACGGCGTATTATTAATTTAATTATTTACTAAATTAATTAAGACAAGATGACAATTATGTTTGTAGAATTTAATTATAATCTATGAAACAATTAATTAAAATAACAATTAAAATAAAATATCACTCGAAGAATACGAAAGTGAATCAAGTAGGAGAATAGGTAGCTCTAGGATAATCCAGTTTTACCCATTAATCTCCCTTTCGTGTGTTGATGTCCGACTCTGCCTTGTGAAATATGGACGCATCACTAAACCATGCATATCTACTCTATAGACACAAGTAAACATGTGTGTAACACGTGTGAATAACCTCGGAGAAAGAGATATAATTTCACCCCCTTTCTAGGTACTATTAGTATCAATTATTTTCCTGGCCAATTTGTACTCTAACCCGATATGATCTCCCTTTATAGGTACTATAAAATTATTCTTTTTATCCTACTTAATAATCTGAATTCAATTCAATTAATAAGCATTCATATATGATGGTTCTAATAAAGCTTCAGAGTCCCCTCACTTAGAATCATAACATGGAATCCTGCTCAGCAGTGAACGCACTCAATCAATAACCAAGATATGTATTCAGACTCTACATAACAGTTAAAGATGCATTAAACGACTGTAAGTATGAATTAAAAAGGAACAATCATATATAAAATAAATCCACAAGTAGTGTTCACTACTACAAAACTGTGAATAAATATCGGTTATTAACTTATATCTATTCAGCTATTCAGCCATTATAAATGGAGGCGATATTATAGGTATGTTAAATAGATATCGGTTATTTGACCGATATCTATGTCTATTATAGATATCGATTATTAAACGATATCTATGAAGAAAAAATCAATATTAATAAGCTTGATATTAATTGTATTGAAGAATAGATATCGGAGAAAGACCGATATCTATGTCTATTATAGATATCGATTATTAATCGATATCTATGAAAAAAATACTGATATTAATTAACTTGATATTAAATTTATTAATGAATAGATATCGTTGAAAAACCGATATCGTTGTATAGTGTAGATATGATTAATGACCGATATCTATTTGGAAATTCACCGATATAAATAGAGATTATATTAAACATAAGGTAGAATAGATATCGGCTATTCACCGATATCTTTCTTCCAGAATACTTCATCGTATATATCCATTCATATTAACCTGCTTTATTTATTTAACAATATAATATTCTAATTTAAATAGAATTTCAAATAATGCATCCATTTCAACAATATTTCATTCATCAACTAAATATTATATTTGAGAAGTATCCAAATTCAATGTCAAACACTCCAATATTCAAAATACTTGATTAATAATGAAAGAAAGTACAAATAAAATACATAAATGTTGCATGGAAAAGTCCTATCCCAACTACAAAACATGATGGAAACCTTTTTGATTGATAAAATCCTCTACGTCGCAGCTTGCTCTACATACCTATTTCATAACTCCTATGACTCATTATCTTACCATCCATACCTATTTCAACATTTTCTTGATTGTGCATCACCATTTTCCATTCACATCCATTTTCAACATGATTAGGTGTCGTCTCGATGAACGCCTCCACATTCGTCGTCTCCACCTCCTTGGTTCGCCTCGCGATCTCCCCGTTAGGCAGAGTACTGCTGGCCATGATCTTCTCCACATCGTACCAAGAAATATCGAAATTGGTCACAGCATTCACACCCCTGAACTTGATTGCAGCTATGTCATAAGCTTCTGCAGCCTCTTCCTGTGTACCTAAAAAGAAAATTATTTGAAAAGCAAAATGAAGAATGTCACAAAACAAAGACTTTTCTGATTCTTCTTTATCATTTTGTCTCATGAAAACAGCCTTAAGAAAAGCTAAGTCCCCACTAACAGTCAAAGTTGTTGTATCATTAGCCTTTAGAAAAACATCATCACTACACTACTCATTCAAATTACTTACTGCACAGATCCCATATTCAGACAACATACACACAGATGAACTAAACCCATTCAAACACAACAAATTATTACAACAAAAATTTCTTCAACTTACTGAATGTTCCAAGGTAGAGATCTTTGTTACCAGCAACTCTACCTATCCTAGCTTACCATCTCCCATGCTGATGTTGCCTGCAATTAAAACCCACCCATTTTCTTACAAAACTTGTTTAAGGTTTTAAAAATTAATTAATAATAAATAAAAAAACCAACCTTATGACACCTCGGTAAATGAAAGCCCCCCTTGAGAAACCACTACTTCAGATTGTTCTAGATTATTTTCCTGCATGAGAATTCTAACAAACAAACTCTAACAGATCCTTATTTCTCCTTTTCATTTTCTCTTGTTAACAAACATTTAAACAATTAAATGCCCTTCAGAGTTCAGACCATAATTTCTATGTAAAGCAAGATGTGTATTACATATTAAAGGAGAAGGATAATATACAATGAGAGAAATCACAAAGAAATCTAAACAAGAACGAACAGAATCATTCACAAAGAAATTAACCAAAGGATTCATCAACTCAAGAGGCATTTCGCTTCTGCAAGATTAATGTCCTAATTAACCAAAATTAAGCTCTACACAGCTCTAACAAAGAAGCCCAAAAATCAGAGAGGGAGCCATGTACAGTTTTCTCTATCTCTCTCTTCAATCAAATCTTATGAAAAACCCCACTCTCACTTCTATTTCAATATCATAATCATCCTGCACTAGTCTGACACCTTGCATTCATAATTATAAAAGAAGAAATGGTTCTAGATGAACCATCAATAGCTGTATTCAATTAAAAACCACAAAAACATACTGTAAAAAAAACAAAGAATTATCACCAAGCCCAGTTCGCAGAATCACAAGTCTCACAACCACAAGAAAAATTCCTTTCTAAAATTGGATGGAAACATATCTCTAAAATATGAAATCAAGAACAATCAGACACTACTTTTGTAAAATTCCGCAGACTAAACACGGGGAGAAATTGGGGACGTGGAAACGTGGGTAGGAAAACATATTTGATTTAAAACACATACCATATTTCAATCGAATGTGCAGAAGAATGAACCAATACACTACCGGAGAACACGATTTCAATTGATATATGCTCAATCTGCAGTAAAGAGAGGGCAGCGGGTTGAGAGTGGGGAGCAGGGGACGAGATAGATGCCAACGGGAGCAAGAGACGAGCACGGCTGCCGACGGGAGCAAGAGGCGAGCACGTTAAGAGTGGGAGAAGTAGGAGCGTAAGATTTCGACGGGAATAAGAAGCGAGGGCTGCCGGCGAGAGCAAGAGGCTAGCATGGCTGCCGGCGGAAGCATGAGGCCAGAACGGGTGCGCCGGTGGGAGTAATCGCAGGCTAGAAGATGTCGCGATGAATTAGTGTTTTAGGGTTTTGAGTTCAATCAAAATCTGCAGATGGGGGGATTGACTTTAATTTGATGGAAATGTAGTTATGTTTTTAACATGTTTTGCTTTAATTTAATTTGATGAATTAATACACACAAAAACATGTTTTTAAAGTGTAAGGAGGAAACATGTTTGTATTTTTTTATTTTTTTTAAATTAGGTTATTAAAAATAAAATATAATTTTAAAAAATATATATTAATTAATATCAATGAAAAGATATCGATTATAATAACCGATATCTATGTAATGTATAAATATCATTAATAGATATCACTAGGCAATTACTGATATTAATTAGAATAATCTTATCAACATAGATATCGGTTGTAGAATAGATATCGGTTACTGAACCTATAGATATTAATTTTAAAAATAACCGATATCTATTTAGTGTTATCTATTCACAGTTTTATAGTAGTGGTTGTACGGAGTTTACACACGAAAGTTCAATTAATTAGTAAAAACCTTCACAACCCTAGTTCTACCAAAAAGGCTCTAGCCCATGATGTTACGAAGAACAATCATGGGGGTTGGATAGATCTTACCCATATATCCGGAAAATACAAGATAAATTAGTAAACGAAGGAAACTCTAGATGTGGGCATCATCGCATCCTTCTCCGTTTTAAATCCTCCTCTTGGATTTTCTCTTGATTCCACAGACGAATCTTCAAAGTGATGGATGAATGGAGGAAAGGATGTGTATGATGGTTGGGGGGTGATCCCCCCCTTGTAGGGTGTAGGATGATTTTGTGGCTCTCCCCAATCCAATATGATTCTATATAATGTGTCTTCTTGGTGTGATCTACATCCCCTTTTATACTTGTAAGCTCTCCTTATGGACCTGGATGGTCTTTTTCTTGGAAAACATGAAAATTCACAAACAGGGGGTGAAAATCCCTTAAAAATCAGATCTACGTGTTTCCGTTCGACCCAAGTGATTCTGGTCAAACGGAGGTCGAACGGATCTCCTCTGGTCGAGTAAGCTTGTGCAGTCTCACCGTTTCACGCATAACTTTCACATTCGACCTCCAATTTGAGTAATTCTTATGCTCACGCGATCCTCTCTTCCTTGGATTTCTATCCATATAAAGAACTCTTAGAAAATCTAATATTTGAATATATAACAAGTCATACAAAGTGGAATAGTCGTTCTATTCGGCACAGCTTGCGCGATGTCACCACTTTGATCATAACTTTCTCATTTGGATTCCTATTGAGGTGTTCTTTACGCCAAAACGATCTTCTCTTCTATGGCATTCCAAATATTTAACATACTTCCAGTTAAGAGCTCCATACGAATACAAAAAAATTACACAAATTGGAAATGCGTTTTTCAGCATCATTGCACAAATTGCACCTTTTCTCCAACTTGGCACTTTTGATCCCTTTTTTCACCTAAAACACAACAAAACACCTCAAGTGCACATTTTTCTCAAATATATTGAATATAAGATACTTGTGCTAATATATAATAACAATACTCATCAAAAAGGTGTTAAATTGGACACTAAAACATGTTTATTTTCACTCTCGTCATAGTGCCCGAAACTGGTACCCCGAGATGTTAGAGGTAGTACCCGAAATTGGTACCTCAAGAAAGGAAAAAAAAAGGAAAGAAGGAAAAAATTTTGAGCTTGAAGAAAAATGAGAGAAAAGAAAATTAAAAGAACATGAAGCTGGATAGCCTTGAAGTGTAAAAATCTGTAGTACAAAAGATCTCCGATTTTAATTCTCTACTAATTGAGTCACTTTATCCATATGTTTCCTACCCTTACCAAAGAGCCAACATTACATCCAAAAGAAAAGTCCTTTTTGATCCTATTGTCAAATCATACTACTAGTGGTAGAGATTTTGAGATTTTTGGCAAGCTTATGGTTACGCATGCACTTGAATCGAATTTGAGTGTAAACACCTTAACCCATAAGTGTATATCTTTTATACTTGAGTGCGAGTGATATATACTTCCCGTGAGAACATGTGAATGGAGCATTTGAATTGGTGGTGATTGTCTTGTATGCTATGAATTGATTATTACATTTAATGAGAGTTGCATGACCTAAGTTGAGGACAATTGTATTTTGAATGGGATATTGGTCATAGTCCTTATTTTCCCGCTAATTTTCTTACTCTCTTTCTCTTTCTTTTTATTTTGTTGCCTCGGGATGAGCAACGGGTAAGTTTTGGGGATTGTTGAGAGTGAAAATAAGCGTGTTTTAGTGTCCAATCAAACACATTTTTATGGGAATTGATGTTATATATTAGTACAAGTGTCTTATATTCAATATATATGAGACAAAGGTGCACTTGAGGTGTTTTATTGCATTTTAGGTGGAAAAATGATCAAAAGTGCAAAGTTGGAGAAAAGGTGCAACTTGTGCAATGAATGCGGAAAAACGCACATTCAACTTGTGTAATTTTTCTGTGTTCTGTGACTGAAAATAGGATCGTTTTGGCGTAAAGAACACCTCAATCGGAATCCAAATGAGAAAGTTATGATCAAAATTGTGACGTCGCGCGAGCTGTGCCGAATAGAATGGATGTTCTATTTTCCATGGCATGGTACAGATCCAAATCTTAGATTTTGTGTAAGTTCTTTATATGGATAGAAAGCTAAGGAATAGAGGATCACGTGAGCATAAGAATCACTCAAATTGGAGTCCGGATGTGAAAGTTATACCCGAAACGGTGAAACTGTGCACTGCAGTTCGACCAGAGTTCGACCTCCTCTGTTCGGTTCGACCACTGGTCGTGGTCGAACTCGAAGCCTGGAAAGCCCATCCAAGGTCCGTTAGGAGCACTTTCAAAGTATAAAAGAAGATGTAGATCACACCAAAAGATTAGAGAGGAGGAAGAGAAATACAACACAATCATCATACACCCCACAAGGGGGGTTCACCCCCCAACCATCAGCCACATTCTTTCCTCCATCTATCCATTACTTTAAAGATTCGTTCGTGGAATCAAGAGGAGAACCAAGAGGAGGATTCAAGACGGAGAAGGGCGCGATGACTACCATATCTAGGGTTTAATTCGTTTCTTAATTTATCTTGAATTTTCCGGACATCCGGGTAAGATCTATCCAACACCCATGATTGTTCTTCGTAACATCATGTGATAGAGCCTTTTTGGTGGAACTAGGGTTGTGAAGGTTTTTACCAATTAATTGAACTTTCGTGCGTAAACTCCGTACAACACTACTTGTGGATTTATTTTATATATGATTGTGCCTATTTAATTCATACTCACGGTCGTTTTGTACATCATTAACTGTTATGTAGAGTCTGAATACATATCTTGGTTATTGATTGAGTGTATTCACTGCTGAGCAGGATTCCATGTTATGATTCTAAGTGAGGAGACTCTGAAACTTCATTAGAACTATCATATATGAATACTTATTAATTGAATTGAATTCGGGTTATTAAGTAGGATAAAGAGGATAACTTCATAGTACCTATAAAGGGAGATCATATCGGGTTAGAGTACCAATTGGCCAGGAAAATAATTTATATTGATAGTACCTAGAAAGGGGGTGAAGTTATATCTCTTGCTCCAAGGTTATTCACACGTGTTACACGCATATTTACTTTTGTCTATAGAGTAGATATGCATGGTTTAGTGATGCGTCCATATTCCACAAGGCAGAGTCGGACATCAACACACGAAAGGAAAATTAATGAGTGAAACTGAATTATCCTAGAGCTACCTATTCTCATACTTGATCCACTTTCGTATTCTTCTAGTGTTTAATTTATTTTATTTGTTATTTAATTTTCAGCATATTAGTTATTAGATAATCAACCTCAAAATCTTATTGTCTTGTCTTAATTAATTTAGTTAATAATTAAATTGATAATATACCGTCCTTTGGGTTCGATATTCACTTGGTCGCTTGCTTAAGCTGCAATTGATATCCTTAATACTTGGGGATCAATTTTGCGTGCAAAGAAACGCGCATTAATCATCCGATGCAATCTAGACGACAACAACCTTCCCCTCATCATACGATTTCTCGTATCAGGTAGTACTTGCGCTCAATGTGTTTAAGTACCTTATGGGCTCATGATTCCTCCAAGTTTGCAACTGCACCATTATCATCACAATAAGTTATGATAACCATGAGCACAATCACATCTAAGTCCATTACGAAGTTTCTAGAACCACACAGATACTTTGGCTTCCATAAGGCTCCAATATTATCATATTTTCATGGTGGAGTCCGAAATATATTTCTATATAACACTCCTCCATACTATGGATCTACTTCCTAATTTAAACACATAACCTTGAGATGGATTTATTGTTGTCCCCATGATTTGAAAAATTTGAATCTAAGTAACCGTCAAGAATTAATGAATCTGTCTGGTAAGCCTACATATAATTTTCAGTCCTTCTCAGGCACTTCAAATATGTTTTACCACAATTCAATATTCTTGTTCCGGGTTACCTTGATACTCTCTGATTATGCCATAGGCAAAACAAATATCCTATCTCGTGCATAGCATTCCATAGATTAAGCTTCCTTATTGCCGAAGCATAGGGAATTGCCTTTATCTATTTTATCTCCTTTTGTGTCTTAAGATAAAAAACCTTAGATAAAGTAACATGCTAAAACGAGTAAGGATTATATCAATTCATGAAGCTCAAGATAAGCACGACATTCTATCTTGTGATCATTATTACTATGATCGCAAGGATATACTTTGCTTCTCTTAAGTCCTTCATTTCACACTGCTTTATTAACCATACCATACGCCCGACAATACTCTTTCATTGTTTCTAATGAGCAAGATACCATCTATGTACATCCAAAAAATACCACTATATTTTCGTCACTCTTTTCAACACACAAGATCCATCCGAGCATTGATTAAATCCATATGACTGAATTTTCTTATCAAAACGGATGTTCCATGATCTTGAAGCTTGCTTTAGTCCATCTATGGATACTTTTAAGCTTACATTCAAAATGCTTTTAGCCCTTTGCAATGAATCACTCGAGTTGCTTCACATAAATATTTTCATCAAGAGTTCAAATCAGGAAAGTTGTCTTGACATCTATTTGCTTTACCTCATAATTAATATGAGCAGCATTAAAAGAATTCGGATCGACATTATGTGATCGATCCTCTTTTAATTTTGTAGAGCCAAACATCCAATGGCTTTTACACCATTTAGTGATCGTACAAGCTTCCAGATTTAATAAGAAAATATTGTAACTTGCTAAGATGCTATATTTTGATCTTGTAGTGCTTCGTCGTGTCCATAGGACGATTTCATGTTTACTAGGGACCAAGTCTCACGACTCTCCCAAAACATAAATCTATTCGGTTGTAAAAAAACTCTCCCACTGCGTCAAGTTACTACATACAATTGTGTATCAGATGTGACACTCGATGCAGTTTACTTGTGGTATATCCTCTTGTACTATTGATACTATACTGTGTTTTTCCTTCTCACTTACTTTAGAACAATTTAAACATGGCTTCGTGATTTATTACATAGCCCCTTTCCAAAAATCTAGTGTTCATGTTAACAATCACTTTCTGATCTTTTAGACTATTAAATAAACCATCCTTCATTTTTCTCGGATATCCCACAAACATCATTCGACTTGTTGTTTCTAGTGCTTATCCATAAAATGAATTTAGTAATTTCAAATAATTCATCATCTATCTAACCATTACCATAAGAGTCTTATTCCTTCTTTCCACTATACCATTCAGCTGGAGTTTGCCCGGTGTTGACAATTTGGGATTCAATCCCAACCTCTGATTAATAGCTTCCACTTATCCTAAGAGGTACTCGCCATCACGATTAAATCGTAATAACTTGATATATTTTCCATCACGCTTCACTGCACCAGCCATGTACTTCTTGAATTAATCATAGTACTCAGACTTGCAGTGCATCAAATAAATATATCTTGTTTCTAGAATAATCTTCGAATATTCATAAACACTTCTCGCCGGGATAATCTTAGGATCACATAAATCAGAATGAACCATTTCCAACATATCTTTACATGGCTCTATACCCCTTTGCCTTGAAGAGGCAATTTATCATATTCACTTCCAAGCAAGACTTACAAGTTCGATAGTTTTCACTTCCAATAAACTTTACGATTCATCGGCTATCAACTTTCGAATATTGCTTAAGTAAAATGATCTAGTCTTAGATGCCAAAGTTATTTTTAGTTCATCTCCGAAGGTTCATTTCTCTTATTAAGATTAGACGACGCATTATTAATTACTATTTGTTGCACCATGGGATAAACATGATTTAAGAGTTAACAAATTGTCACTAATGTACCATAACAGATTATTGCTCCAACCTTCATTATAATGAGCATGTCATTTAAATGAAATAGAGTATCCATCAGTAATTACATAGAAACCGAAATAAAATTCTTTCCATAAAAACATACGTAAAGACAATTCCTCAAAACCAAATATTTATTCCTATCATAAAATAAACAAACAACTCCCACTACAACAGCCACTACTTTTGTAGTTTACCCATGTATTTAATTATCTTTTATCACTATGTTTAAAACATGTAATGATTCCGATATCTACACACAACGTGTCAGTAAACGTCATCACTAATCATGTTTCAACAATTAGTGAATAAAATACTAACCTTGTTCACTTCTTTGATGAAATTGGTTTTTCTTTGCCACATGTTTTGTCGGGAATTCTCCACCATATACAATCATTTGTATTTCAGGTAGAACTCGCTCAAATACTTAGACAAGAACAAAATTGACTTGGGTTTCCCCTTCAATTTCTTCTCCAAGTATTTCCAATTCTTTCATCAAGTTAACCATGATCTCTTGCCTTTCTAACTTACTCAAGTATCCGAAGAGTTTCATGAGACCATCATATTACTATGAACATCTCACCACTCCACTAGGGACTTAAATAGGCATTAGAGAGCATCCTTAGTGAGAACACACATTTTTATTTTCCTAAGCAGTAATATTTAAAATCAAGATTCTTTTCTAATCATTTATTATGGACCAAACATATATTTTCTTTTAGTTAACAATAAGCGAAATAAACAATTCAAAAATTCAGAGAATCAAGTAAATAAATACGACGATTAAACTCTTCGAATTTAAATTTTATATTGATTCCCTCAATAAACAATATAAAATAAATTCACCGACATCTCAAGCACCTTGAATTTGCATGCCATGTTAGTGTGGACATATACAAACCTGAACATTCGCAAGAGAAGGTTTTACTCATTAATTCCATACGTCATAATTAAACTTATGACTCAATAATTAATAGTCGATTGTCCTTTAGCCATGCAATTTAATAGCAGTGACTCTGTTAGGGAGGATATATACTAATTGCACTTAAGTGTATACCATTATTTGATACAAGTACGTTACCCAAGTTTTGTGCCTTATAGTTGAAGAAGACCATACGCACTCAAATAATTTCCTATAATCATCAATTATTAATTTATACCAGTGATCCGCAAATAAAACTCATCCGTTGGGGAGGAAGGCACTATAGCCGACTCATAAGCTTACTTGCATCGCATTACAAATAATAATTATTTCATAAAATTAATTCTAGTGAGCTGCAAATAAAACTCATCCGTTGGGGAGGAAGACACTATAACCGACTCATAAGCTTACTTGCATCACTTAATAAATCAACAATGGAGGTCGCGTGATCATGACCAATCCCTCTCCCACTTAGTTATTTAACACGAGGGTTTTTGCATACATACAATATAACATATATAATTATGCAAATAAACGTGTCATTATTATGGCAAATTAGGCAGTAAATCAAATAGCACATGCTTCCAAATATATATAATAATTGAAATATTAAAATAATTATAACATATTATATAAGGAAATAAAATAATGCCAAATAAAATGTTGACTTGGTCAACAATCCAAGCAATAACTTACACAACAAGTTGGAACATCTTGGGCCCCAAGAAACGAACCCACACACTGATACGCAGCAACCATGCCCACGCTCAATCCCAGCCATTTCACTACCTGCCAGAAGAGCGTCGTTGGAAAATTCAAATGAACATCAGCCGCCCGTCAGTGCCCAGCTTTGCTTCCAGCCGATGGTCCGCTTCCAGCCATGCTGCACAGCAGGTCGGAATGCTGCCCTACCAGCCACCAGTCATCATTCGAACCAACAGCTCACTGTCGCATACCACTCCGGCAGAGGCTGGCGGTCGATTTCACGTTAATAAGCAGCCGTTGGCTTTTCTCATCCGTGCCGTCCACTGTCGGCGGGCATGCTGACAGTGGATGTCGGTTGTTTAAGACTGTTATTCCTGCTGCCGATCATGCAGCCCACAACAGCTGTATCGAAGCACACTAAAATTCCTGCCGTTGATCAGGCCCATGCCAAGCAGAATAACCACCGGCAAGACCTGTCCAGCACCTCTAGAAGAATCGCAATAACACACCAAGACTCGCTCAGAGAATCGAGGGACTAGAATAAAAAAACTAAAGACTCGCTCTAAAATCTCATGTGACTCGCTCAGAGAACACCACAGACCGCTCGAAACCAATAGGGACTCGCTCGGGATTTCTTGGAGACTCGATTAGAATGCACCAGAGACCTGCCCGGAATAATACCATGCTCGATCAAAAACCATGCCTGGTTCGATCGCGACCTTGCGCAGCCAGCCATGAAACTCCACCAGAAACCACCTGCGTCGCAAGCCTCCGAGATTCCAGCCAACCACCACCGCATGTTGTCTGGTTTGATAGACCCGCCGTTTGCTTTCAACAACATCGCTTCCCGCCGTCTGCCTTTGCAGCAGCCCATCCAACATCCGTTGAAGCTGATGGCTCCCCAGCCGTCACATCTGCAACACTGCTTACCTTGCGGGTCAACGCCATGCCATGTTGTTCCTTCCGGCAGCACCAGTCATCACTCATCCTACCACCGTCCTGGCAGCCTCATCATTCAACAACAACAGGGTCGCTTTCAACTCCAATCGCTGATCGCGACTTACAGTGTCGTATAATGGAACAACCGTCGTTTGTCTACCATCCATCGTCATCCACAAGCCCGACTTTCACCAAAACCCTAATGGCCGTCGGTGAAATGGGTATTGATTCAAGCCTCACACAAGTCACGCCACGCCATACAGAGCAAGTCTTCATCAGCCATTATCACCAGCCGTCCCTGGTGACCATCATGGATCATCCGCCGATAGAATAGAATATGTCGTGGCCTACAACTTAAGGTTTTCACGAATAACAAGTAATACACAAATCCTAAAGCTTATGCGATCCTTATACAAAAAAAATAAATCACATATTTCACATAAATTCTAGCCCAACATGTCACGTTTAGCCATAGAACCTACGCTTTGATATCAATTATTGGCGTTTGGATCTTTTAGTTAACGTGAACCATTAGGGTTCCATACATTTTACAACGGAAGTAAGAAAACAAGAAACGTATTACCTTTCACCAGGGTATGTTGAAGAAGATGGATTCTGCCGGCAGCCTGCACAGCGTCACAGTTTTGGCCATAACTCCCTCATCTGATTTCCGATTGGATTGATCTATGCGCCAAAATGATCCTCTCTTCCGTGAATTTCCAACGGTGTATCACATGTACAGTTCTGAGTTTCACACGATTTTATAAAATTCATGGAAGTTGACGAATAGCAGCAACAAATAACCTTCCAATCTTCTGTTGTATTCCTAAGCCACGTCTTGACGTTGTGTTGGCAATGATCTACAAGACGAACTCAATCTGCAGTCAATCTATTTTTCACGGTTATTATGCGTATGATTCAATTTACCGGACTGCTGAGATTGGCTATTTATAGGCTACTACAGGGACCAGGAGGAGAAATTAGTGTTTGGACCTCCATTGGGCTTAAGCATCCAAGTTTAGCCCAAAACTTATACTTAAGTCCAATAATAATAAATCAATCCACTAAAGAAATATTATTGCACTGCCACCCTAATCCCAAATTACGTTATGGGCTCCTTCTTATTATGTGCCCGTTGATTAGCCATAGTTTAGTGGGTAATGACCAATTCAAGAAATTATCGAACCCAAGGGAGGTAGGCACTAGTGCTTAAGCGATCTCACATTTGTTGTAATTTTATAGAGACGAATCATCAATAGGATTGGTTTCAAACAATTAAATGACAAGTGATCAAAGCAAGTAATGATCAATCGACAAGATGGATGGATGGAAAGTGGTTTACCAAATTGATTAAAAGTGAGATTAACAACAATTAAGAAGTGGAAATTCTAGGAATTATGCATAAATTTCATATGTATCATGGATTGTAGACTAAGGGTCAACACTAAGATCACCTAAACTCCCTCTCGAGATGGATAGGATATGAATATCAAATAGCTCAATGGATTGGTTCTCACTTAAACAATTCCAACTAGGTACTAAGCTTAAATGAGAGTCCCTTCACACAATTAATCAATCTCTCGATCAAACCAATCACATGTCCTACCAAAGGGTTCTAAACTATGAAGGACTTCTCAATCTCTTCACAATCTATAATGCACATGAAGTGTTTGATGAAATGATTCACTTAATTATCCTAAGCATACAATTGATTTCTCAATCTAATCACATATCTAGAACAACTAAACACACAAATCATCAATACAATTCAAGCAATTAATAATCAATGGTAGAAAATCATAGATCCAATCAACATATGAACTTAAATACACAAATCCCAAAATTATCCAACAACTCTCATGTTGCTAATCTCACAAGGGAGATTAGCCTACCATATTAAGAAGGAAATGAACATAGACATTAATATCCTTACAAAACATGATGAAACTATGAGGTTTAATACAAGAAATGAATGGAAACTCCCTTGATGTCACTTCAATGGTGATTTCCTTCCTTCCCTTGTTATCTTCCTCACTTCCTTGCTTCTTTTCTTCAATTTGATGATGATTTTGATGGTAGGATGATTGTAGATCCAATGGATGGTGAATGGATGAAGATGAAGGTGAAAAATGGAGGAAATGGTGTGTGAGGTGTGTGGGGAAGGTGGAATTTCGGATCTTCTCTCACATATTGAAGTATTGGGTATTTATACCCCTTTGGAGGCTTTTAGAAGGATTCCAAATTTTTTTCCAGGATTATAGGTTTTAGGGTTATAGGTTTAAGCTCATTCACACACATTTTCATGAAAACACAAAACACAACTAAATAACACATAAAATACGGATAAAAATATACAAAACTCACATAAAAAGACACTAAAATCTAGGTGAAAATATCACTCATCACACCCTCCAAACTTAAAGTATTGTGCGTCCCCGCACAACGAAAATGATAAACCAAGGAGAGTGATTTTCACCTAGGAAAAGACTAAATGAACATAAGTAACAACACATCAATACTAATAAGAATCACAATTTATGCTAAGTCATCCTACAACATTAGATTCATGACATGAAGAATTAACAAGTTCAATCTAAAAAGAATGATAGTGTAATACAGTCCCTTTTTAGTCCAAGCTCACATAGATATCAATTTCACTCAACCTCTTTAAAGTAGGGTAAAACAACACTCATCAATCGATTGGCTCGACTCGCTATAAGCTTGCTCGTGGACTACATTCACAAACCACCAAAGTTTAAATTAATGATCAAAAAGATCTTTAATTGGGATGTAATGATAGGCTCTTTGGTAAGGTAGGAAGAGTATGGATAATAGTGACTAACAAGTGTAAGTAATCGAAGAGATGATCAACTTCCTCAACTTCTCCACTTTTCTTTCTTTCTTTCTCAACTTTGGTAATCACAAGCACTAATCATCAACTTTCCTTAGATTTTTAGCTTCTTTTAATGCATGCTTCCTTCTTTGAACTTTTAAGTACTTGAGCATATTGTTATTGCTTTGCTCATTTTCTTATTTTGAGGTTGCATGTCCATTCTTTCTTGTGCTCTTTTTCATCCTTTTTCTTGCTTGTTTACCATTTTCTTTTTTTCTTTTTCTTCCTTATCAAACCTTTCTAGTTACCATCTCCTCAATCACCCACACAAATGGTATATATATAAGGCTTAAGTGGGTAATCATGACTTGTAATGTGCTTATATCACAATAAATAGGCTTTAAGGCTCAAAGTGGTTGACTAGGGATGATGTTCATGGTAGGGAAATATATGGTAATGACTATAATAACAAGGATGGCCTTAGATCATGTCACTAATCTCCACTAATCGGGCTCGTTCCTATAGTCCTTGAGCAAGTTCTAACTTATCAAACACAACCAATCCACTCATGAAGAAAAAAACCATGTATGCACGGTTGAGGCTCAAATTCTCACAAGCTTATGCATTGGACCTTAAGAAACTTATTACACCACATTCTTCTCAAAATTGAACAAGTTAAGTAAAACATGTCACAATTCGAAAGTGTAGAGATTCTTAATCATAACTTGTCATCACTTACTACCATAATATATCATCACTCATATTAAAAAATGACTCACAACCTCCCTAAACAAACCACCAAACATACCAAGACAAAAATAAGAAAACACACAAACATAAAATAAAGACTCAACAAACACAAAACAAAACAAAAACACAAATCATGCAAGAATAAAAATCACCATCATTAAACAATGAAGCACGTATTCAACTCATCCATAACAATGTAAGCTCACAATCATCCTAACCTTTGATTGAAAAGGAAATCCTAACTTACGAAAATAAACATCCCAAAAACATAACACATGAAGTAGCATGCTAATCTATTCAATCCAAATCAAAATCAATTAAAAGTGATAAGGTGTAGAGTACTCTCTCAATAGGCATTTGGTAAGGAAAGCGTTCACTCCAAGCTCTATTCGTGCTTCCAATACCCTTCATTCATACTCAAAACTCATACAACACCATTAGCTCCACAATTGCATTAAAAATATGGATTCACATGCACTTCAACACCACCAATCATACCAAAATCAAACCAAA
Organism: Pogostemon cablin; assembly: GCA_023678885.1. Taxonomy (NCBI): domain Eukaryota; kingdom Viridiplantae; phylum Streptophyta; class Magnoliopsida; order Lamiales; family Lamiaceae; genus Pogostemon; species Pogostemon cablin. Next base: position 13,344,660 of record CM042997.1, read on the forward strand.
CTCATGAGAAAATTTTTAAAATTGGGTGAATATTACAAGAAGACCTATCATCATCAATATATCATCATATCAAACACACTTAAGTGGTGAGTCACACCACGCACTCTCCCCCCAAACTTAAATCAAACTAAGAGGTGAGAATTAAGTTTGCAAAAAGTGGTGGGACTTACCCTTGTAGTTTCCATTGATGATCTTCTTGTGGAGAAGTAAACGCATCCACACGACTCAAGCTATGTTCACCATGCACTTTTCCCCCAAACTTGACTCAAGACAAGAGTCGAGAATTAAGTTTGCAACAAATGGTGACATTTTTACTCAAATCCATGAAGCACTTCTCTTTTCTTCAATGTGCATTTTTCTCACAAGCACAATCCACCTACAAGACCAAAATCAACAAAAAGCATCAAAATAACAAAAGAATGGGTTGCCTCCCATTTAGCGCTAAGTTTAACGTCTTCAAGCCGGACAGAATTTCACGATCATTGGACCAAAGAATGGTCCATCCCACTTTCTCCTCGCATCCTCACTTTGAATATTAGCTTGGCCTTCTTTTTGTCCACTAGCTCAACCTCACCATTCTTGCTTACAAGCATCAAATCGTCATTGAGAAGTGATTCTAGTGGACTTCCTCTTTCTCCTTTGTCAAGTTTCCAATCGAGCTCTGATGTTTTCATCCTATTAACATCACAAGAAGACAAATTAGCATTTGAAAATTTCATATAATCATGAAGAAATGAATCATTGAAATCATCCGGAGGCCTTGTATGATGAGGCTTGATCCCTTTATCTTTCTTGCACAAGAATGTGACACTTTTTCCTTTTGAGCTCAAGGATAACTCCTCTCTACCAACATCAATCTTTGCTCTTCCGGTGGCTAGAAATGGTCTTCCCAAAATAAGTGGAACTTTAGGGTCCGCTTTCACTTCCAAAACCATGAAATCAACCGGAAATGCTAACCCCTTCACCTTTACCTCAACGTCTTCAACAATCCCAAGTGGCTTCACAACCTCGCCATTTACCACTTCAAGACTAATTGTTGTTGGTTTTAGCCCTCCAATTTCAAGGTCTTTAAACGTGGCATGAGACATCACGTTGACACTTGCCCCCAAGTCACACAATGCATCAAGGGTGCTTTTTCCTTCAAAATCACAAGGGATTATGAACTTCCCCGGATCACCAACCTTCATAGGCCCCCCTTTTAGCATCGACTCACTTGTTTCGGGTTGCTCCTCTTTCTTTTTCTCCTCATACTTCTTCTTGAGCGACTTCACAAATTCCTCAAACTCCTTTTTTTTCTCCTCCATTACAAACATTTGTGGATAGGGAATAGGGAATGGAGTGATCGGAATACCCCAATAGTCACGCTTGTAGTCCTCTTCTTTCACCTTCTCCTCCACTTTCTTTTCCTCTTGCACCCTTTTCCACTTAGGTATCCATTTAGGCTTTTGCTCTTCTTTCATTTCTTCAACAACCTTACTTTCCACCAACCCTTCTTCAACCTTTCGTTCCTCTTTCATATCAACCAACAAACATTGAGCCTTTGGATTAACTTCGGTTGTGGCCGGGAACTTTTCTTTTTGTTGAGCACTCAATGAACTTGCCATTTGTCCAACATTATACTCCAAAGCTTTGCATCTTCTATCACTATTTTCCTCAATAGCTTTTAATCTTCTTTTATTATTTTCCTCAAGAGCTTTGAATCTTCTTTCATTAGCTTCATCTCTAGCTTTGTTTGATGCAATCAATTGTTCAAGTAGCTCATCGGTTGATGATCTTCCCTCATTGTTCGGTGCCTTAGCTCCCGCTTGATATCCCGGAGGATACGCAACCGCATTGCTCGGATTAGAGTAGGAAAAGTTACTTTGCCTTTATTGTTGTTGTGGGTATGAGCTTCCACTACTTTGACCATTGAAACCTCCTTGCCTTGGTGGATAGTTTCCTTGACTTTGGTTGAAACTACCTTGGAAATTATTTTGGTAATTCCCTTGGTAGTTTCTTCCTTGCATGTACGACACATCCTCAATACGTGGCATAGAGTTGGCCCATTGTTCTCCATTCACTACATTCGGAGGAAGCACACCTTGCTCACTTTGTAGCCCCTCAACCATATTCGTTCCTTGATTGTTCACACTTTGATTCAAGCTCATTTGTTTCATGACCTCCGCCACTATCTTTTCCATGCTTGGCACTTGTGCTTCAACATTCACACTCTTCACACTCGAGTGTTGCTCTTGATCAAAACTTTCAAATCCATAGCATCCACTTACCCTCTCCGATGGCCATTGGTACACATTTGTAGCAATCTCTTCAAAAATTTTTATGGCCCTTTCCGGAGTCACTCCAAGTACGGATCTACCTGCCGAAGCATCAACAAGCACTCTTTGCCCATTTACAAGTCCTTGATAGAAAAATCCAACTTGTTGATTCTCCGGGAAACCATGTTGTGGACACTTGCGTAGCATATCCTTAAACCTTTCCCACGCTTCATAAAAACTCTCTTGAGGCATTTGCTTGAATTGAGTGATCAAGCTCTTCATTTGAAGCGTCTTTGAAGGTGGAAAGTATTTGTTCAAAAATATTTGTGCTAGTTCGTCCCATGTGTTGCACGTACCGGGAGTAAGAGTGGAGAGCCATGTTCTTGCTCTATCCTTTAAAGAAAATGGAAACAATCTCATCTTGATACAATCTTCACTCACCCCATTCATCTTGACGGTGTTGGCAATCTCAACGAATTGAGCTAGATGAGCATTAGGATCTTCATTCGGAGCTCCACTAAATTGTTGCTCTCTCACCAATGAAATCAAGCCCATTTTAAATTCAAAGTTGTTGGCATGAATTGGTGGTCCCATCATTTGTGGCATTGTCCTCGGCATGAAGAAATCCCGGATCATCCTTTGATCATTTTGCATTCCATGTTGCACCGGAGGTGGAGGTGGTGGCACATAAGCTTGTTGTGGAGGAGCATAAGCTTGTTGAAAGCCTTGTTGCCTTAGAACTTGTTGCAGCATTTGTTGAAGAAAAGCTTGGTTGTTCATAGCTCCATGATTTTGATAGGCTTGTTGAGGAAGATTTGCATTGAATTGAGGTGCGTTGTCCTGCACGTTCATATTGTGTCCTCCTTCCCCATCATGCTCTATCTCCACGCAATTATCCTCTTGAAAGTTCTCCATTGAATTACTATTTTTGGTTTTGTTCTCCCTTCTCCTTATCCTCAAAGTATGCTCAATCTCCAAATCAATAGGTTCTACTTGTTTCCCCTTGGATCTTGTTTGCATATACCTTCAAAAATGAGAGAAGTTAGAACAAAGTTTCACAAAGCAAATACAAGTAAACAAATAAAATAATAAAAAAATGTCTCTATTAAGATTACTCAAAACGATCCTTCGTCAAGCTACTAGAAACCGTTGCCTCCCCGGCAACGGCGCCATTTGATTAGTCATAATTTAGTGGAGAATGACCAATTCAAGAAATTATTGAACCCAAGGGAGGTAGGCACTAGTGCTTAAGTGATCTCACGTTTGTTGTAATTTTATAGAGACGAATCATCAATAGGATTGGTTTCAAACAATTAAATGACAAGTGATCAAAGCAAGTAATGATCAATCAACAAGATGGATGGATGGAAAGTGGTTTGCCAAATTGATTAAAAGTGAGATTAACAACAATTAAGAAGTGGAAATTCTAGGAATTATGCATAAATTTCATATGTATCATGGATTGTAGACTAAGGGCCAACACTAAGATCACCTAAACTCCCTCTCGAGATGGATAGGATATGAATATCAAATAGCTCAATGGATTGGTTCTCACTTAAACAATTCTAACTAGGTACTAAGCTTAAATGAGAGTCCCTTCACACAATTAATCAATCTCTCGATCAAACCAATCACATGTCCTACCAAAGGGTTCTAAACTATGAAGGACTTCTCAATCTCTTCACAATCTATAATGCACATGAAGTGTTTGATGAAATGATTCACTTAATTATCCTAAGCATACAATTGATTTCTCAATCTAATCACATATCTAGAACAACTAAACACACAAATCATCAATACAATTCAAGCAATTAATAATCAATGGTAGAAAATCATAGATCCAATCAACATATGAACTTAAATACACAAATCCCCAAAATTATCCAACAACTCTCATGTTGCTAATCTCACAAGGGAGATTAGCCTACCATATTAAGAAGGAAATGAACATAGACATTAATATCCTTACAAAACATGATGAAACTATGAGGTTTAATACAAGAAATGAATGGAAACTCCCTTGATGTCACTTCAATGGTGATTTCCTTCCTTCCCTTGTTATCTTCCTCACTTCCTTGCTTCTTTTCTTCAATTTGATGATGATTTTGATGGTAGGATGACTGTAGATCCAATGGATGGTGAATGGATGAAGATGAAGGTAAAAAATGGAGGAAATGGTGTGTGAGGTGTGTGGGGAAGGTGGAATTTCGGATCTTCTCTCACATATTGAAGTATTGGGTATTTATACCCCTTTGGAGGCTTCTAGAAGGATTCTGATTTTTTTTTCAGGATTTTACACAGCACGAGTCGTGCTCTGTCACACGGCCATAAGGTGGCCGTGTCGTGTAAACTGATGCTCCTGCACGGCCTTTTCTTACAGGGCCGTGTTGATGACACGGCTCGTGCTGCCAACACGACTCGTGCGACTGGACACGGCCTTAAGGTACCCGTGTTGAATGAATAGGTGTCGCCGCACGGCCATCGCTTACAGGGCCATATTGGCTACACGGCCCGTGTTGGTGCTGGCTCCTGTATTTCTTCACTGTTTTGACTCGTTCTCCCTCGTTTCAACTCCGAATTGAGATCCGCTTTTTCATACGTCTTCCTTATCATATCTAGCATCAAATAAAAAGACACTAAAATCTAAGTGAAAATATCACTCATCACCCGTTAATCTCCCCGTGTTTAAGATTCAATGCCCATTAATTAATTAAATTACTGACAACTCTATTAATTAATATATTTACTGAGAGTAGTATCACTCAACATTATTATCGTGCCAGAATAAATCCACATGTAGGGTCTACATGATAATCATTATGAGCTTCTTAAGGGGACATCATCAACCAATTCCGTTAGGACACAAATTCCTTCTATAATCAACAGCACACCATAGAGACAGCACCATCTCCCAACTCACCGAGCATATTGATTTAATTATTAAATCACACCCATTGATGAATCAAAAAATAAATACTAGCTTACGTGTCGAGGTTATTGTATAGGGATTTAGAGTACGAACATCCATAATAACAGAGATCAAGTTCTATTATATAGTTAGTATAAAATGAACGATCTCAATGCGGTCGTGTTCAATACACAAAGTGCACTAGTGCAATTTTATAGTCAAGACAGACTAATGCTAAATAACACTACAACCATACCGATAGATAGTCCCCATCTATCTCGGTTGTAAACATCTGTTTATACTTTATAAGGAGCCGATAATATGATATACCGTGTGACGCCGCACTCCACATTATCTATAATATAAAGTAATTGGACTTTTGCAACAATATAATTGCAAACGTTTGATCACATGATTCTCATTTCAAATATTGTCAAAATATTATTCATACAAAAAGCTAGATTTTTAGTATACAATTCAACACAAAGATGCGTATCCAGATAGGGATGACGGAGGACTTTATCTGAAATGGGTTGAATCCAGGAGACCATTGTTGAACTCTGATTCCACCAACGTCGAAGTCAAAAAAAAATCCTCTTCTTTAGAATGCTAAGTCGAATTGATTCATCAGGGAGTTAGAATAAATAATTTTACTATGTATATTATTTTATTACAATTATATATTATACATATAAATTATTTATAACTATATGTCATATATATAATTATATTCTATGTTATTAATTTATTTATTGTGTATAATAACTAGTACTAATTTTTTAAATTTTTATAATAACTATAATTTCCTTTATGTTGGTCTGATGGAACTTATTCAATATGCTTACAATTTATTTATTTTTATTTTTTAAATTTTATGGATATTGTTTATATGTCAGTGCATGTTAAATTAATGTTTATGTGATTGATGATGGTTGATTAAAAAATAACCCATCACGTATGAGTTTGTGAATGGGTATATAATATAAGACCCGTACGGGTAACAGGGCGGGTCCGGGATGGGCCTTTTAAGAATAGGCCAGGTCCAGATAGTTAACTACCCACCCCAAACCTGGCTCGTTGACATCCCTACCCTGCTTAAGAAAAATTTTAACAGATTAATGGATTACAGAGACAACAAGAAGGTCGAGGGAATTGACTTCGAGGCGGAAGAATTGCCGCTCGCAGTAGACGGCTGAGGAAAGATAGAGAAAAATATGTTCTTTAATTAAGAGGGTGGTCTTTAATGAGGATGTATTTAATAAAATATATTTTTTCTTTATTGGGGACGGTTATTTACACCCCCAAACTACTTAACGTACCACATTTATATTAAATGTTAAAATATCATTGAATGATTTGACATAAATATCCCTTAAAATGATATAATTAAAATTAATTAAAAACAAAAACTTGTTTCAGAGGAGCAGGACACCTCCACCCAGTTATCCTGGTACTCCACTTTCACTCACCATTTCACACCAATCCACTTCTTTATTTCCTCTAATCGACCAAATTTTTGGGAGAATGGCTATTATAAATAAGGAAAAAGTACGAGTTTTTTTTCTTACAAACATTAACTCTGTTAATAACAAAAGAAGTCACTGTAATTTAACGGTTCACAGGTGTATAAAAGAGGGAGATGGAGAGGAATAATAGTCACACCACCACTATAGAACGTCTTTTATTCATGAGATCTGTTGTAGTGTCATCGGACTTCGTATTGCAGTGGAAAACTAAAAACGACTACGCTGCATGAAGTTCCAAACAAAGGGCCACGACAATAACATTAATATTTGTAATTTTATCCGGTTCAACGGTTCAGGGTGATCAGCGATTTGTCAGGGCTGGAATGCTTGTTCTATTTTTTTAGATGTTTAATTGACTGAAATATTACTTTCAATGTAGGTTGAATTTTATGAACTCTTGTTGAAAAGATTAAAATTATCTTAATTAAGGGACTTACTTAGCTGACCCAGGCTCACACATGACCCATGTGAATTCTAACTGTTTGATCAATCTTGATTCAATTCTAGTCGTTCGATCTGAAAAAAATATATTTTTTATTCAAAGGCAACCTGCTCAGCAGGTTTTCACACTGCAGAGGCAGAACGGTGCAATCCCGAGAATGTCTGCCCATTCACCAAAGGAGAGAGAAGTGTGTGTTCTTATATTAAAGCTGTCAGTAATATAACTTTTGATTTGGATGATTGCTAAACACTTTAGTGATTACCTTTGAACCTCAAACCAACCACCAACTATGCACTGAAATGAATAAACTCTGCAGTGCCTAAGGCTCATTTGGGGTACGCAGCTTCCCCAAGCAATCGGATCTATGCACCGCAAAATTCATACTCTTCAGTCCTTCAAGTATGCAGTTCTTGACAACTGCAGCACCACGTAAAGGCTATTTCGGACAAAACCAACTATGAGCATGCATCGCATAACAACCCTCATTTTACGTATAATAAATCATTTTAATTTAAAAAATATTCCAATAAACTAAAATAATAATTTCTTTTCTTATATACATTTAAGAATATTGATTAACCATTAAATTATAATACACATAAATTTTATATACTAAAATTTAAAACTACATATTTATATATATCTAACTCCATTCCCTGTATAATATTTACAGGAAATATTAAATTTTAGATTACAATATTAGTAGGTATTAGAAAAAAAATGAGAGTTAATAGGAAAATGTAGTTGAGTTTAGGGTGAAATAATTATTTTTATTCACATCTAGGACATAGATCTAAAAACAAAAAAATCAAATGTCATTGTGGTATATCTTAATCTACAGATCAATTATAACATTAATATTATTAAAAAAATAATCAATTTCAATACGAATGATCTACGTATAAACGTTTAGCCAGTTAACAGCAGTTTTGTATCTTTTTATAGTATTTAATAATATTAAATAATAACTTAATTTATGTGAATAAACACGACACTTCATATTTCATTAACTTATTGTAGGTCGAGCGATTCCACACCCTGAATTATGAATTGACGCATTGAATTATTGCACCCCATCAACGCAACCTTTTGCCTCATGTTTAAACTCTGCCAGACCAAAATTTATAAATACTATCACAAACTCGGTTGCCAACACCCCTCTCAAATTTCATCCTTTTTGCACTAACGTTTACTTGATAAAAAAAGAGAACCATGCAGAACAATGAATACCCAATATGGTTCTCCAATGTAGAGCGGTTGTACATCCTGGGATATCTTTTGAGCGCATCGGAAACCGCTGACTGATGCGTGTTTTCTTTGCAAGCAAAATTAATCCCCAAGTATTAAGAATATAAATTGCAGCTTAAGCAAGCGACCAAGTGAATATCGAACCCAAAGGACAGCGTATTATCAATTTAATTATTATCTAAATTAATTAAGACAAGTTGGCAATTAAGTTTGAGGTTTAGGATGATTAAACTAATAAACAAGTAATTAAAATAACAAATAAAATAAATATCACTTGAAGAATACGATAGTGGATTAAGTAGGAGAATAGGTAGCTCTAGGATAATCCAGTTTCACTACTTAACTTCTCTTCCATGTGTCAATGTCCGACTCTACCTTGTGGAATATGGACGCATCACTAAACCATGCATATCTACTCTATAGACACAAATAAATATGCGTGTAACACGTGTGAATAACCTCGGAGCAAGAGACGTAATTTTATCCCCCCTTTCTAAGTACTATCAGTATCAATTATTTCCCCCTAGGATTGGTACTTTAACCCGATATGATCTCCCTTTATAGGTACTATAAAATTACCCTCTTTATCCTACTTAATAACCTGAATTCAATTCAATTAATAAGTATTCATATATGATAGTTCTAATGAAGCTTCGGAGTCCCCTCACTTAGAATCATAACATGAAATCCTGCTCAGCAGTGAAATCACTCAATCAATAACCAAGATATGTATTCAAACTCTATATAACAGTTAATGATGCACAAAACGACCGTGAGTATGGATTAAGAAAGCACAATCATATATAAAATAAATCCACAAGTAGTGTTGTACGGAGTGTACACATGGAAGTTCAATTAATTTGTAAAACCTTCACAACCCTAGTTCTACCAAAAAGGCTCTAGCCCATGATGTTACGAAGAACAATCATGGGTGTTGGATAGATCTTACCCGGATGTCTGGAAAATATAAGATAAATTAGGAAACAAATAAAACCCTAGATGTGGGCGTTGTCGCATCCTTCTCCGTCTTGAATTCTCCTCTTGGTTCTCCTCTTGATTCCACAAACGAATCTTCAAAGTGATGGATGGATGGAGAAAAGATGTGGATGATGGTTGGGGGGTGATCCCCCCTTGTGGGGTGTTGTATGTTGTGGCCTCTCTTCTCCTCTCTTGTATTGTGTTGTGTTCCTCCTCTTTTCGGGGCTGTATAGACCTCCTTTTATACTTGTAATCTCATCTCCTAGGCTTGGAATGGGCTTTTCAAGTGATCACACGCGTTTAGGCCTCGAAAATATGGATTTGGTAAGTTTCCGCACGATGGTTCGACCTCAGCAAACATGTCGAACCATTGACCGCAGGTCGAACCATAGGTCGAACCCACCTACTGGAAGTCCCAGGTGCATGGTTCGACCTCGGTTTGACCTCAAGCAGGTCGAACCGATTTGCGCAGTCTCTTCATTTCGCGTATAACTTTCACATCCGACCTCCGAATTGAGTATTTTTGCGCTCACGCGATCCTCTCTTCCTTGGCTTTCTATTAATATAAAGAAATCACAAAAACTCTAAGAATTAAATATGTAACAGGCCATGGAAAGTAGCACTTTAATTCTGTTCGGCACAGCTCGCGCGGCATCACCACTTTGCTCACAACTTCCTCGTTCGGACTTCAATGATGGTGTTCTTTACGCCAAAACGACCCTCTCTTCAGTCTCTTTCCAACCATATATCACATCAACAGTTTCGAGCTCCACAACAATACAGAATAATTATGAAATTTGGATGTGCATTTTCAGTATTCTTGCACAAATTGCACCTTTTCTCCAACTTTGCACTTTTCATCATTTTTCCACCTTAAACACAATAAAATACCTCAAGTGCACATAATTCTCACATATATCGAATATAAGACACTTGTGCTCATATAAGACTACAATATCAATCAAAAAGGTGTTAAATTAGATATTAAAACACGCTTATTTTCACTCTCATCAATCCCCCAAACTTACCTGTTGCTCATCCCGAGGCAACAAAATAAAGATGAAGAGAAAGAGTAAGAAAATTAGCGGGAAAACAAGGACTATGACCAATACCCCATTCAAAATACAATTGTCATCAACTTAGGTCATGCAACTCTTATCACGTGTAATAATCAATTCAATGCATACAAGTTAAGACAATCACCACCAATTAAAATGCTCAATTGACATGTTCTCACGGAAAGTATATATCACTCGCACTAAAGTGTAAAAGATGTACAATTATGGGTTAAGGTGTTTACGCTCAGATTCAATTCAAGTGCATGCGTAACCATAAGCTTGCCAAACGTCTCAAGCTCTTCTCCACTAAAAGTATGATTCGACAATGGGATCAAAAAGGACTTTTCTTTTGGATGTAATGTTGGCTCTTTGGTAAGGGTAGGAAACATATGGATAAAGTGACTCAATTAGTAGAGAATTAAAACTGTAGATCTTTTGTACTGCAGATTCTTACACTTCAAGGCTATCCAGCTTCATGCTCTTCTAATTTTCTTTTCTCTCCTTTTCTTCAAGCTCAACATACTTTTTCTTTTCTTCAAGCACATCCTTTTTTCCCGAGGTACTAGTTTCGGGCACTAGCTTACGCATCCTCCATAGGGTACTAGATTTAAGCACTACCCTAGGGTTTTTGATTCCATGGAGTACTAGATTTAAGCACTACTCCATGCTTCTTCTTAGATGCATTATCATAATCCATCACTATTAATTTCAACACCAATTTCATTCCTTCCCAAATTGTTATCAAGCACCATTAACACACTTTGACAGTACTTAATTCTCCACTAAATATAGGAATTTAAGGCTCAAATAGGATATCAAAGTGGCTATCTTCGTAGGTTGCCAAAGAAATAAGGCTTTTAGGCTCAACGGGGCTAACTACTGATATATAATTATTTGGTAGGGAATTATTTGGCTAAGTGACTCATATATTCAAGGATGGCCTAAAATCATCTCCCATCATCTAACACACATGTAGTTTCAAGTAAGACAAGAGGCAAGTTCTAGAATACATACACAAGAATGATACTCACCAGAAAAGAAATATCATGTGATTATGTACATGATCAACGAAGCTCAAAATCTCACATGGGTTTTTAACAAGTAACAGAGAACTTTTAATGGTAGGTAATATCCCACAAGTACACATAGAACTTCATATCACAATATAACTCAAGTACACTTCCTTCATCAATTTCAAGAGCATATGAATTTTAGGCACAATTTAAACAATATAAGCTCACATGGATCACCACTATAAACTCAATCCTTCCACTCCATGAATTAAAAGCACATATAAAAATTAGAAAAAGGAAACGAGGGCACTTGATTTTTCTTCAACGTACGCACGAGCTCCTCGAGTCGAAACCTCAATATAGAACTCGTCTTGCCACCTAGTTACCCTTTTCTATCATCAAAGCTCAAACGAACTCATCATCATAGGATTCATCAATAATAAAATAGGAGAACTATAAGAAAGAATTAATTGACTATGTAATCGACTCCACACACTAGAAACACCACTGAACACTAGGCAAATTACAAAAAATCGACACATCAAAATCGATTAAAGTTTTAATATACCGCAAAAAATCAACTCCCCTAGCAAACATTACAAAGAAAAGATTATATTCTTGGTGCTTCAATGAGGTAAGTACATCACACCCCCCCAAACTTAGTAAAAACGTAAGTTGAAACTAAGTTGCAAAGATATAATTGCCGAATAATAAGCACCTTAAATATAAAAATTTCTTACTCACACGAAAGAAATAAAGTAATAAAACAGAAGGGCAAGTCCCCAACAGGCGCTCATGTTTAACGTCGTAGAGTCACGACGGTAGAGGACGGTCTTCTTGCATCCTCACCTTCAAATACTTTCTTTCCCTCTTGTCTACACTCAACACCTCACCTTTCTTGGTCACAAAAATATGATCATTGAAATTTTCTTCCTCCCATGGCTGTCTAGACTCCTCCTTGTCAACCTTCCACTTAAATTCAGAATCAACTGTCTTAGAAAAATCAAGATTAATCAAGTTAGAAACCATATCAATGCTCTTGCACGATTGAGTCTCCATGGGCATCTTCATTGCATGATCAAGAGAGAAAACCACATCTTCATTATCCATCTGTAGTCTAAGCTTCTCCGCTCTCAACTTCTTTGCTCTTTCCCACTTCTTCTCCATTGTAAGCTCAGTATTCTGCTCATGTAATGGTACTGGAGTAACATCAACATCATGCGGAGCATTCGGCGCAGCAATAGGCATGTTTCAGATCGGTTCGACTAGGGTTTGACCTGTTGGAGAAGTCGAAGGCACGTAGTAGTCGAACCAATCATCTGGAAGGTTGTTCTCACTTTGAAGTCGTGGTTCGACCTGGGTTAGACCTTCAGGATAGGTCGAACCACTTTTCCTCAGGTTGAACCGGCTTACTATACTATTTCTGCCTCCCAGTTCGACCAAGGTTCGACCAGATGGTTTGGTCGAACCATGTCCGTCGTGGTCGAACTGTTATTGCGACAAAACAGGGTGTTCCGGAAATTGAGGTTCGACGTGGGTTTGACCTTCAGAACAGGTCGAACCACCCTTGCTTTGGTCGAATCGATAATCTGGAAAAACAGAGTGCTCCGCATGGTATGGTTCGACCATGGTTCGATCTGTAGGCCAGGTCGAACCAGAGGCTGGTTGGTCGAATCGCTGCCTAGATATGTCCGTTTTTTATTTTGGCCTCATCGGTCCTTCGTATTGTGTTCCATACCTCAATGTGATGGCATTATTCTCCAATGTTTGTGTCAATTGATTCATATTCGCGGTCATCTGCCCCATTATCAAGGTAAAGTCCTTCAACTGCTTAGACAAATCTGTACGATCAACATTCATGGTATCCTCAAGATGATCAATCCTTGCATCATTCTCAGCCATGTATCGATGGAAGGTACTTCAACACTCTTCACTTCTTGCTGCTGCCTACTAGGCCCCCTTTGTGTCAACTCTGTGATCTGCCTTTACTGGGATTCTAATAGCTTGTTGATGTTCGCTAGACTAGAGACGATCTCATCATCCCTATTCGGCTTCACCACTTGATGTTCAACCTGCTCCACCTTGCCAAGTACATATGATCCTCTATCTCTCTCTATTGGCCAGTCACGTAAATTCATAGAGATGTCTTCAAATAACTTTTCTGCTTCAAGTGCTGTCTTTGATAACAGCGCTCCTCCTGATGATGCATCAATAAAAACACGCGACTCACAATCCAATCCATAGTAGAAGATGCTTATGTATTCAGCCTTAGACATTCCATGCTGTGGACACCTCCTGAGCATGTCTTTAAACCTATCCCACGCCTCATCAAATTTCTCACCCTGATTCATAACAAATCGGGTGATCTCTTGCCTCATCCTTAAGATCCTTGAGGGTGGCATGTATCTCTCCAAGAACTTCTGCTGCAGTTGGTCCCATGTAGTGCAATCTGCTGGATCAAGGGTCTCATACCAAGCTTCTGCCTTATTAATTAAAGAGAACTTGAATAAGGCGATCCGCCTAGCATTATCATTCGCTCCACTGCCCTTTTGAGTGTTTGCATAACCAAGAAATATTCGGAGATGCTGATATGGATCTTCAAAATAACCTCCAGAAAAGGGATTCTTCTCTACCATGTTAATAAGAGTGGGATTTATCTCAAAATCATCATCTTCCCCCCTTGCTCCTATCAACCCCATGTTGACATTCCCAAAGTTCGTGAAAATTTCACGTATGGCAACATTATCCGGATTCTGCCTTGCTCCGGCCATGTTTAGATCAATGTGTTATTCCTTCTTTTCTTTTCTCTCCTTTTACAAGCGCACAAGTAACTTGAAAAAATTCAATATTAGATATAAATAAATAATCACAAATAAAAGAAAAAGAAAAAAAATCTTAATCAACTAGAAATAATAAAATCAATAATAACAGCCGTCCCCGTCAACGGCGCCAAGAACTTGATGCGCATTTTCTTTGCACGCAAAATTAATCCCCAAGTATTAAGGATATCAATTGCAGCTTAAGCAAGCGACCAAGTGAATATCGAACCCAAAGGACGGTGTATTATTAATTTAATTATTATCTAAATTAATTAAGACAAGTTGGCAATTAAGTTTGAGGTTTAGGATGATTAAACTAATAAACAAGTAATTAAAATAACAAATAAAATAAATATCACTTGAAGAATGCGAAAGTGGATCAAGTAGGAGAATAGATAGCTCTAGGATAATCCAGTTTCACTACTTAACTTCTCTTCCATGTGTCAATGTCCGACTCTGCCTTGTGGAATATGGACGCATCACTAAACCATGCATATCTACTCTATAGACACAAGTAAACATGTGTGTAACACATGTGAACAACCTCGGAGCAAGAGACGTAATTTTATCCCCCTTTCTAGGTACTATCAGTATCAATTATTTTCCCCTAGGATTGGTACTCTAACTCGATATGATCTCCCTTTATAGGTACTATAAAATTACCCTCTTTATCCTACTTAATAACCCGAATTCAATGCAATTAATAAGTATTCATATATGATTGTTCTAATGAAACTTCGGAGTCCCCTCACTTAGAATCATAACATGGAATCTTGCTCAGCAATGAACGCACTCAATCAATAACCAAGATATGTATTCAGACTCTACATAACAGTTAATGATACACAAAATGACCGTGAGTATGGATTAAGAAAGCACAATCATATATAAAATAAATTCACAAGTAGTGTTATACGGAGTGTACACATGAAAGTTCAATTAATTCGTAAAACCTTCACAACCCTAGTTTTACCAAAAAGGCTCTAGCCCATGATGTTACGAAGAACAATCATGGGTGTTGGATAGATCTTACCCGGATGTCTGAAAAATACAAGATAAATTAGGAAACAAATAAAACCCTAGATGCGGGCGTCGTCGCGTCCTTCTCCATTTTGAATTCTCCTCTTGGTTCTCCTCTTGATTCCACAAACGAATATTCAAAGTGATGGATGGATGGAGGAAAAGATGTGGATGATGGTTAGGGGGTGATCCCCCCTTGTGGGGTGTTGTATGTTGTGGCCTCTCTTCTCCTCTCTTGTATTGTGTTGTGTTCCTCCTCTTTTCGGGGCTGTATAGACCTCCTTTTATACTTGTAATCATGTCTCCTAGGCTTGGAATGGGCTTTTCAAGTGATCACATGCGTTTAGGCCTCGAAAATATGGATTTGGTAAGTTTTCGCACGATGGTTCGACCTCAGCAAACAGGTCGAACCATTGACCACAGGTCGAACCACAGGTCGAACCCACCTACTGGAAGTCCCAGGTGCATGGTTCGACCTTGGTTCGACCTCAAGCAGGTCGAACTGATTTGTGCAGTCTCTCCATTTCGCGTATAACTTTCACATCCGACCTCCGAATTGAGTGATTTTTGTACTCACGCGATTCTCTCTTCCTTGGCTTTCTATCCATATAAAGAAATTACAAAAACACCAAGAATTGAATATATAACAGACCATGGAAAATAGCACTGCAATTCTGTTCGGCACAGCTCGCGCGACGTCACCACTTTGCTCATAACTTCCTCGTTCGGACTTCAATGATGGTGTTCTTTACGCCAAAACGACCCTCTATTCAGTGGATTTCCAACCATATACCACACCAACAGTTTCGAGCTCTACAACAATACAGAATAATTATGAAATTTGGATGTGCGTTTTTAGCATTCTTGCACAAATTGCACCTTTTCTCCAACTTTGCACTTTTCATTATTTTTCCACCTAAAACACAATAAAACACCTCAAGTGTACATAATTCTCACATATATCGAATATAAGACACTTGTGCTCATATAAGACTACAATATTATTCAAAAAGGTGTTAAATTGGATATTAAAACACGCTTAATTTCACTCTCATCACTGACCAACAACACCTCTCTGACACTTGAAAGGTGTTGACCCTCGTGAGGGAAATCGCACAGCACATGGGTGAAGATATTCATATCTTCTATCCCCCGTTGTTCATTGCCCTCGTACTGGAGCTGATGATGTCAAGTCTGCGGGGATTCATCTGGTTCAAGGCACTTCCAAGCGTCCATTACTCTGTCGCAACTAATACAATCACCACAACGTACTTATACGACATACCAATCGAAGAGGTAATCTAAACTGTTTAAAGGTACATGACATATATTTTTTCAATGGGATGCACTGCCATGTCCCATTTACTCCTATGATGTATGTTCTTCTCAGCACTCTGTAACACCCGCATTTTGAGCAGGATTCTCATTAACACACAAGTTTTCAATTTAATGGATGTCTATTGTACGTGATTTTGATGAGAGTGTTCAAACAACACGGCCTACAGAGGATAGACTTCGGGTGGCTGCTGCGCAGGATCCAGTATGAAGGTGAAGCGGCCTGGTGAGCCTATTGAGCGTGGTGCACATGATTGGCTTCCAATTAATTAATATGATTAAATTCCCAAACAGCCACCCCATTATGTTCTTATAGTAATCCTTTTCCAATTAATAATGGTACTCTGATTTATTATACTATAAGAAATACAAAATTAAAATAAAACATTATTGATCTCCATTAACTTAACTCCTTATGCTAACCACTGCACTGCTTACTTGTACAACAATAATAGTGAGTTGTACATAATCCATGTTTTGCAGTACCATCACTACAAGCAAACTGGTGCATTGCTGACTTAACGGTGCAAATACTAATATACGAATTATTTTATATACAATTTAAAATATTAAATGAAATATTATAAGTATAATAAACGATAATATAATTAAAGGAAATTTATAAATTCAAGGCCTGAAAAACGGGTAAAGTATCAATCAGGCAGTAAATTATAGTATTTTATATCAATTATGACCCTTAAATATGTAAAACTATCAAATCGAGACCTGAATTTCTGTCCTAATTTGATAAAATAGATTATAATATTTGATAAACTCAGGCCCTATATTAATAGTTTTATATATTTTAGGCCCATAGAAAAAATAATATAAACTCAAGAGTAATAGTTTATCTACACGAACACATTGTCGTCTGGAATAAACTAGAATAAATTAGGAAAGTGTAAAATTCATACCGTAAACATTTATAAAATATGTTAAAGAATACATATAATAATACATTTTGGTAAATTTGACTTATTCATGCATAAGTATGGTTATGAATATAACCGAGACCAATCTCCCTCGTTGCCTGTAACAGCCATTTTTAAAATATTTTAAGAATTCGATCAGTTATTTATTTTTAGGAATAATATTTAAAATAATTACTCCTAGATACAAAATATTAATATCAATTACCTAATATATCCCTAACTTAATATGACCTAACAACTTTTATGCTGCACATACATAACATTATTTTTGCTGCACATAACATTTACGACTTTTTTTGCTGCACATAATATTTACGACTTTTTTGCTGCACATAACACTTACGATTTTTTTTGCTGCACATTATATTTATTATTGAACTTATTATTTTTGCTGCACAAATTTTTTTTGCTGCACATAACATTTTTGCTTCACATAAAACGTTTTACATAACATTTGCTGCACATAAGATTATGTGACAGACACGCCCACGCCCAAAATAGATAATTCGCATCAAATTTTATTGAAATGTTGAAACCATAATGTAACAATTGCAATGTTGAAACCATAATTTGTTACAAGGGATACAACTTCATATGATTATTCTTCGCTATAATAATAAAATGAAATGATTAGTTCAAGACTACACATAAAGTTATCAAACATCAATATATAATCTTAGAGTGAATTAGCTATATTAAGATGTCAATCTCACCAATAGTATTGATAAGTCTTGACTGACTTTACAAGCATACAGTTTCAAAACTATTTCTAAATATAAAATTATTAACTACATATTTGCCAACTCCACACAAACCACACTAATCAAATCAAGAGAAGCATAAGCATACAGTTTCAAAACTATTTCTAAATATAAAATTATTAATTACATATTTGCCAACTGCACAAAAATCATACTAATCAAGAGAAGCATGCGAGTAAACATATGACAATTGCTTCTTCATTCAGCATTTTCCCTCTATAGAACTAGTAACTACTACCATTTACAGTTAATTATCAGATCATTAGTCACATAGCCTGAGACAAAACGTCTTGTCGTGACATTACTAAAGCACCACGGTCGTCCAAGAACTCATTCATACCTTCCTTCATCAATCATGGCAAACACCTTCCATTACGCTGAACGCACTCTCCGTAAAACTCTTTGATGTCTTTGTATCTCCTTGAGTGGAATTAAGTTCTCCATGAGCTGCAAGCAAAAAAAATATGTGAATGCTTGACAAGAGATAGTTTTGAACCATGTATTTGAAATTTTAACTGGAAAGAGAGATACAAAGTAGTGACATGTAGACTAGGATCCAAAGTTCCAGATAGTGACACAAATGAACGAAAAATTCAGAAAATATTATAGTTGTGTCCAGACGATTAAAACCACTCACCATGCTTCAATTATTGTTACAAATCGTAACTGTATCTACCAATTCTAATTATCGATTTAAAAAACTATAATCATTTCGTGCTCTTATTATTGAAATACACACGCGCCTCCTCTTTTAGAATAGTTACACACAGAATTCTCTTCATTCGCCTTGAGAACATGTCTGTAAAGATTAATAGCAGCAAAACAGCCATGGTTATCCCAAAAATTGAAGTTCTCTAATATGGATATATCATATTCTCATGATTGAAAGTGTCAAATTCATAGTACTAGCTGAACCACCACGATCTAGTTCAAAATGTAGACCAGACTCATAAAGGCAATATCTAGCTGGCAACAGTTACATGATTCAAGTTCAGCTCAATTGATAGCAACACAAGAAGTAAGTGGCTTTAATTGCCAAAACACGGAGTTGATATCATGAGATGATCGTAAACAATCTTTGCGGCACATACAATATTTGCTGCACTCAATGTAATTGCTTCCCAAACAAATCATTGCTGCACATAAAACATACAGTAATTGCAAACACATACAATATTCGCTGCACTCGAAGTAATTGCTGCCCACACAAAGAATTGTTGAATATAAAACATACAGTAATAGCTGCACATAAAACATTTGCCACACACACAGCCTAGCTGCACATCAGAAACAGAGAAATAACATCTTAAAACATAGCACATGATATTTCTTAATCAGTGGAGCTTTCTTCCTAAACCACCCAAGACTTGAAAACAAGGAATTTTGTAAAAGCCATCTCCCAAGTCCATTCTTACATAAGAGCCCCATGATCACCAGAAAGCTTCTCTCTTCTTAACAATATATTCAACACATTCTTTAAAAAATTAGCAATATTTTCTTCGGACCATAATGAAATCTGCTGATGGCAGCTAATTTAAAGCCCAGAGAATGAGCTCTTTCTGCAGGTTTATATATGATTGAGGCTACCTAAAACGTATATGCGAGTACAAATACGATGAGTTTTGCCAATGTCCTAAGAGCAACCAATTAATTGATAACAAATTCAATTGGAATTATTGTTGTTTGATTCCAACAGAATAGAATTCTTTGAAGTAATTCCACTTGCGTTTTTTCTTTTTTCAAAAAAACAGTAATGAACCCCATACTACATGAAATGATGCAAAATACACGAGAAGCCATAGAAGGTGGAGACTTATAGCCCTTACAGTCGATGAGGAATATCGCTTTCGAAGGTTATCTATATTTCTTTGAATGAAGATTCCATTGGTACTTGTACATATTTCGCTACACTGCGCAGCACCTTAACGTCGATCGATTAGAAAGTTAGGGCTATTGCACATAAATAAAAATTAGGGCAGAATTAAACCCATTTCTCTGTGTAGGAATTTCGGAATTTTAATGTTGCACACAAATAAAATTAGGATTGAAATAGAAAAAACTCACCCATTGATGATTGCCGACGGAGGATACTGCACCTATCTACGCACAGCAGTCGGCGACGAATCAACGGGCTTCATCCATCGGAAGAGGAATATGCGGTTGGAGTCTTCTGCAATAGCTGCACTCGATTTAATGGATTCTCGATTGTTCTAAAATGGCGAGGATGAGGAATACGTTGGTTTCTCCTGAAAGCACTGCACTCCTCTTGATTGACCAAGATTTTTCCACAGCGGAAGAATATCCCAAAATTTCGGGATTGAGAAGATGAAACTGCTGCGCGCACGTATGAGGTATAATCTTTGTACATATTAAAAAAATGTATTTAGTAGTAATATTTTTAAGTGCATATACCTCATAGTATTTTGGAATATAGAATGTATGTAAGAGTAAGTATCCCTTATTTTTAAAATCACTTAATGGATTCCAAGTGTTCTCGAGAAGGGAGGGCCACATAAATGACAGTTGGGGTTGCACACTGCTTCTTATTATTTTGGAACCCCTAAACATTTATTTTTCTTGCAGAAAAACAAATCCACAGCACCACTCGTGATAGCAAGTGCATCCACCGACGGAATCGATCCCCACAAGACCAGAATTGACCAATTTGTGGTCCACTGTAAGATGGCTGGGTCAGCTTCCTATCACCTGGTGTGTTTTCTGAACATTTTATTTTTAGTAGTCTGTGTATACGTGATCCATACTCATAAAATTTTCTGATATGTAGTTAATCCCCAAACGTATCAATACACTATTGGGGAACCAGACCGAGGATTGGATAGTTCAAGTCGGCAAATCAGAAAGGAAGCACAATGTCCATTACGAATGTCATCTGGTTAGGCTTGGAGAACCTCCGATACACAGACTCACTCGGGAGTGGGTCGGTGTCACCCACGAACTGAAACTAGACCAGGGCGACACGGTCTGGTTTGGAAGAAACATTACTCACAACGACATACACTGGCATGTGCTTCGCAGGCAACCGGATGATTTGCAGGAGATCTTACTGTTGGATTGTATACTAAAAGTCTAGCTTTTTGTATGAACAATATTATAACAATTAATTTGAAATGAGAATCATATGATCAAATGATTGCATCTTATAATTTATTTATATGTTCGATGAAATAGTCCACTTACTTTATACTGTAGATAATATGTTGTGCGACAACACGCGGAAGATCATATTATCGGTTTCCTTATAAAGCATAAACAGATGCTCACAACCGAGATAGACGTGGACTCTCTATCGGGATGGTTGTAGTGTGGTTTGGTATTAGCTTGTCTTGGCTATAGAATCACATTAGTGCACTTGTGTGTATTGAGCAGGACCGCTTGAGATCGTTCGACTTATACTGACTTATAGGAGAACTTGATCTCAGTTATTATGGAAGTTCGTGCTCTTAATCCCTATACAATAACCTCGACACGTAGGGCAGTATGTATTTCTTTGATTCATCAATGAGTGAGATTTACGTGTAATTAAATCAACAAACTCGATGAGTTGGGAAGTAGTGCTGTCTCTATGGTGTGTTGTTGATTGTAGAAGGAATCCGTGTCCGTCATAGGTTGATGATGTCCCCTTGAGGAGCTCATAAGGATTATCATGTAAACCCTGCAGGTGGAATTTATTCCGGCATGATAATGAGGTTGAGTGGTACTACTCTTGGATGAGATATTAATTAATTGGGTTGTCAGTAACTTAATTAATTAATGGACATTGTATATCTTAAACATGGGGAGACTAATGGACTCATAATAAGAAGGAGCCCAAAACGTAATTTTGGGATTGGTACGGTAGTGCAATAATAATATTTTAGTGGAATATATTATTATTATTGGACTTAAGTATAAGCTTTGGGCTAAGCTTGGATACTTAAGCCCAATGGAGGCCCAACCCAATTTCTCCTCCTGGTCCCTGCTGTAGCCCATGTATATAAGTCACCTCAACTTATCTGAAACCCTAATCTAATCTAATTGATTATTCACGTGTGATGAGGGTTGAGAGCAGATTGAGGAGGTCTCGTAGATCGTCGCCCACACGACGTCGAGATCGGACTTGGGACATACAGCAGAAGATCAGAAGGTAGTTTGCTGCTGCTATCCGCGACCTTGCGAAATTTTTATAAATTCTTACAGTACTCAGAATTTGATGATCAATATACTGACGGAAAGCCATCGAAGAGAGGATCGTCTGAACGCAAAGATCACTCAATTCTGACATCAGACGTGAAAGTTATGGCCATTCTCGTGGGACTGCGCAGGCTGCCTGCGAGAATCAATCTTCATCAACATACCCTGGTGAACGGTAATCGTTTCCATGATTTATTGCTTCCGCTGTGATATTAGAAATGCATGGTATGCTAACGGTTCACGTTAACCAAACGATCGAGCGCCAACAATTGGTATCAGAGCTTCGGTTTCGTGGTGAAGCGTGACACGTTAGACTAGGGTTTATGTGGTTAATTTTTCAAAATTAGGATCGCATGTTTAGGGTTTTGGTTTTACTGCGCAAACCATGAATATCCCTATGTGAAATATACCCTATATCATATCTGTTCATTGATGGTTGTGTGTGAGAGGATTCGACGAAAACTGTTCGTTAATTTCACATGGAAGGAAGAAATTGAGAGAAAATCCAGCGCAGTGATATTGCAGAGACAATAACTGGAGTTTCAACCGTCGGATCAGGCTGAATTTTGGTCAGTACGTTGGGATTTTGTGGATGTACATTCTGAACGGTGAAGATCGTATTTGGAGCTTTGTGTTATCAGGAATATGCCGAAAACAGAAGCAGTTTTTTGGGCGATTCTGTTTTGCGCAGTCAAGGGAAACGAGCTGTTTCTTACAATCTAACCTTGGATTGACCTGTAATTTGGACATCATATTCAGAAATCACAGATGTAGATTCTGGACGGTGGAGATTGGATTCCTAGTCTCCTAAAGTTGCGAACCCTGAACGACAGTTGGTGTAGTTTGATGTTGCGCGTTGGGCTGAACTTGGTTCCGTGCAAGTAGGCCCTTGGACGAGCGAATCTACATCAGGTTTGATTGGTCTACATCAAGTTCGATCGATGCTGCACCAGGTTCGAGAAGATTTTCATCAGGTTCGATTGGTCTGCATCAGGTTCGATCGATGCTACACCAGGTTCGAGTGGATTTGCATCAGGTTCGATTGGTCTGCATCAGGTTCGATCGATGCTGCACCAGGTTCGAGCAGATTTGCATCAGGTTCGATTGGTCTGCATCAGGTTCGATCGATGCTGTACCAGGTTCGAACGGATTTGCATCAGATTCGATTGGTCTGCATCAAGTTCGATCGATCTGCACCAGGTTCGAACGGATTTGCATCAGGTTCGATTGGTCTGCATCAGGTTCGATCGATGCTGCACCAGGTTCGAGTGGATTTGCATCAGGTTCGATTGGTCTGCATCAGGTTCGATCAATGTTGCACCAGATTCGAGCGGATTCACATCAGGTTCGATTGGTCTGCATCAGGTTTGATCGACTCTGCACCAAGTTCGAGCGGGTTTGCATCAAGTTCGACTGGTCTGCATCAGGTTCCACGTGAGTCTTCACAATATGATCGGGCAGAATGCCAGAGTGGTGGAGCAAGCTGCGGGGAGGTCGATCCCCATCGCAGTTGTCCGCATTCGTGATTGGTGGCGAATAATCGAATTCGCTGTTATATAACTGTTATAATTGATTTATTAATTGATTATTGTTATATATGTATGCATGATTCTCTATGATTTATTGCCTTAAATAGAAGCATGCTAGATTGCGTATTATATTTGATATATTATATGCATGTATGTTGGAGTGTTGATCAAGTCAACTTATTTTTGGCAATTTATTTCCTTATATATAACTGCTATAATTGTTTTATTGGTCAATTATTATTATATATTTGGAAGTATGAGCATGCTAGGTTGCGTATATTATTCTGAATATTATATGCATGTAAAAACCCTTGGTTTTAAATAACTAAGTGGGAGAGGGGATTGGTAATTAATTCCCGCTGCCTCCATTATTGGTTTGTTAGCAATGTGAATAAACTTGCGCGTCGGCATTAGAGCCTTCCTCCCCATCGAATGAGTTTATTCATGGATTGCTGGGACAGACTTCTTTAAATAATTATGTTTGTAATGTGATGCATATGAACTTGCGCGTTGGCATAGACCTTCCTCCCTATCGGATGAGTTCATGTGCGGATCACTGTACAGACTTATAATTGATGACTGTAGGAAGTTATCCGAGCGTGTGTGTACTTCTCCATCTGTAAGGCACATAAGCTTGGGCCGCGGACTTGGAGTCAAATAATGGTGTACACTTAGGTGTAAATAATAAGTATCCTCCCCATCGGAGTCACTGCTTTTATTTGCATGGCTAAAGAGGAACCGACTATTAATTATTTTGTCATAAAGTTAGGTTGACAATTGAAATTAATGGGTAAAACCTTCTCTTGTAAATGTTCGGGTTTGTAAACGTCCACACTATCTTGGCTTGCAGACTCACGGTGCTTGAGATGTCGGTGAATTTTATTTTTATATTGTTTTGAGGGAATCAATATAAAAGGATAAAATTCGAAATTTTGATCGGTATATTTATTTGTGATTCTCTGATTTTCAAATGGTTTTATCTCACTTATTATTAACTAAAAGAAATTATATTTACTTGTCCAAATTAGATGATTAGAAAAGAATCTTGGTTTTGAATTTTACTGCTTAAGAAAATACATGTGTGTTCTCACAAAGGACGTCTCATGATGCCTATTAAAGTCTCTAGTGAAGAGATGAGAGGTTCATAGAAATATGATGGTCTCAAGTAACTCTTCGGATACTTGAGTAATTTAAAAGGCGGTAGGTCATGATTGAATTTGATGAATGAATTGGTAATACATGGAATAGAAGTTGAAGGGGAAACCTAAGTCAATTTTATTCTTCATAATTGCCTAGATGTTTTGAGTAAGTTTCTCATGAATTACAAGAGGTTGTATATGGTGGGAAACTTCTGACAAAACATGTGGTAAAGGAAATTCAATTTCATAAAAGGAGTGAACAAGGATAGAATCTTACTTACTAGTTGTTTAAACATGATTAGTGATGGCATCTACTGACACGAAGTGTGTAGATACTGGAATCACTGAATGTTCATTACTAAGTGAGGATAAGATTGTTATGACATGGGTAAAACTACAAGACTAGTGGCTATTGCAGTGGGAGTTGTTTATTTATCTTACGATATGAATAAACGTTTGATTTTGTAAAATTGTCTTTACTTACGTTTTCATAGAAAGAATTTGATTTCGGTTTCTATGCATTAATAGATGGATACTCCATTTCATTTAAATGACATGGTCATTATAATGAAGGATAGAGTTGTAATCTGTTTGGTACGTTGATGGACAATTTGTATACTCTTAAATCATGTATATTCCACAGATGCAACAAATAGTAATTAATAATGCATCTTCTGATCTTAGTAAGAGAAAGTAACCTTCGGAGATGAACTAAACATGCATTTGACGTCTAAGACTAGATCATTTTACTTGAGTAGGACTCAAAAGTTGATAGCAGATGGATCGTAAGGTTTATCTGAAGTGGAAACTATCGGACTTGCGAGTCTTACTTGGAAGTAAAAATGATTAATTACCTTTTCAAGGTAAAGGGGTGTAGAGCCAAAGATATATATGTTGGAATTGGTTCATTCTGATTCAAGCGGGCCTAATATTATCTAGGCGAGAGGTGGTTATGAATAATCGAAGATTATTCTAGATACCGATATATTTATTTGATGCACTGCTGATGAGTGTGTAAATTCACAAGTTTGGCGCTATGTTTTGTGCTAGTTTTGGAGAGTTTTGATGTGGAAATAGGTGGAAAACCTATATATATTGTGAAATAGCATGAATCAGGTGTTAGTGGAGCTATTTGAGTGTTTTCTTAGCAAAAACGGAGTGAAAGGGCCAAGAATCGAAGAGACGGAGTCGAAGCCACGCGAACCGCCCAAGAAGTAGGTGGGTTCGACCTGGCTGGAGGAGGGTTCGACCTCTCCAGCAGGTCGAACCAACGTTGCTGGACATACAGAGTGTTGGATTGTATACTAAAAGTCTAGCTTTTTGTATGAACAATGTTATAACAATTAATTTGAAATGAGAATCATATGATCAAGTGATTGCATCTTATAATTTATTTATATGTTCGATGCAATAGTCCACTTACTTTATACTGTAGATAATATGTTGTGCGACAACACGCAGAAGATCATATTATCAGTTTCCTTATAAAGTATAAACAGATGCTCACAACCGAGATAGACTGGGACTCTCTATCGGGATGGTTGTAGTGTGGTTTGGTATTAGCTTGTCTTGGCTATAGAATCACATTAGTGCACTTGTGTGTATTGAGCAGGACCGCTTGAGATCGTTCGACTTATACTGACTTATAGGAGAACTTGATCTCAGTTATTATGGAAGTTCGTGCTCTTAATCCCTATACAATAACCTCGACACGTAGGGCAGTATGTATTTCTTTGATTCATCAATGGGTGAGATTTACATGTTATTAAATCAACAAACTCGATGAGTTGGGAAGTAGTGCTGTCTCTATGGTGTGCTGTTGATTGTAGAAGGAATCCGTGTCCGGTTGATGATGTCCCCTTGAGGAGCTCATAAGGATTATCATGTAAACCCTGCAGGTGGAATTTATTCCGGCATGATAATGAGGTTGAGTGGTACTACTCTTGGATGAGATATTAATTAATTGAGTTGTCAGTAACTTAAATTAATTAATGGACATTGTATATCTTAAACATGGGGAGACTAACGGGCTCATAATAAGAAGGAGCCCAAAACGTAATTTTGGGATTGGTACGGTAGTGCAATAATAATATTTTAGTGGAATATATTATTATTATTGGACTTAAGTATAAGCTTTGGGCTAAGCTTGGATACTTAAGCCCAATGGAGGCCCAACCCAATTTCTCCTCCTGGTCCCTGCTGTAGCCCATGTATATAAGTCACCTCAGCTTATCTGGAACCCTAATCTAATTGATTATTCACGTGTGATGAGGGTTGAGAGCAGATTGAGGAGGTCTCGTAGATCGTCGCCCACACGACGTCGAGATCGGACTTGGGACATACAGCAGAAGATCAGAAGGTAGTTTGCTGCTGCTGTCCGCGACCTTGCGAAATTTGTATAAATTCGTACAGTGCTCAGAATTTGATGATCAATATACTGATGGAAAGCCGTCGAAGAGAGGATCGTCTGAACGCAAAGATCACTCAATTCCCATATCAGACGAGGAAGTTATGGCCATTCTCGTGGGACTGCGCAGGCTGCCTGCGAGAATCAATCTTCATCAACATACCTTGGTGAACGGTAATCGTTTCTATGATTTATTGCTTCCGCTATGATAGAAACGCATGATATTCTAACGGGTCACGTTAACCAAACGATCCAAGCGCAAACAATTGGTATCAGAGCTTCGGTTTCGTGGTGAAGCGTGACACGTTAGGCTAGGGTTTATGTGATTAATTTTTCGGAATTAGGATCACATGTTTAGGGTTTTGGTTTTATTGCGCAAACCATGAATATCCCTATGTGATATATACCCTGTATCATATCTATTCGTCCATGGTTGTGTGTGAGAGGATTCGACGAAAACTGTTCGTCAATTTCACATGCAAGGAAGAAAAAGAGGGCAAAAATTGAATCACGTTTTTGAGAGAAAATCCAGCGCAGTGATATTGCAGAGGCAATAACCGGAGTTTCAACGGTCGGATTGAGCTGTAATTTGGTCAGCACATTCAGATCTTGTGGATGTACATTCTGAACGGTGGAGATTGAATTTGGAGCTTTTTCGTGCTAGGATTACGCTGAAAACAGAAGCAGATTTTTGGGCGATTCTGTTTTGCGCAGTCGAGGGAAAAGAGCCGTTTCTCACAAACTAACCGTGAGATCGAGCTGTAATTTGGTCAGCACGTTCAGACCTTATGGATGTACATTATGAACGGTGGAGATCGAATTTGGAGCTTTTTCTTGCTGGGATTACGCTGAAAACAGAAGCAGATATTTGGGCAATTCTGTTTTGCGCAGTCGGGGAAAAAGAGCCGTTTCTATCAAACTATCCGTTGGATCGGGCTGTAATTTGGTCAGAACGTTCATACCTTGTGTATGTAAATTCTGAACGGTGGAGATCTAATTTGGAGCTTGTTCTTGCTGGGATTACGCTGAAAACAGAAGCAGATCTTTGGGCGATTCTGTTTTGCGCAGTCGAGGGAAAAGAGCCGTTTCTCACAAAATAACCGTTGGATCGACCTGTAATTTGGACAGCATGTTCAGGACTTATAGTAATAGATTCTGGACGGTGGAGATTTGATTCTGAGAGTTTTGTAGTTTCGAACTACGAACGACAGTTGGTGTAGTTTGGTGTTGCGCGTTGGGCTGAACTTGGTTTCATGCAAGTAGGCCCTTGGACGAGCGACAGTCCGGGCGAGGGGCGCTCGTCAAGGCACTTGGGGCGCTCCCTGACGGTGGGATATGACGATGGACGTCTTGGGGCACAAGCAATCCTGCTTGTTGCGTAAGGCATCGATTCCACAGTAGGAGTGTCGGACAAGACATTAAAATTTAGAGGCGTTTTTATTCCTAATATATATAACTGTCATAATTGATTTAATTGTCTATTATTGTTATATATATATATATGGATGCCTGATCTCTATGATTTATTGTCTTATATAGAAGCATGCTAGATTGCGTATTATAGATTGTATATTATTGTTATATATGGATGTCGAATTAATTCCTAATATATGACTGCTATAATTTATTTAATAATCTATTATTGTCATATATGGATGTCGAATTAATTCCTAATATATAACTGCTATAATTGATTGTCTATTATTGTTATATATGGATGTTGAATTGATTCCTAATATATAACTGACATAATTGATTTAATTATCTATTATTGTTATATATGGTTGCTCGTCGATATCGATGATTTTGATAATCTAGACGATATGACGATCGATATCGATAGTTTTGGAATGTTGATAATCTTGATGTTTTTTGAATATTTGATAATCTAGTCGATATCGATGATTTTGATAATCTGGACGATATCGACGGTCGATATCGATGGTTTCGAAAATTGGACAATCTGGAAATTTCAAAATTTTGATAGTCTGGAAGTCTTTGCTGATATTTGTGCCTGGTGGCGAACAATCGAATTCGCTGATATATAACTGTTAATGATTGATTTAATTATTGATTAATGTTATATATGTATGCATGACTCTCTGTGATTTACTGCCTTATGTGCCGTAATAGAAGCATGCTAGCGTTGCATATTTTATTCTGAATATCATATGCATGTAAAAACCCTCGGTGTTAAATTACTAAGTGGGAGAGGGGATTGGTAAAAATTCCCGCGGCCTCCATTATTGGTTTGTTAGCAATGTGAATAAACTTGCGCGTCGGCATTAGAGCCTTCCTCCCCATCGGATGAGTTTATTCATGGATTGCTGGGACAGACTTCTTTAAATAATTATGTTTGTAATGTGATGCATATGAACTTGCGCGTTGGCATAGACCTTCCTCCCTATCGGATGAGTTCATGTGTGGATCACTGTACAGACTTATAATTGATGACTGTAGGAAGTTATCCGAGCGCGTGTGTACTTCTCCATCTGTAAGACACATAAGCTTGGGCCGCGGACTTGGGGTCAAATAATGGTGTACACTTAGGTGTAAATAATAAGTATCCTCCCCATCGGAGTCACTGCTTTTATTTGCATGGCTAAAGAGGAACCGACTATTAATTATTTTGTCATAAAGTTAGGTTGACAAATGAAATTAATGGGTAAAACCTTCTCTTGTAAATGTTCGGGTTTGTAAACGTCCACACTATCGTGGCTTGCAGACTCACGGTGCTTGAGATGTCGGTGAATTTTATTTTTATATTGTTTTGAGGGAATCAATATAAAAGGATAAAATTCGAAGTTTTGATCGGTATATTTATTTGTGATTCTCTGATTTTCAAATGGTTTTATCTCACTTATTATTAACTAAAAGAAATTATATATACTTGTCCAAATTAGATGATTAGAAAAGAATCATGGTTTTGAATTTTACTGCTTAAGTAAATACATGTGTGTTCTCACAAAGGACGTCTCATGATGCCTATTAAAGTCTCTAGTGAAGAGATGAGAGGTTCATAGAAATATGATGGTCTCATGTAACTCTTCGGATACTTGAGTAATTTAAAAGGCGGTAGGTCATGATTGAATTTGATGAATGAATTGGAAATACATGGAATAGAAGTTGAAGGGGAAACCTAAGTCAATTTTATTCTTCATAATTGCCTAGATGTTTTGAGTAAGTTTCTCATGAATTACAAGAGGTTGTATATGGTGGGAAACTTCTGACAAAACATGTGGTAAAGGAAATTCAATTTCATAAAAGGAGTGAACAAGGATAGAATCTTACTTACTAGTTGTTTAAACATGATTAGTGATGGCATCTACTGACACGAAGTGTGTAGATACTGGAATCACTGAATGTTCATTACTAAGTGAGGATAAGATTGTTATGACATGGGTAAAACTACAAGACTAGTGGCTATTGCAGTGGGAGTTGTTTATTTATCTTACGATATGAATAAACGTTTGATTTTGTAAAATTGTCTTTACTTACGTTTTCATAGAAAGAATTTGATTTCGGTTTCTATGCATTAATAGATGGATACTCCATTTCATTTAAATGACATGGTCATTATAATGAAGGATAGAGTTGTAATCTGTTATGGTACGTTGATGGACAATTTGTATACTCTTAAATCATGTATATTCCACAGATGTAACAAATAGTAATTAATAATGCATCTTCTGATCTTAGTAAGAGAAAGTAACCTTCGGAGATGAACTAAACATGCATTTGGCGTCTAAGGCTAGATCATTTTACTTGAGTAGGACTCAAAAGTTGATAGCAGATGGACCGTAAGGTTTATCTGAAGTGGAAACTATCGGACTTGCGAGTCTTACTTGGAAGTAAAAATGATTAATTACCTTTTCAAGGTAAAGGGGTGTAGAGCCAAAGATATATATGTTGGAATTGGTTCATTCTGATTCAAGCGGGCCTAATATTATCTAGGCGAGAGGTGGTTATGAATAATCGAAGATTATTCTAGATACCGATATATTTATTTGATGCACTGCATGTCTAAATTCTTTGATTTATTCAAGAATTACAAGGTTGGTACAGTAAAGCATCATGGAAAATATATCAAGTAATGACAATTTAATCGTCATTACGAGTACCTCTTAGGATAATTAGGAACTATTAATCAGAGGTTGAGATTAAATCTCAAGTGGTCTACACCGGGCATGCCCCAGCTGAATGGTGTGGTGGATAGAAGGAATAAGACTCTTATGGTAATGATTAGATAGATGATGAATTATTTGGAATTACTTAATTCATTTTATGGATAAGCCCTAGAAACAGTAATTCATTTGAATGTTTGTCTGTTTGTGGGATATGCTATAAAAATGAAGGTGATTTATTTAGTCTAAAAGATCGAAGGGTGATTGTTAACACAAACACTAGATTTTTGGAAAGGGACTATGTAATAAATCACAAACCCATGTATGAGTTGTTCTAAAGGTAGTGAGAAGAAAACACAAAGTATAAGTACCAAGTGTACAAGAGGATATACCACAAGGTAAACTGCAATGCGTGTCACGTCTGATACACAATTACATGCAGTGCCTTGTCGCAGTGGGAGGATTATTCGACAACCCGTGAGATACATGTTTTGGAAAAGTCGTAAGACTTGATCCCTAGTAAACATGGTATTATCCCAGGGATACGACGTTGCACTACAAAATTAAAATGTGGAATCTTAGTAAGTGCAATGAATATTAAAATAGAATCGATGGATTTTAAATTAGGTCTGGATGCTTGTTGAACCGCTAAATGGCGTAAAAGCCATTGGAAGCGGGCATGCAAGAATAAAAGAGGATCAAAGAATAAGGTGAAAACCTTGGAAGCAAGCTTATTGCGAAAAGGTATACTCAGAAAGAAAGTGTTCGATTATGAGAAAACCTGTTCGCCGGTAGCTATGCCTAAGTTGATCCGGACTCTTTTATTTGTTGCTACTCATATGAAATATGAGGGATAGCAAATAGATGTCGAGACAGCTTTCCTGATTGGAAGTCTTAAGGGAAACATCTATGTGAAGCAACCAGAGTGATTCATTGCAAAGAGCTAAGAGCATTGTGATAGTGAGCTTAAAAGTGTCCATTAATGGACTAAAACAAGCTTCAAGATCATGAAACATCCGTTTTGATGAGGTAATCCAGTGACATGGATCTAATCAATGATCGGATGGGTCTTGTGTATTGAAAAGAGTGATGGAAATGTGGTAGTATTTCTTGTACTATACGTAGATAGTATCTTGCTCATTGGAGACAATGAAAGAGTATTGTCGGGCGTATGGGTATGGTTGATAAAGCGGTATGAGATGAAGGACTTAAGAAGAGCAAAAATATCCTTTTGATTACGGTAATACGGATCACAAGAAAGGATGTTATGCTTATCTCAAGTTTCATATAATGATACGATCCTTACTCGTTTAGCATGTGAATTTATCTAAGTGAATGTGTCTTGTGACACAAAAGTAGATAAAGAAGATGAAAGCAGTTCCTTATGCTTCGGCAAATGAGGAAGCTTAATCTAAGGAATGCTATGCACGACATTGGATATCTGTTTTGCCGATGGCATGAACAGTGGGTATCAACGTAACCCGGAACAAGAATGATGAACTGTGGTAAGACATATACTTATGTACCTGAAAAGGACTAGAAACTATATGTGGGCTTACCGAACAGATTCACTGATTCTTATGGGTTACATAGATTCAGATTTTTCAAATCAGATAGGGACGGCAGTAAATCCACCTCAAAGGTTATGCGTTTAATTTTAGGAAGTTGAGTCATAATGTGGAGGAGTGTTATATAGAAATATATTTCAGACTCCGGACTCCATCATGGAAAGATGATAAATTGGAGCCTATGAGGCAGCAAAAGTATCTGTATGACTCTAGAAACTTCAAGATGGACTTCGAAGTGTTTCTAAGTTTGCCCAAAGATATCACAATTTAAATTAATGATATTGGTGCAGTTGCAAACTTAAAGGAATCACGAGTCCATAAGACAATTAAACACATGGAGCGCGAGTACCACCTATTATGAGAAATCGTATGATGAGGGGAAGGTTGTTGTCACCTAGATTGCATCGGATGATAACCTAGTAAATCCATTTACAAGGACCTTAAGGCGAGAGCTTTTTATGGTCGTGTAGTGGGAGTGAAAATCAGATGTATGGCAGAAGACATGACAGCATAGTCTTTTAGTATAAGTGGGAGATTGTTGGATTGTATACTAAAAGTCTAGCTTTTTGTATGAACAATGTTATAACAATTAATTTGAAATGAGAATCATATGATCAAGTGATTGCATCTTATAATTTATTTATATGTTCGATGCAATAGTCCACTTACTTTATACTGTAGATAATATGTTGTGCGACAACACGCAGAAGATCATATTATCAGTTTCCTTATAAAGTATAAACAGATGCTCACAACCGAGATAGACTGGGACTCTCTATCGGGATGGTTGTAGTGTGGTTTGGTATTAGCTTGTCTTGGCTATAGAATCACATTAGTGCACTTGTGTGTATTGAGCAGGACCGCTTGAGATCGTTCGACTTATACTGACTTATAGGAGAACTTGATCTCAGTTATTATGGAAGTTCGTGCTCTTAATCCCTATACAATAACCTCGACACGTAGGGCAGTATGTATTTCTTTGATTCATCAATGGGTGAGATTTACATGTTATTAAATCAACAAACTCGATGAGTTGGGAAGTAGTGCTGTCTCTATGGTGTGCTGTTGATTGTAGAAGGAATCCGTGTCCGGTTGATGATGTCCCCTTGAGGAGCTCATAAGGATTATCATGTAAACCCTGCAGGTGGAATTTATTCCGGCATGATAATGAGGTTGAGTGGTACTACTCTTGGATGAGATATTAATTAATTGAGTTGTCAGTAACTTAAATTAATTAATGGACATTGTATATCTTAAACATGGGGAGACTAACGGGCTCATAATAAGAAGGAGCCCAAAACGTAATTTTGGGATTGGTACGGTAGTGCAATAATAATATTTTAGTGGAATATATTATTATTATTGGACTTAAGTATAAGCTTTGGGCTAAGCTTGGATACTTAAGCCCAATGGAGGCCCAACCCAATTTCTCCTCCTGGTCCCTGCTGTAGCCCATGTATATAAGTCACCTCAGCTTATCTGGAACCCTAATCTAATTGATTATTCACGTGTGATGAGGGTTGAGAGCAGATTGAGGAGGTCTCGTAGATCGTCGCCCACACGACGTCGAGATCGGACTTGGGACATACAGCAGAAGATCAGAAGGTAGTTTGCTGCTGCTGTCCGCGACCTTGCGAAATTTGTATAAATTCGTACAGTGCTCA